>JASTUI010000025.1:0-169006 GCA_031125405.1 Saccharomycopsis oosterbeekiorum
TAAGTGTAGCTTACGAGCATGGCAAAGCTGTTCAGTTGTTTTGATCGTGTTATCAGAATGGTAAGGAAATGTTCAAACTATTGCTGCTCAATGGTACTGACTAGTTTTTATTTTTTCCATTGTTACTATTTCTTTCTTTTTAAAACATTTATATATAATTATTTTCTAGTATCTAACGTTTCATCAGACCAATTGTGTGTCATTTTTCACACTATATGTATAAAAAGTGTAAAATTGCCTTGAGTAAGTACAGCATAAACTAAATAAAGAGATTATTCTAAATACATAAATTTGAAGGTAAGAGTGTGGGGAAAAGTATTTTTCCAGATATAATGCTTTATAATTAGAAACAGGGTATTGATGATTTGATTAGTCGTAAATATTACGGTTAGTGACATACATATTGCTTTTTTGTTCTTTTTTATTTTCCTATAATACGTATACATACCATTCTACATTGATTAAATAAATGCACATATCAGCTTTCTTTACAAAAATATCACCTTTTATTATACTACAGAATTAATTGATAGCAGACCACTTTAACTCACACTATAGAACCATTATTTACATTTGTTGGATCTGCGGAATACTGCTGCTCATTTTCTTCGAATTCTCTTCTTTGTTGAATTCTTCTATTTTTTAAATTGTTTAACTCATTGGCTAACAGCATTTGTAATCTTGAATTATACATTAAATCATCATAAATTTTCGGATTTGTAGGATAGCAAATACCACGGGACATATAATAATCCTTGGCTGGTGAGCTGTAATTTTTGATGGGTAAAATCCACTCCAACCAACGTTGACCCATCACCAATTTCCAATTCGAACTGTAGTTTCCAACATCGAATAAATTACCGTAATCTTTCGATGATGGCCTATTGGAATATCTGTAGTAGGGATCAACGATACTGGAAAAATCAACCCTGTACCGGTTGTTGTCGTAGGACTCAAGTGTGGTCCTGTTAGTAAGTACCTGATAAATTGAAAATGCATTGAATATACCAACCGCTGTCATGAATGTGAATCCAAAAATAAACAATAAAAATGTGTTCATACTTATGTAGCTTGTTTTGTAATGCTCATCCACAAAAAGAAAGTTGTAGAGAATAGCGCCGGTGATGAAGAAACTTATTGTTGAGTAGACAACCGTGTATGTCAAAAACTGGATGAAATATTTGTGATTTTTGAAACCGATGCAAGTAGAAAACCACGGACAATGATGGTCCATTTTCAATATGCACTTTTTGCAACTCGAGCAATGATGGCATCTGTCCGGTTTCCAAACTTTGCACTTATTGCAATATCTTAGGGAGCCGGTTGACTTGAGCGTAAAAGTATGTTGTAAAAAAAATGGCGATGGTTTTTCAATCAAGTCCTTGGATACCAAATCAGCCAATTTTGCGTCGTCCAACAGGAGAAACATATCAGTTTCGTCCCTGATTGAACCCCCGTTTTCAGGATGATGCGAACTATCTATGGCGGAGTTGCTGCTGATGTCCTCGGCTTTCAATTTCAACTCTTGAAAGTCTAGCGGCGACCCAGCACCTTCTTTGATGGTCATATAATATGAATACATGCCAAGGATGTTGCAAAAAATTCCCACTATGAAAACAAGTATTCCTTTGAACCCTCCTATGTCATTCAAGGCCAACTGAAAGCAAAATGCATAGAGCGCCCATGTGTACAAACCGTAGCAGATGATCTTAGGGAACACATCGAAGAAGGCACAGCAACATCGCTGTAGTAGGAAACAAGTGCCTCTCATTTGCTATGTGTAGGATGTTGTGCAAACAAAAAATAGCTGTGCGGTATTTTCCAAATGTCGATTGCTCTTCTAATGGGATAGAATATACAGATCGACTAGGTTTAGTGTTTGCAAAATCTAAATAATAATCTACGGTTATTGATGAAAAACTTAGTAATAACACGATGTTGGTATCTCGTGAATTAAATCGATAAATATGCAGAAACACTCTCAACAGACTAGCAGGTCTCTGCATGTCTCAAACCATAAATACATGTAATAGCATGATACTGCATACAATCATAACAAATAAATCCGGCGCTACGGATTATTTTTCAAAAATTTCATGATTGGTTTCCCCCCGGTATTTTTTTGTTCCTTTTGTCCAATTTTTTTTTTTCTTTCATCTCGTTCAATGGGTATGAGAAAGCCAGAACGGGTTGGAGAGAGCGATCTCATATATAGACATTGGGGGAAGAATACGAATCTTATTTGGATATTAGATAGATAGAAATGCTGAAGTATCAAGGATAATTGTTTTCTTTTGATCCAGCGGCATTTCATATTCTTTATTTAATATTCCAGAACATATCTTGCTGGTCATAGAAGCAAAAAACAATTCCCAAAATAGTAGAAACAGACGATGACTATCGAAGTGGAAAACGATTTTTTCAGAAGTAATAAACCTCCTGCAAATCTAGCTGAAATCCTGAAAAAGATCAAGGAGTTTCTTGAAAGCCACCATGAAAATGACCGTTCCCACAAAAAAATTGCATTGGTAACTTCTGGAGGCACGACGGTCCCATTGGAAAACAACACGGTCAGATTCATTGACAATTTTAGCGCCGGTACCAGAGGCTCCATATCTGCTGAACATTTGTTGGAGGAAGGATATTTGGTTATTTTTCTTCACAGGGAATTCTCATTGTTACCGTTTTTGAATCATTTCAACAACGTGAATTTCTTGGACATGTTGAGCTTGCAAGAACGCGCAGATGGAAAGGACGCTTGCGAAATATGCTTGAACGAGGAGAAGACAGATGATTTGAAAAAACAAGGGTTGGTCGAGGTTTTAAGAAAATACAAATACCACAAGAGCAGAAACAACTTTGTTTTGATTCCGTTTACGAATATTAACGAGTATTTGTTCACCTTGAGGCAGATCCTGGAGGACTTGAAGAACTTCTACAAGGAGGACAATCCGCAAGTCTTGATCTACCTAGCTGCCGCTGTGAGCGACTTTTTCATCCCACAAAGCGATTTGCCCGAACACAAAATCCAGTCCAACTTAGCCAATGTGAGACACAACCCGCAGAGTCGTAAGAACCAGATCGAGATCTCTTCCAAAACAAACGGGAAGCTAGCATTGAACTTGGATCCGGTGCCTAAGTTTCTCAAAACCATTGTCAATAACTGGTACAATAACTGCTTTGTTGTGAGCTTCAAGCTCGAGACCGACAACTCCATATTGCTACGCAAGTGCCACCAGGCATTGACCAAATACGACCACCAGTTGGTCATCGGCAACTTGTTGCAGAGCCGGAAAGAGAAGGTCGTTTTCTCAAGCAAGAAGGACGACGGCGGATTCGAGGATATCTGGTACCATGCTGGGGCCAAGACCGAGGTCATTGAGTCCGTTTTTATCCCAGAAGTGATCAAGTTGCATGAGATGTGGATATCTAACTAGTACGGCAACATAGACGCCAGATTATTTACTCACTTATTTATGCTCACCAGCGCTTATTTACTATTATTATTCTATTCGTAAAAAAGACACAGATTTGACCCTACGAAGTTCGGTAATTGTCTTATCCAAATCAGAACCTATATGTCCTTGCAGCGTGCTGGACATATAGGTTCTCTGCCAATCCGAAAGTAGTCGTGAATTTGTTTTTTTTTTAAAAAAAAAAAATCAGATTATAAGCATTGTATATATATTGAAGAAGTTGTTTTGACTTTTATATTGTTGATCCAGTGTAGCCATTGCAAAACTTACATACTATGTGACCATTTTGAATGTCTGTGTTGACACAATAAATTTGATGGATAACGAGCTTCTACATTACTGAATGCCGTTGATGGTGTCATTTTTGCGTAATCTCCGTTATTTTCCGAATATCCCAAATATTCAGTCAATCGCGCTACTTTTTTTTTTTTTTTTTTTTTTCTTCTTTATAGTTTTTCCTTGTTTTCCAGAAGCATGCTATCCGTACAAATGGCTGCTAAAGAACAGAGGTAACGGTATGTTTTTTCGTTAAACAATATCATAGACCCCAATATACTAGATAAATACCCATAAATACCCAGTTTTACAACTGAAAATATTCTTTTAAGAAGAGATTCTGTCAAATTTTCCTGCTTCGCTTCCGTATCCTCTTATATTGCGTCTAAAATCTGGCTTTTCGGCTATCCAACAATGTCACTTTTAGTAAATGTCTTCCAATATTTGCGTATAGTGCTTATCATTTTACTATTCCTCACCGGCTGTATCTCCATAATTATCACTCAGTTCGTCTTTAAAACGATTCATGACACGACCAAGAAATACTTCAACTTGAAGCAGGGCATGTTCAATCTCACCAAAAAGCATTTCATTGTTTTGATTAGCTCAATATGGAACTGGGTGTGCCCCTCAGATGTCCGCATTATGGCGGAGACCTCTGATTTGTTGCCAAGTAACAGCATTTCCGTCGTGAATGGCAACCTTAATTTGAGATTGAAGGACAGCAGCGTGATGATTGCTAATCATCAGATATACACAGATTGGGTGTTTCTATGGTGGATCGCGTACGCCGGCCACTTGGGTGACTCAGTTTACATTTTTTTAAAAGATTCGTTGAAGAAGATTCCGATTCTTGGCTATGGAATGAACAATTTTGGATTCATTTTTTTGTCTAGAAAATGGGCCTCAGATAGCTCTACTATCTGCAAGAACTTGAGTATCGTGAAGCATTTCTACAATGAAGGCACTCTGGATACAGACACTATAAATGGAGCCATGCTACTTGCTGAGAAGGAACAAGAATCAGCCGCTGCTGTCAAGGAGAAGTTGCAAACACAGCTGCATTCGCAGAATGTCAAATGGCCATACTCATTTATATTGTTTCCTGAAGGCACTAACATGTCGCCAAACAGAAGAGAAGTGTCGGACAAATATGCAGCGCAGCTTAAACTTGATTTCAAGCTTCGTCATGTTCTTCTTCCACGAATCACTGGGTTGCATTGTGTATTGCAACAACTCAAAGGTAACTGCAAAGTATTGTACGACTTAACTATTGGATATAGCGGTATGAGCGCTCACCAGTATGGTGAATCCGTCTATACATTAGGAAACGTGTTTATAAAGGGGAAGTCCCCAAGAGTCATTGATATTTACTTGAGAGCCATTGACGTTGATAGCATTCCTGGGCTAGGTGACTCCGAAGAAGACTTAAAATTATTTGAGACATGGCTATTTGGCTTATGGCAGCTGAAAGATGAGCTTATGGAATCGTATTACAAGAATGGAATGTTTGTGGTGGAGAAAAACACACAAGTGGCCAAAGCTCCGTTGAAGTCGCTTGGAATTTTGGAGTTTTTGTCAATTTTTGCAATCCCTGGTATTTTGTTGTTATTTTTAAGATTGGCTGTCAACTTTATTAAAAGATTCTGTTAGATGAATCAACTAAATAGCAGTATTTTTGCTTATTCATATAAATATAAATATATATATATATATGTATATTTTCTAACATAAAAAAAACCGTACTGTAATATGGAATTTAAGATAATATAGGAAGCAATAATGAAAAAGTAAATCAAGAATTGAATTAAAAAGAAACGAAAAAGAAGACACAAAAAGAGTAAAAAAAAAATAACTAATATACAACATCCACGACATCTTCATCTTCCAACTCTGCATCTTCAACTGTCAGCTCAGGTTTCAACGTGTCTGCATCAAACAACAATTTCACGCCTTTATCACTAGGTAGTGGTTTGTTACGTACGTAATATCCCACTATGTTCTTGATCAATGTGGATTGTTTCACTTTAAACTCAAAGGATGCACCATCCTTATCTTTCAACTTTATACTTATAATTCCAGCTTCTTCCTCTTCTTTATTTTTACTAGATGCATGGTAAGCAGCCTTATTCACCGAATCCGCATCTTGGTAAACTATGTCATCATCAGTGTCGCTAGATTCCTCAAGCCTTGAATCATTGGCCATAACTGATTGGTAACCTTCCAACAACTGTTTATCTGCGTTTTCTTTAGTCTCAAGCGTCAAGTTCATAAATGTTGACTCATTTTCAAACTTTGGTTTTGGTAGGTCCAAAAACAGAGGTTTCATGTAATGTTGGATCTTGATTTTCCCCTTGTACATCAAAATAGCAGCATCCGGATGGTAGAATGTTCTGTCTTGGGGCTCGATGAAATTTTTCAGCGCTAGATGTTTGATAGCGGCCACAAGTATCTCACGGAATCTTTTGTTTCCTTTCATAACAATGCCATCTATCACCGTGTCTTCAGTACCTGGCAATTTTGATACAATTTTGAACACATATCTGCTGCTTATTGGTGACACCGTCTGTTCGTTGTCTTCATTGACCAGAAACGTCTGCGAATCCACACTTGCACTCTTAGCGCCCCCGTGAGCAGAGCCGCTGTGGACCTCGGTGACAGCCGCATTACTAGTTCTTTCTTGCATACTCTTGGATAGCTTTTTCTCTATTCTGCCTATGTCGCCAAAGCTCTCATCTATGCTATCACTTGTGGGACCCACGGCCGCAGCCGTTTTGGCAACAAGCGGCGGGCTGGCTTGATCGGAAGCGCTCTGGAGCCCTATATCCTGCTCCTCGGCAAGCGATTTCTCCAAGGTTTCCTTTTCTAGTCTCTCAAAGTCCGATACTAAGGACGACTTAAATCTGGGGGTCTGCTTTTTCAGGGATTGCAAACCGCCATCCACCATTTCCACCACTTGTTTTTCCAATTTCACACCCAGAAACTTGCTTTTCTTTACCTTCTTCTTCTTCTTCTTCTTTATCTTAGCGGTAGAGTCCGGCAAGTTCGCGAAAAACAGATCGTTGTCGTCGTCGCCATGACCAAGGTTGAAGAAGGCATCGTCGTCGTCATTATCCATGTCCAAAAGAAGCAGCAGCAGCAAAAAACAAAACAAAAGCCAATGCAGGTTGCTAACTGATATCACGAAAATTGTGTCGATACGTTTGTATTTTGAGGAGTTGGCATACTCTTGTGTTGTGATGAGTTAATATGATGGTGATGATGTATTAATCATTTGAGTTCTAGAAAATCGTAGTGACAGAAAGAGAGAACATTTGAAATTTTTCTAATGAAAAAAAAAAAATGAAAAAAAAAAATAATCACGTGCTTCTCACGTGATTATATTTATATTCCTGACCGGCAGTATTGCGGAATAGGTGTTTAATGGCTCATAACCAACAATAATATAAATTTTCTCTTTTTTTTTTCTTCCCCCAAATAAAAATGCTGTTTTGTTCTGCTAAAAATTTTTCACACCAAAAAATGAAAAAAATAAAAATTTTTTTTCTTTTTTTTTTTTTCAATTTTCCGTTTCGTCGAAAATTTTTTTTTTTTTGCACTCTGAGGGCGTCCCGTCATTTTTCGCCTAGTTATTGAAGAGAGAGATAATTTTGCAGCTACTACACAAGAAAAGCCCTGTGTGATATACATCCATATTTGCTTCTAGTATTAACATTTCACATATTATAGATTAATCATTCACAGCAATTGACTATACTTTTTTTCTTGTATATATAAACAGAATCATCGTCAGGTCAAGCTACTTAGTTTTTCAATATACAGTAAAAAATGTCCGCTAATCCTTCATTGGTTACTCCTCTTCCATTGGGTGACTTGGCCAAGGTAGGTGCCTTGCCATCTTTTATCCAAGACAAGCCTAAGCCAGGCTTCTGGTCCTCCAACCCAATCTTCTCCTTTGTCAACGACGTCTACGGCAACTTCAACGACCACCGTACCGCCATTGGCCTATTGAACCCCGGCACGTTTGAAAACTTGAACAAGGAGGTGTCTAAGGACGTCTTCTTGACCCAGTACTTCTTCACCGGTTTGAGGGCCGACTTGAACAAGACCTTCTCCTTCAACCCACCCTTCCAAACGTCCCACAGTTTGTCCATTGGTTCCAAGACCATGCCTCCATACGCCTTTACTGCGCTTTTTGCCAGCGACAGCTTGTTTGCTCAAGGTTCCATCGACAACCAGTACAACTTGAACGGCCGTCTCAACTACTCCTGGGCCAAAGAAAGCATTTCCAAGGTCACCTTGCAGCTCGCCCAATCCTCTCCATCCATGGTCCAGCTTGAACATGACTTCCAAGGCGTTGATTACTCCGTCAACTTGAAGGCCTTGAACCCTTCAGTTTTGAGCGGCGAGTTGACCGGTGTTATTGTTGGCTCATTGTTGCAATCGGTTACCCAAAACTTGGCCATTGGTTTAGAAACAGTGTACTCCAGAATCAACGCTACTGACCCTGCTGACGCTGCCACCTCCTACGTTTTCAGATACAAGTCTCCAAACAACTGGATGTGTTCTGGTCAGCTACAATCCCAGGGCTCCGTCGTTGCTTCCTACTGGCGTAAGGTCTGCGACCAATTAGAGGCCGGTATCGAAACCCAGTTGCAAGGCAGCGCCAAGCCAGTCTCCGACGGCAAGGGCAATATTGTTGGCATCCAATCTCTTTTTGAAGGCTTGACCACCATTGGCGCCAAGTACGAGTTCAGACAATCCGTGTTCAGAGGCCAAGTCGACAGCGACGGTAAGGTTGCTGCCTTTTTGGAAAAGAGAATCTTGCCTACTGTCTCTGTGTTGTTCAGCGGTGAAATCGACCACTGGAAGGAAGAAAGCAGACTTGGTTTGGGCTTGCAGTTCGAAGCTCCAGGAAACGAGCAAATCATGATGATGCAACAAGGCTTGGTTGACGCCAACGGTAACCCAGTGGCCATGCAATAAGAGCACCACGACAACCGAAGATATCAACAACATGAAATGGTAAAGAGATTTGTTTCCCCTTTTCCTATTTTCTGATAGTAATGATGACAATTACAATTACAATAGCGACAGCCTTCTCTGGACCGTGTTTTCCCTCTCCCTTCCTGTCCCACACCCTCCTCCCCCTTCCTTCCTCTGTTAATATTTCTTTCCTGTCTATAGATAGATAGTAATACGTATGACTTTGTTCAATCAAGATTGCATAAACGATTACAATGAAAATGATTTTAATAAAAAAAAACAAAAAGCTTATATAAAACCACCGAGAAGACCTCCTTGGCCAAAGAAACAGAGCAAATCTGCCTTTGTATGTAATGTAATCTATATTCTGTTAGCCTTAGCCAGCTATTGGTCGATTCTGTAACCCAGTCGACTTGAACTTTTTCTTATTATATTGATGATGACATGTGTGACGAATTACAAGAATGCTGCTCCTGGCGCTTATCTCTCCCAGAAAAGTGTCTGGAAAGAAGTTTTGCCATATTCTTACCGAATTGCTCCTTCTTTGGCAGGCCTACCGCGATTTCTCCCAATTTCTCCAAGAGCTTTGTAAATACCAGACAGTTTCGCAGGTTTTTAGATCAATATTAGCTAGAATAGAGGTTATCTGATGGCCCATGTGTTTTGTGATTAATGTATGTGCGCACGAATTTTTTCCAGTATACACTTTTTTTTGGTGTTGTTCTTTTTTGTGAGTCCTGAGAATGCAAAATGGCCTTTTTCTTTTTTTTTACCCTTGATTACTGTAGAAAGATCAATATTGTGTATGACTTCCTGAAGATTACTTGATAACATAAAAGACTTTGACATTTCAGTTCTGTTTAAATAAGTACTGATATTTTATTTTGAGCGATAGCTAACAAGATCACAACGCGAGTAGCTTATTTTACAAGACATTACGCTCGACTGCTGATCAGATCATTCCATTCACCGTACGACCTGGTACTCATTGACAATCATTGTATTCCTGAATACGGACAAGAATAAGAAACACATACAGAACAGCAGCAATCTACAAAATGAAGCCCACAAATCCCGCTGCGGCTTCCAAATCAGAAAGCATAAACTTTATCGACTTCAACCAAGATGCCAGCTGTATCTCCGTGGGTACAAACTTGGGCTACAAGATTTACAGCTGCGATCCCTTTGGCAAGTGCTACACCCGTGACAACATGTCGTGCTCCATCGTGGAGATGCTCTACGTGACCTCGTTGCTTGCGGTAGTGGGGATTCCAGACTTGCCTGACAGCAACAACAACTCGATGAGAAGACTCCGAATCGTAAACACCAAAAGACAGTCCACCATTTGCGAGCTCACCTTCCACGACACCATATTATCTGTCAAAATGAATAGACTGAGGCTTGTGGTGGTGCTAGTGTCGCATATATTTGTGTATGACATTTCGTCCATGAAGTTGTTATACACCGTTGACACACTTTCCAACCAGCACGGTCTAGTGGCTTTATCTTCTACCACCGAAAACAACTTTTTGGCGTATCCGTCTCCAAACAAGAACAGCCCAAAGCCAGATACCTCAAATCATGAGAGCAACAACAATAACAACAACAACAACAACAACAACAGTTCTCTTTCAAGTTCATCCAATTCTGCAAGTACAAACAGTGCGTCGACGGCCAGCAACTCCTCTGCTTCGTCTACAAACCTTGTCACGGGAACAACTTTGACCAACATCAATGGGAAGCACGACAATCCTAATAACAACTACAATAATTTTACAATGAACACTCACTCGGGTGATATTATGATATTTGATTTGACTACGCTCAGGCCATATTGTCTCATCGAAGCACATAAAGCTCAGGTAGTAGCACTTGCGCTAAGTAGCGATGGGTTACTACTTGCGACAGCTAGTGTCAAGGGAACAATAATAAGAGTTTTTGATAATAGAACAGGTGAAAAGTTATACCAGTTTAGAAGAGGTACGTATGGCACAAAGATTCATAGTTTGTGTTTCAGTGAGGATAATCAATTCTTGGCAGTCAGCTCTGCTACTGAGACTGTTCATGTTTTCAAATTGAGTAACGAGTTTTTGGTACCTACTGCAAATAACAGTAGCGCTGCTAATTCTAATGCTAACTCAATCAATGAGGAGCCGCTCAATGGCGGCGTGGGGATCGATAAAGCTGATCTCAAATCAAGGAAGAAATCAGATAGCAGTTATGACGAAGAAGAGGATGAGATAGATGAAGAAGATGAAGAAGAAGATGAAGAAGATGAAGAATTTGTTCGTGATGTAAACAGCTCTACCAGCAAAGACATTGACAGTGCCATCAATGATGATGAGAATGCATTGATTGAAGAGGCCACTGATTTGCTCCTTGATCTTCCTGATAATAAACCAATCATTGACCAGGCACGATTATCTGTAGGAAGACTCCTCAGAAAGTCCTCGCAATCCTTGGGAAGAAGAGCTGCTGAGACTATGGGCGTGTATTTACCAAAGAGAATGACCGCGGTGTTGAAACCGATCAGGCACTTTGCGTCGTTGAAAATTCCGTCTGGGCAAGATAAGTCTATTATTGCCATAAAGAGTTTACGCGAGGAGCTTCCAGCAGATATCAGGGAGAAATTAGGCGGAAGCGTTCATAATTTGCTCGAGATCGTGGTTGTCACAGCCACTGGATTGTACTTAAAATACGTATTGGATGGAATCAGAGGTGGTGATTGTATCTTGTTGGACAAGTACCTGTTATTGGATAGTTGAGGTTTGCATTGCTCTTTTTCTTATCAATTGCAACGTAAAACTTGTCGCTATCTTGCTATTTTGCAGCTTTTTACTTTTCTATATATTTTTATTGTTTTTTAATCTACTGGTTTTCCCGTTTGTTCATTTATTTTCTGACTTTTACACAAAAGCAACAAAAAGATTTACAAACACACGACACAGGAAAATAAAAATGAAATAATAATAATTAAAAAGAAAAAAAAAAGGAAAAGTATGCTATCTATGATTATGATTTTCTTCTACAAAATATATTTTCTATTTTAAGTTTTACGGTTTCAATATTATTTACTGAAGTGTAATGATTCTGATTGAGGATTGTTACACCATTTATTTACCTATCAAAGTAGATATTTAATACGTGTGATTTGTATGTTTTGTTTTTTTTTGCTACTGAAAACAAATAGCAAGACGCGACAAAACGCAGTTTAAAAAAAAAAAAAAGAATTCAGGAAACACCTTGATATCTGACTGATAATACATTGATAATTTTACGAACAGCCTTTACGCGTCATTATTAATGTAACATTTTGTAATAATTGTTTTTAAATTGGAGACAATATATTTTCTTATTTAATAATACCGCACATCGATTTTGAAGTCCTAAATGACGACGGAAAGCTACACAACGGCGGCTGAATATCTCCAAGAACAGCGGAAACTTGAACAGGAAGCTGTTCAATTGATGCCTTACGATCCAGACAGATGCACCTACTCATACGGTCCAATAAGACAAATGCTTTTTGCATGTCTCACATGTTCGAAGAAGAAGAAACAGCAACTGGTACTCAAGAAGAATGAGGCCAAACAGGTTACAGAAGAGTTCATGAACGCTGTCTGCTATAGTTGTTCCATACAGTGTCATGCAGATCATGACTTGATTGAACTTTTCAGCAAGAGAAACTTTACCTGTGATTGTGGTACTACCAGAATGACAGATCCTTGTTGTTTGAGGAACCGAGTCCCGGCTGCAAAATTGACGCATACAATTGCAGAAGACGATTCTTGTTCATCTGATTCCACTGCAGCAACAGCGATCCCAGTTCTTAGATCAGGTATATCTTTGGCAAATCTTCAGCCAACTCCATCCTTATTGCCAATCAGGATAGACAAGGATGCAAAGGCTGATGATATTCCCTCCTCTTCCAACGTCTACTCGCAGAATTTTAAGAGTCTCTTCTGCAGCTGTCTGCAACCGTACAATCCAAGTAGTGAATCAGGAAACATGATCCAATGCCAATTTGGTATCCTGTGTGGTGAAGAATGGTACCACGAAGAATGTATACTTGGAATCAAACCTCATATGGTGGACAGAAAGAAAAAATTGGACAAAGGCATTGGAAACATTCTCAACACTCCTGATCTTGATAATGAAAATTATGATGTCGCTGCGCTTTCTGGATTTCCTGATCTTGAGACTTTCGAAGGCTTTGTGTGTTGGAAATGTGTGTCTAACAATTTAAAATTCTTTGAAATATTACTGCAGTTTCAAGATATTTGTTTGCCTAAAGTGTATCATATCGATCACTCAACAAGTTTGCAGTTTAGAAATGATAAAATAGATGAATATTTAGAACAGAAAAAAGGCCAAACATACCAAGATGGTGAACCCGGAGAAACAAAAGGGTCTTGCAAACGCATAAAGCTTGAAACGTCAAGTTTATCAAAACAGCCAGAATACAGCCTTTTTTTGAAAGACAATTACCAGGATATCATAAAGGCCAAATTTATTGCCTCCGCAAAAGAGAACAAATATCCAGAGATTACGAAATTTCTTCTAGAAAATGGCGAATCGCTCTTCATTGATGAACCTATATACGAACCACCTGAAGATGATGATGTTGCTAGTGAGACCTCTTCACTCTATGATCTTGGCGCTAAAGCATTGGAAACTTTACCTCCTGAAAAGGCAATGCAAGGATTACAGGCATATCAACAAATCAAAAGCAAATTAACAGAATTTTTGAAACCGTTTGCTGATAAGAATGAAATTGTCACTGAGGAAAAGATCAGAATGTTTTTTGATAAAATGAAGGACAATTAGTATTATATTGTGTAGATGTTTTCTAAACTGGTTTATGCTTTTTACATAAATTGTTTTGGTTGTTCAGCTTATATTATATGCATATTAGCGCATCATTATGCAAGGGTCACATGATCAAGATGGGCTTTGCTCATTTGTTTTATTTTTTTTTTAATTTTTTTTTTTTTTAATTTTTCGTGAATAAAATTTTCTCTGATCTCATAATAAGATGATGTGCAATTTCGATTAACATATTTGACATCATTTAACAGGCAATTATAATATATTTTTCTAGTACTCTGACTTGTGTTTCTTTTCCTTTCTTTCTGTAGTGATTGAAAAAATGTCTGTTGTTGGGTCTTTAATCTTTTGTGTTAGTTGTGGTAATTTGTTAAACTCCGTGGGTTCATCCTCAAAAATACTGTGTGATCAATGTCTTCACCAATATGATGCCAAAAATTTTGCTGACTTGAAGGTTGTGACAAAATCTCACGATGATGCATTCCCATCTGCTTTAAGAATGAAGAAATCTGCGGTCAAGACGTCGCTTTCAAAGGAAGCCAGCGGTGATAATGGTGCTACTATTGAAGAAACATGCCCTAAATGCGGCAACGAAGAAATGATTTATCATACATTACAGTTAAGATCTGCGGATGAGGGTGCCACTGTTTTCTACACGTGTACCAAATGTGGTTACAGATACAGAACAAATAACTGATTGGAAAAGTTGTGTTTGGTATTTATGATACTTCTGAGTATACATAAGGGTGTGAGCGTACTGGTTGTATCGATTCAAAAAAGAAGAAAAGAAAAAGAAATCTTTTTTCATGTTAAGTGATTTATATGACAAGTTTAATAGCTTAAAAGATAGCAATTATATTTAAGAGATTTGGATATTAACAGGAGAAAGATAGGATGCAAGTGTATAGATGTGTCTTATGTATTTCGAAATTTTTGAGCGGATGAAATGAGTTAACGCCATATGTTTATTCAATTCGCACAGACTTCACGAGCCCGAAATCATAAAGAGTAAATTTTAAAAGGGGTTTCATATGGTTCATAATTTATTGTACATTATTTATTGTTTTTATTACTGTTTGTTTCATGGATAAAATCTATCAATGCATTTTTTTTAATAAAACTGTTATATTTAGTTCAAAATTGGTTGCGCAGTCAATGGGATGGCATAGTCTGAAACAAACTATGACTTTTCTATGTTTTTTTTTGTATTTTTGAATGTAAGTTTCCACTGTTCCGCAATTTACTTTTTGAACAAATAACTCTTCTCTAGCACCTCTCTGGCTTGGTTAATCTTCATGGCTATATAGGCGCTTCCCCCTTTATCCGGGTGATTTGCTAACATGGCCTTTCTATGTTTCTTTTTCAAAAGCGCTGTATCAAGATGTAATATTTCATCACTTGAAATGCCTAGTATCATGAATGCTTCATTCTCGGTTATCTTGGGGAAAAATCCGCCCGGATACTGATTAAATTTCAGAAGTAGTTCATGATTCACTTTGCCTGTCACAGGATCCTTTAAATTTTTGTCCAAGCCGCCCCTAAAGTCTAGCATAATGCTGTTCATTCTCGCTATTTCTGCAGGTTTTAAAGCCTTAAATCTAGTCACTGCGTGAATAGCCGACTTCGCTGTTAAAGCCACAAATGTGACACCAAGACCTATTAATATTGGAATCTAGTACATTGTTAGCAATCCTGTGAATATTGGATAAAGATATTAAATTATGCCTATGCGACTTTAGTCAAGGTACTCAAAAACATACCATGTTCAATAAATAGTACTATTTATTTTAAATCTGTATATCGGGAATATATTTAGAATGTATTTGATGATTCTTGACACAACTCTTTGAATAAACATCAATTGTTAAAACCAAACATGGTAATATCATCTCTTGATGTTCAAAGAGTTTATCCGTTTAGTTTTCTTCTGATGCACGTGACTAAGTTTTTTTTTCTTCTGGATTTTTATGTCTAGCGATTCATAGCTTTCGACTTAAAAAAATTTTCTAACAAATAATCGTCCAGAATAAAAATTTTGAAAAAAAAAAAATATTAAAGGTTTAGTTAGTAATCATGATTGTGGTAGATATATGATATACTTTCGACTTTTCAACTATTGAATAATACAAATATAATTAATACTTTGAGTTTTAAAAACGATTAAATATGGATTCCCCATTAGCTCTTACGTACGGTATTAGAAACACATATGGCTCAATTGAAGAATATCGCTATGGTATTAAACATTCCAAGAAGCGTGTTGAAAATTTGAAGAAGTCTTTAAAGATTCAAGTAAAAGACACTAAGAACTACCAAGATAAAGATAAAATTTTTGAAATCGATACCGCAAATTATGATTCCAGTGCAAAATACGGACTTGTTCTACTTTATTTAGCAGAACGTAATTTCTTGAAATCAAGTATGATCACCCAGTCGAGCAGTTTTGAAGATAATGTCTTACCTGCATCCAATAAGTCAAGATTGAAATTTGGATCTGCTAAATTGAAAAAAGCTGTCAGTTACAGTAAACATCTTTTCGAAGTTTCTTTTGGTGACAGTAATGATTCGAAAAAGATTGAAATATTTGTTTATTATGCACTTGCGCAATCCATGTTGTTGGTTCGTCAAAAGAAATGGGAAAAAGCCGCATATCTTTTATCTGTCGCAAGAATTTGTTTAGAATTTTTGGAAACCAAAAGCAGTTATGAATTAAACAAGGATACACATTTATACAGAGAAATTATTGAGAACATTGTTGATAGATCATTAAGATTAGCCCTTGAACACTCGTCATCCAGCAGCAACAACTTGGGTTACGCATCTAGATACCTAGCAGTTAAAAAATATGCTGATTCTACTTGTCCCCCAGACGATAATCTGGAGGAAATAATTGAGCTTATCAACAAACTTGATCCGTCTTATTTCCAATACACCGAAGCGGATGCAGTGAATGACAGTAAAAGTTCTCCGTTAATTGAGAAGGTCGAGTGGTTCTCGCATAGTGCCCGATTATATAATTCGGAGATTGCCAGACTGATAATGGATATTCTCAGATTAGAGACAAAAATTAAGGATGATGACATTTCATCCTTCGATCCAGTCTTATTGGGATGGCAAACAATCTTGGAAAACCATGAATTAGATACCGAGCGCCATGCTACCGACGAGGAAGATGCAGACATAACGAGAGATAGACAAATTGTCACCACATATATCAAATACAACTTGTATTTCAACCGTATCAGAAGAGATGTTGCGCTAGTTGAAAGCTTGAACCTCCAAAGAGCAAAGAAGAGCAGTTCTTCTCTCGAAATCAACAAGGACGTATTGCGTATTTATGGAACAATATTCAGCACAATTTCCGAGTTGAAAGATTTGCCGGGTGTGTATTCGGACTCTGATTTGTCCAGTGATGTTGAGACATTGGAACAGTACTTCACCACACTTAAAATGTTGGTTATTGCAAACACATATGAGATCTTAAAGAAATACAGGGAAGCGCTTAGCATAGTGTGCCAGGTTAAGATCGAGCACACGTTGAACAACGACGAGACTTTTGCTCCAAATGTGTTGAATAGTAAAATTTTGGCAAATGAAGAACGGATCGTTGCTACATACAAAACAAAATTGCACATGTTGGCCCAGTTTGAACATGAACAAAGCAAGAATCAGTCTGTCATCGTCTCTGCTGCAGATGCCATCCACATCCCAATCTCCATTTCCAGTGTACATGAGCTCCAAACCAAAAAGAATCTTTTGATCGATGTAGAATCCATCAGAGCTGTGAATGTCAAACCGGTGTTCTTTGATTTGGCGTTCAACTATGTCGGTCAAGATGAGCATTCTTTCAAGGAAGCTATTGCTCAACGGTCCGAGGCAAGCAATGCTAAGCCGGCAGAAGAGGAGATTGCAGTTGAAACTGAAGAACAGCCGGTTGCTGATGACAAAAAGAAAAAGAGTTTATTCGGTTTATGGGGCTAAATATATATATATACTTTCTCGCTTAATTTGAAGGTCAATATACAAATAATGTTTAGACGTTGAGAAGACTCTCTGTAGATTATGGATCTAATATTATCTAATATAGTAAAGCGATTAGTCCGGGTGCACATAACCCACAGGAGAATTTACCACAAATTTACCAAATTGAAACTATTTTTCTTCTTTCGACTCAGCTTTTCTTTTTCATTTTGCGTTCGCACACAAAAAAAAATCAAAAAAGTCAAAAAAATCAGAAAAAATCGGCCAAATGTTGATTGAATATTGTAGAATTGCCTAATGTGGTAATTTTCAAACGCTTTTGTTTATATTTTTTGTTTACCTTTTCATTTTTGTATGAGGAACTTGAAAGAAAACATAAACAAATCTGAAATATGATAGCTAGAATGAAAACAAAAGGTAATAAAAAAAAACATTACAAAAAAATCTTCTGCCTCAATAGATGAATATTTATTTTGACTATATATTTAGATCGAGGATTCCCATTTTCAAAAAACTGATAGCTAGCAGTACTTGACAACCTTATTTACTTTTAAAACGTTAATACTTTAGATCAGATACGATAGTATAATAACGCTAGAATAATAACGCTAGTACAATAACGCTAGTTTAACAAATAACTACACTAAATAACCTACACAACAATGAATGGTATGTGATTTTTGGCTTTCTTTTATTTTCTATTCTTTTATGACCTTTACTAACAGAATTCTTATTAGATATTACAAACTGCCAACCGAAAAAGGCGTCGAGTTTAAGAAAAAAAGACAAAGCTTTTTCTGCTGAAGATAACGTCGACAAAAAAGTATGCTTTGACAGTGACTTGATGATCCTAGAATACGAAAGATTCAGCAGTGGGAGCGAATACTCGTCGATAAAGAACTCCAGAGCATCATCTAAAGAAATTAGCAACAGCTCGTGGATCCCGTCGTACGGATCCTCAAATATTCCAAATTTCATATCACATCCCCTCCCGGAAAAACCAACTAGTATCCCAACTTCGGAGTCTTTACCAAATTATTTATCTAATGCCAACCAGCAGCTCCATTCCGCTTTTGAAAATTTTGCTGTTTTAAGCAATACCAATTTCGACAAAGAGAATGTGGAAGACATCCCAAGAAACAAGAGCACTTTTGATTTAGGTAATGAATCCGAGCTTTTCTATGGAAACCAGCATATCACTATCCCAAAATTGCGTGGTTCGCAATCGAAAGGTCTTCAGGATGACGGCGAACTTGTTGAAAGTGAAGATGAAGTCTCAAGCCACGACTTGAACGGTCAAATAGCTAATTTAAACATTGATGATGGTACCCCTAAAAATCAAAAGGCTGCAGACCTATCTATGTTTTTAAATGACTCAACTTCATCCGTTAAACAGACGTCTGATAAGCAGGAATCACCAAAGTCAACAACAACGCAAACTTTTTCACCGAAAATCCAACTTCAAAAACAGATGGCTGCTGATCACTTACAGAAAACATTGGATTCAGCTATTCCTCTTGATCGTTCATTATCCGCTATTATTAGAGACAACCATAAAATCTATAATAAATACAAGAGCAATCATCGTGAGTTGCCTGAAAATGAAAAATATTTTGAGGACGTAGCTTTGGCTTCCATGAGAGAAAATATTCAATCAAATATGTCTGCAAATGAGATTATCATTGAAGAAAATGAAGATGAGCTACTCGTAGACCAACAGGTTGATACTTTAGCTATTTCTACTGGTAAAAACTCTTCACACAGCAACGAACACCAACAAAATGATAACACATCGAAATCCAATTCAGCTAATTCACTGGATGTTAATGTATCTTCAAAATATGAATTTACCATCGCAGATTATATGAATAATGCTGCTTCAAATAATTATACAAAAGAAACTAAAAATGCGAAATCAGATGCTCAAAGAAATGTCTCGATTGAATCGTCTGTTCCTCTTGGTGAATCAACTAACATTGATACCTCAATGAATAATGATATAAAAGCTGAAAAATATAACGGGTTGGATGACGATTTCAGACCACTTCCGCTGTTTCCAAATGACAGTGGCTCGGCATTCAAACCATTTTCTGATGCTTTTTTACAAGACAAAAACTCTGAACATAGTGATTCCAACAATTCAGCTGCGTCAGCATTTACTTTGAAATTAGCTCAATTTAAGAGCTCTCAAGACAAACCTATGAAGGAATCCGAGAAAGAAGCTACAATTGATGAAACTTTTGATGAAGGTCACAAATCTTTGGCTCCATCTAAGGTTACAAACAGTGTCTTACAAGATTTATTGTTTAAAACCAATGAATATGCTGTAAAAAGCGGAATTCCTATGGAAGACAAAGCAAAGCCAAAGAAAATATTCTCCAATTTGGATATGTTTGATAAACCAGATCTTCAAATGTTTGACAAACCAAACTTACCAAAATCTTCAACACAAGATTCTTTATCTTCCTCTAAAGATGTTCATAGTATTTGGGCAAATTTGGATAAAAGTTCTCCAACTAGAGATGCTCCTTCCGAGGAAGATGGTATTCATATGAAGGCTACTACCATTAGAAGTTCAAGTATGAAAAGCTCTCCAAGTATTCGTTCCGCCGATTTCAAGAAAATATTGATGGCTAAGCGTAAAGTTAGCAATTCCACAAACAAATCATCGTCTACATATAAGGTTGTTCATCAAAATGAGAATTTTATTGACGACAGTATCTCTAGAGCTGATGAAGGTAGTGAGACAAATAGTGTTCATATTAGTGAAAACGATTGCAAGAATGAAGAAGACGAAGATATGGAAATAGAAAATGATAACGAGGCTTTAGATCATATTCAAGCTGAATTAATGAAGGTTCCGCAGCCTTTATTACCAGAACAGCATTTTGAAGGTACCGGTGATTTTGAAAAGGAATTCAATTATGAACTTAGTAAGAACGAAGAATTTCAAGTCAAGGGTTACAGAACAAGAGGCTATGATAATGAGCTTATTGTTGCCAAGTTTGAAGATAGCACCAAAAAGAATGAAATCTTCAATAACAAAAAGCAACATGTTGCCCAATCTATTCTTGATGTTCCGGGAACAAGAGAAGTTAGAACATCTAGTAATAATAGAGGCTCTTCTTCTAGAGATGATAATTTTAGAAAAGTTAGCGGACAATCAGGTAAAGTGTTAAATAGCAGAAAATCCAGTAATGAAAGCAAAAATAAAGTTGTTACTATGGAAGATCAAAGAAAAAAAGATAATACGTTCAATGGCGTTGTCAGTGGAACTGTTTTTGATAGAACTCTCAAGGTACCAAAGACAAGAAAGCATGCTGGTAGTCGTAAGAATAGTGATAGATCGGGAAAGGATGAAATGATGAAACACAGCTCATACACGCAACAACCAAATTTGGCTGATCAACATCAACAGGATATGCTTGATGTAAATTTACCAATGGATGACAAAGGTAGATTATACGTTAGAATTGTTGGTTTGAAGGGGTTAGATTTACCAGATATTGATAACCACAAGGCCAAGTTTTCATTGATTTTAGACAATGGCATCCATTGTATTTCCACACCTGACATTGATTTGGACGCAAATACAAGCATTGACCAAGAATTTGAATTAACTGTTGGTAATAGTTTAGAATTCATTTTGACATTGAAAGCTAAATATGAATTTGAGGGTGAGGAAAAATTGATCGAAGTCACTGAAAAATATCCTGTTAAGAAAAAGATTCTTGGAGGATTATTCGGTCATAAAACCATATACAAGACTCGTAAAAGAGTTGTTTCTCAAGTTGACAAGACTGATCCTTGGGATAAAAAAATGGCTCAAGATGGCTCATTCGCAAGAGCATATGTTGATTTTGCTCAATATGAGCCATTAATTACCGGTAAGTCATGTAATTTTGATATTACATGTTTCAACGAATGGGAAGTCATTGATGCTGGTAGTGGAAAGACAAGAAAGAAACAGCCATATCGTATTGGAAAGTTAGAATTGCAAATGTTGTATGTTCCACGTTCTAAGGAGAATGAGATTTTTCCACCAAGTATTCAAATCGCATATGAAGCTGTCAAGGAATTTCAAAAGCAAATGTTTGTGGATTATGAAGGTTTCTTATCACAGGAAGGTGGTGATTGTAACTATCTAAAGAGAAGATGGTTTACCTTGAATGGTACTGAATTGGTTGCACATAATGAATCATCCAAGAAAACTAGAGCCAAAATCAATCTAATTAAAGCCAATGCTTTGATCTCTTCTAATATTAAGAAGACTTACGGATATGATGAAAACACAGATATAAGTGCTAACAGAAAGGGTAGAAAACTAAGTGACGAGGTTATTTTGCAAAAAGGATTCAAAATCAAGTTCCTCAATGGCGAAATCATTGAATTTGTTGCAGATTCACAATACGAAAAGATGAACTGGTTGAGATCATTGGATCTGGTAATCAGCAAAAACAAATTTCGTCAACCTTGGGTCAAGATTTTGTACGATCAATTAAGTTAGTTTTATTTTTATTATTAGTTTTATTTTTTGCTTGCTTATTTATTCTTCTTATCTATTTATATATATTTAGGTGTAACTATTCAAATTTACGTTTTAGTTTTAATTTTTATATTTTTCATTATCTTCTAGATAAGTCTAAATTTAGTGGTTGACACCATATTTGGATACATTGTAGTTTTGAAATGTAGTTTTCTTCGGCATGTAAGCAAAGATCGATCAAAAGTGTGGGTCCTTTTTTTTTTCTTTTTTTTGTCCTCGCTATCTTTAAAGTTTGAACAATGTTAATATCGACCCTTATGGTCACAAGCTACTCCTCAAGGAAAGACACAACTTGTGCAGTCATAAAATTACATCAATATGTCATCTATCAGTAGAAAAGAAGAAATAGAGGCTAAGAGACAGAAGCTTCTTGCTTTGAGGAAGCAACGAGAGCAAAGAGAACAAAAAGTAGGTGCTGGATACAGAGCTGTCTCAGTGATGGGAGGTCTTGAGAGATCGCCCATCAAAGAACATCAACGATCCGTGAGCTATAGTAGAGATGCATTTAGTAAGGCTTCAATTACAGATTCAATTACTCCAATTGATATACCATATAATGAGAATGGACGCCATGTCGCAGTTGGAAGTGCACAACCACAACAACCACAGATTAGTCCCACAAAGATGTTTGCTAAACCATACAGCACTCAATATGTGGATGTATTAGTCGGAAGTGATAGGTATACGGTGTCTGAGGATAAGAATGATCGAATCATGTATGACAAGTCTGTTGAAACCGAAGATGTGAAAATCTTAAAGGAAGAAATGGATAAGGAGAAAGAACAGTTGTTGATAAAAGAATTGAAAAGCACCATTACTGCAGAATATGAATCAAAAAAAAAGTTTTTGGAGGATGAGAAGAGACAGCTCATTGATAGATTGAGTAAGTTAGAGCAAGGAAATGCTATTAGTGATTTAGAGAAAGTGGCTAGCAAGACTAACAAGGAGGACGTGAGCTTTTTAAGTTTACAAAACATTATTGAAGATATTCAGCAAGAAAAATCAGAGAAAGCCCAACTTGAAAGACGTAAAATGTTGGTACACTATTTTGAAAAGACGTTGAAGCTTCTAGGAACAGAGTTCCGTGAAGTGGACAGTTCGCAATTGGATGTTCTCGCTGATGAGAATACCAATAAAGCTGGAACCGCCAATACTGATGTCGCGGAAATTGCGAATAAGCTTACTAGAAAAGGTGAAAATTACAACATATCCCAAACAAGATGCTATTATAATGACAGTATATGTAAAAATAGAAGAATCCTTGACTTGCAATGGTCACCTATATCATCAAACTTGATAGCGGTATCTTACTCATCTCCAAGTGCAGATGAAGAACAGCATGATATGGCAGACTCTTCAAATGATGATAATGAATTCCACACATTTTCGCAATCATTGGTATGCATTTGGAATATCGAAAGTGATGGCAACGTACCGCAATGTGTATTTTCAGCACCAACAGAGATCACTTGTATGTGCTTCAACAAGTTGAATGACTCAATACTATATGGGGGTGGATACAATGGCAAAATCTATCAATGGGATAGTTCGAATGATAATTTGTTTCCTGTGTCAATCTCAAGCAATGAAAACAGTCATTTTTACCCGATTTATGCTATCCAGCATCATCATCATCAAGGTCAAGAAGCCGCTATAGTGTCTGGTGAGAAATCCGGAAACACCGACAATGGAGTCTTGGTGACCGCAAGCACAGATGGAACCGTGTGCACTTGGTCACCGTACTCGTTGCTTGAACCATTATACGAGCCGCTTCATTTGAAGACGCCAATTGCGATCCTACTGAAATACGATGAACTAGCGCCGCTCTGTCTTGGATTTATCAGAGAGAATTCTAAAGACTACATGGTTATAGGTTGCGAAGATGGGAAAATCTACCATGTCAATGGGTACAAGTCGTTTAACGAGAAAATGACAAGCATGAACTCCGCACACCACAAGCAATACTTGATCAATGAAGAGTCGGGCATCTATGAAGGGCATTTAGATTCACCCATCAGTGGCATGGATACTTCGAAGAACATGTTCATAACCTCGGGCTTCGACTGGAACATCAAGATCTGGGAGTTTAGCAAACATTACGACAGAGGATTGGAAGATAACGGCAGCGGCTACCAGTTTGTCAAGCCAAAGCTCGTCATTGAGCGGGAAGACATAATAATGGATGTGAAGTTCTGCCAACTGGAGCATGTCCAGAAAGCACCGGGCAACAACAACTACAATCTACAATTCGCGTGTGTGTCCGGCAGCGGAAATTTGGAGTTCTGGGACACAAGGTACAGCAAAACTTCACCAGATGTTGAATTCAGTCCGGTATTCGAGACAGATAGCTCCACAACCGTCGTGCAAACCAAAGGCTTAACTAAGGTGGATGTGAGTAGGGTAAAGAATCACCAGATCGCTACAGGATCCATGGAGGGCTACTTGAACATCTTTGAAGTGGAGCCGTTGCCTGATAAATGATGAATACTACAGCCAATGGCACCGTTAATCCAATACAGAAGCTGCCATAAAAAGTATCTCTCCACTGATGCTATTGTTGCTGGATTTTACCTAAAAGGGAAGTGGCAAAAGTGACTCTAATATGAGCACTGGTTTTTGAGTGCGCGTAGTTATTTTTAAGAGTGGAAATTTCCAGAATTTTTTTTTCTTTTTTTTTTTGGACACAGGAGAAAAAAAAAATTTTCCATATGGGAAGCAGCACTTGATATCTAATGCTTATAAATTCATGATCATTTCCACTTAAGCATTAGATTGGACATTATACATCCAGATTTGCTGCTATTGTCATATTATATACGAAAACTATAATCATTAATTCAAAATGGTCAAGGATACAAAACATTACGACATCTTGGGTGTTTCCCCAGATGCCACAGATACACAAATCAAGAAGGCATACAGAAAATCAGCTTTGAAATACCATCCAGATAAGAACTCCAGCGAAGAAGCATCGGAAAAGTTTAAGGAAATCACTGCTGCTTACGAGATTTTGTCGGACGAAACTAAAAGAACCCAATACGATGAATATGGTGAAGAAGGCCAAGGAATGGGCGGCATGGACCCAAATGACATCTTCTCACAATTTTTCGGCGGCGGTGGCGGCGGCGGCATGTTTGGTGGCCAAGGTGGCAGACCGCAAGGACCAAAGAGAGGTAAAGATGTCAAGCATGTCTTGACTGTCTCGTTGCAAGACTTATATAAGGGCAAGACCTCGAAGTTGGCATTGAACAAGACTGTTCTCTGTTCCGATTGTAAAGGTAGGGGTGGTTCTGCAGACGCCGTTAAGACGTGTTCCGACTGTCATGGTCAAGGTGTGACCTTTGTCACCAGACAAATGGGACCTGTCATCCAAAGATTTCAGTCCGTGTGTCCATCCTGTAACGGTGACGGTTCGATAATTGATCCAAAGGGAAGATGTAAAACATGTAAAGGTAAGAAGACTCTCCAAGAAAAGAAGGTATTAACGGTCCACATTGATCCAGGTATGAAGGACGGCGACGTTGTCACTTTCAGAGGTGAGGGTGACCAACAACCAGACGTCATCACAGGCGATGTCCACATCATTGTCCGTGAAAAGGAAGACCCAGATTTCGAAAGAAAGGGCGACGACTTAATAACCCATCAAAAGATTGGCTTGTTGACTGCCGTTGCTGGGGGTGAAATCAACTTCAAACATATCAGTGGCGCTTGGATCAAGATTGAATTGCTTCCTGGTGAAGTCATCTCCCCTGGGGAAACCAAGGTTGTCGCTGATCAAGGTATGCCGGTCAAGAGAGTTGGCGGCCACGGTAACTTGTTCATTGTTTTCGATATCGAGTTCCCAAAGAATAATTTTGCTTCTGAAGAAAAGCTCAAGCTCTTGGAAACTATTTTGCCACCAAGAAAGCCGGCAGCTATTCCAGCTGGTGCTGTTATTGATGAAGTTCAATTGCAAGATTATGATGCCATGAAGTATGCCAAATCCTCGAGAGAAAGTGATGATGAGGATCATGAAGGAGGGGCTAATGTTCAATGTGGTGCTCAATAGTTTGATAGATAGATATATATATGTGTTTTTTGAATATTATTATAACTTTATTTTATTTCTTTTTATTCTGTTATGTTCCATCTCCGGCCTCTGTCTCGCACTAAATTCTTAGTAATCAATATATTTTTCTATTGTTCTTATTTTTGTCATCCACGAAATCAAACCTCTTAATTAGTGTATATATATGAATGTTGAAAATAATCAGTTTTAATTTTTTTTTGGAGTTCTAAATGTTGTCAAGATTCTAAAAATATCCATGAAAACTGGTGCATGCAGCGGGGCGCATGTTGGTGAACTTAGACGTATATCTGAGATCAAACAAAAAAAAAAATACATTTAACCACAATAAAAAACCATATTCATACAGTATAAACTTAGACGAGCCCTATTGATTAACCATATTTCTGTATATTTGAATGTTTACACTTATTTGGTAAACCCACTTTTTTTGGCAGATTTGTTATTTAGGATTCTAAATTTCTGGAATAATAAATAGAATAGGTTCTCCCCTTCGCAGTTCTGTGTTCTTGCGCATTCTTTTCATTTCTTAATATACCCTTTTTGTCCAGCAGCACACATTTTACTTTTTTCACATTCTTTATTTTTATATTTCCTCGGTCTTAACAGCTCTGATTACCAATAAATTATAATATGGCCACTGCTTATCAAGAAGAACGTAAGCCAGATACTATTACGTTTCTCAAGCTTGCAAAAAAGCAAGATGAACCACAGAGATCGGATGACGTCAATTCTTTGGACTTCCCGCCTAATGATATGATTACCGTTCCAAACTATGAAAATTCTATATACTCCTCAGATGATGATAGCAAATATTTTACGGAAGATCCGAGATCCAGAGCATACTCACAAGGTAAATCACCAATGGCTATTAATATTCCGCCACAAAATCCCCAGCAGTATTCTAAGGGAGGCATCATTATTAACGGTCCTATGGGTAATACCAATAACACAAGTCAACCCGGTGCGGCTCACAGATTTCCATTCAATTCCACAGTGCAACTTAATACTAATAGAGGGCCTGGCACATTTATGATTCCTTCACCAACTGCCGTTAATACAAGACCTTCACAACATCAGAACATGTTGCTGACATCACCAATCACATCGCCGTCGGCAGACAAATTTGGAACTTCTAGTGCATATACTAACAGCTATAATGCAGGCGAGACTTATAAGCCTAGTAGCAACAATAGCCACAGTACCAATTCAAATTATAAGAGAAAAAGCTTGATTGAACTGCTTTCCCTATCTCGTAAATCAGATAGTGCTACAAAAAATGAAAAAGAAAATAGCACCGAACCACCAGTTTCACCTACCGATAACAAGATTAGCAAGATTCCTATGAGATCTCCAAAGCGTCCACTTCTGATGCATGTCACCGCTGTTGCTGTTCCACAATCCATTACTCGTTCGGATAGTGAGTACTCATTGGATCCTGCTAATTATAAGGAAAATAACATGAATCAGTTAGTAAGCCTTCCAAATAAATCTAGTAATGCAAGCCGTTCAACTAACACTAGATCTTCTCTAATCAGTAATGGAACCGATTCTTTCTCTGTAACTTCCTTTGATCACTTGACTCAAAGAAACACCGATCTCAACAGCAGAAGAATTGTTCCAAATGATCATTTCGACACCGTTGAAGAAAACGTAAATGAAAATGAGGACGAAGAGAGTAAACGCGTCAGTTTGCAGTTAAAGCCACCTACAGGAAATATGATTCAAGAAGATTTGGATTTGACTGATGATGAACAATTGACCAGCTTGATCACCAGTATGAAACTCGAAAAATTGAATATTAATAATAACAACAATAGCAATAACAAGAATGATAGTAACTACGCGGACAGATCTCTTAGAGTCATTGATAACACATATAATGAATTCGGACCAAATAGCTTATTGAAGAAGAATTTGCTAGCTGTTGATTCATCCTTACCTATGGCTAATTCAAGCGATCTTGATTTTGACATTGAAAAAGAATTAAGACTCGCAAAGCAAAGAAAAATAGGATCATTTACGGATATTCCAACCAGAAACACTTCCAATGGTGTGATTCAAAGTAGTATTTTGCCGCTTGACAATGATTCCCCGGTGTCTAGTTCTGCGTCAACGAGAATAGATAATAGAAATAAAGTCAAGAATATTATAATTGATGGAACTGACTATAATAACAACGACGAGACTTTGACTGCCCAGAATTCAATTTCAGAAACTGTTGAAGACAAAACTGTCAATTTCACATCACCAAATGAGACACATATTAATAGCGCTGCCAGAAGTAGGGCAACAAGTAAAACATTTGCTGACGCTTCTTCCGTATATTTTCATCAGCGCTATAAATCGGATGCTATGGAGCTGGACGTTGATTATCCCAAAGACATTGATCCTAAGAAAAAGTTCAGTGGTAAAAACATTCCGGCCATTACACATAGGGAATTGCCAACACCACCAATTGGAAATAAACAACCTAAGTCTCCGATTGAAGAGTTGACTGATGTTCTTGATAATGAATTAAAGAGTCCAGGACGTATTTTTTCTAAGACATCCACGATTGATAGATTAATGCAGGATCAAGCTTCCTCCGTTGAGGAGTTGCATTTGGAAAAGAAACACAATAGCGGTGAAAGAAGAAAAAGTGGAAGCAAGAGTAGAAATCCTTCTGGTATTGATTATAAGCATTTGAGTAGTTTGTTAAAGGATGCGAATGTGAGTTCCGATGATAAAGAAATCTCTCGCTTTTTACCTGATGACGAGAAAATTTTGTTGAATAAGACTATTGACGCATTGAGTAAATTAACAGCTGAGATGATCGCCGATCCAAACAGATATAAGGTAGGTATGAAACGAATGAAAAAGGCCTTAAATATATTGGAAGGTTTCGAGTAAGGAAATGATGAAAATGATAATTGCTAATATAATTGTTTGTTTTTTTCGGTCATCTAGTCCATTTTTCTCAGGTTTTGCGTTTATTTTATGTTTATTTCGATGTTTGTGTTAAATTACTTTCAAAGCTTATCAATAATTATTATTGATCTCTTTTTATCCTTTTTTTTTTTTCAATTCATAGTAACATTTTGTTATTCTCTATCATTAAATTAATTTATAGTTTTATTTCAATATTTATCTGTAAATGATTCAAACAAAAATTCATGGGTCTTCTGCATACCAGTACTATCAAGGTGTTTTAAAAAAAAAGTAAAGAAAAAGCATATTCTTTTTTTATCTTTTACAGAAACTCACATATTTATCTTTAGCTGTTCATATTTATATTGGTTGAGACTTTTATTTCTATTTATCAAAAAGGTTAACCATTTATTGTCTCGTGACAATAATTAAAATAAAAAAATAAAAAAATAAAACTAGTTACCACCTGGTAATGGATAAGTGTTAGCCCAAGAAGCTACTTCTTCACCGAGTTTAGCTATTTCTTCGTCTGCGTCAACGGCAGCTTTAAAATCCTTCAACAATTCTCTTTGAGTCTTACCTTCTACAGCAGTAGCTGTCTTGATTCTAGAAGTAATTTCGATAGCCTTATTGATATAGTTGGCAACTTTAACGAAATCGTCAGAATTGAATCCTCTGGTAGTCATGGCTGGAGTACCAATTCTTAAACCAGTTGGAAATAAAGCGGATTTGTCACCTGGAACAGTGTTTTTGTTAGCCGCGATATTCATTTTTTCTAAGACGTATTCGGCACGAGCACCATCGATATTCTTATTATTTAAATCAATCAAGATCAAATGATTATCTGTACCCCCTGAGACCAATTTGATGTCATTTTTCAATAAGGCATCAGCCATAATTTTGGAATTATTAACCACGTCTTTCTGATACTGTTTAAATTCAGGAGTAGTGGTTTGCTTCAACGCAACAGCCAAAGCAGAAATGGTATGGTTATGTGGACCACCTTGATGAGCTGGAAAAACAGAAAAATTAATCTTCTTGTCCAAGTCGTACATGACTTGTTTCCCAGATTTCAAGGTTTTTCTAAGTCCCTTACGGTAAAAGATTATGGCACCTCTTGGACCTCTAAGAGATTTGTGAGTAGTTGTGGTGACAATATCTGAGTATTTGAATGGCGATTCAACAACACCAGCAGCTACGAGACCAGAGATATGAGCCATATCGGATAATAAGTAAGCATTGACCTTTTTGGCAATTTTTTGAAATTTTTCGTAATCGATTAATCTTGAATAAGCAGAGGTACCAGCTACAATGATCTTAGGTCTGAATAACTGAGCAGTTTTCTCCAACATCTCATAATCAATAAGACCAGTTTTCTCGTCTAATTTGTAAGGCATAGTTTGGAAATATTTAGAGACATAAGAAATTTTGGTAGTTGGTGTTTGATAACCATGAGATAAATGACCACCATGGGGCAAATCCAAGCCCATCAAACGGTCGCCAACGTTCATGACGGCAGAATAAGCGTACAAGTTAGCTGGGGCACCGGACAAAGACTGGACATTGCAACCCCACAACTCGGGGTCCAAGTCAAATGCTTCCAAGGCTCTTTTTTGACACAAAGATTCGGCTTTATCGATGATTTTATTACCACCGTAGTATCTTTCACCAGGGTAGCCCTCAGAGTACTTGTTCTGCATTGGAGAACCTAATAAGTCCATGACTGCTTGAGAAGTGAAATTCTCAGAAGGAATCAAAGTGATCGAGGACTTTTGTCTCTGTTTTTCTTGTTGCAAGATGTCTGCCATCTCAGGGTCGACCTCGCTGACATGTTTGGTTAACAAGTTCAATTCGTTGGCGCTAAGCGCGTAAGAACGAGAAATTGTGGTGGTGCTGTTATTGGCAAGCAATGAGCTTCTAGAAAAAGCGGCCTTTTTACTATGAGAAGAAACAATTCTGAACATTTGGAAATTAGTTTTACTTATTTATGTAATTATCTTAGTTTATTCACTGTTCTAGTCAGGATGCAACGGTATTTGGGGAAATCAATGGTAATTCCTTTGAATTTTGTTTATATTTCGATGACTCAAAGAGGACCTAGATGCCTTTTTACGTAAATTTTTTTTTTTTTTTTTCCTTTTTTTTTTCCTTTTTATTTTTTTTTCCATAATTTTCTTTCCATTGACCGGGGTGAAAAACAATGTATTGCTATCTCTTTAACTACGCATAAAACAAGAAGATACACGATGCTAGGACAGAGTTATTTCAAGAAGTCAAAATGTAGAAAATCAAACGATAAGCAGCATTCGAATGCAAATCTGCTGAAAATCTTCATTTAGGCGATATCTTTGTTTTGGCGCCGAGTCAACATAAAACTGGAAATTTTACAGGAATAGAAATTAAAATGTAACATCCTGCTTCATTTTGAGGAACTGCTAGCTAGATAACTTAGAATATACTTGATTCAAACAAAATAAACTGTAACATACTTAGCGCAAACTATTCACTCTGTGAACTTCTTCTCCCAGCTATCTGCCAAAACATCCTTTTTAGCATTTCTTTCTTCCAAGTTAATCAATTTCTTGAATCCTAGCAAGTTCAACTGAAGACACGACTGCTGTAGTTCTTTGTAAGTGTCAAGCACATCCAGCTTGTTGAATGTTTTGACGAAACAGATCAGCGAGATCAACTCGTCGACCAAGGAAACGATGTCGAGCTGCAATTTGCAAATAGTGTCTAATTCTGGGGCAGTGACACCAATACAACATGTCTCGTTTTTTTTGCTGATAGTCTTGATAATCATGGAGTACAATAGTTTTACCATCTTGACCTTTGACACATATCTGTTTGCAAACTCGATTTGCTCGCTCAAATGGCTTTCCTGCTCTTTGTCAAGTCCTGCATTGTTCATTTTCTTGTTTAGTTGTGCAACCTCGTAATCGTCTTCGCTGAGGTCATCATCAAGCCCAAAAGGATCATCTTCGTCAAAACCATCATTGCACCCGGGGTCTTGCATCCATTCCTCCAAGTCCAGCAAGCCATCATTCAAGATATCCAAGTTGGATGCCAACTCGTTTTTCAACAACAATAGCTCCACAAACTCCACGTTAATCTTTCCCGGATTACTGTCCACGTGCGGGAGTCTCAACTCAGCGGAGATGGCATCGCATTTGTTCCATACTTTGCCAATAATCACCAACCTTTTACTATCGGAATACGCGTTCTCCAAAGAATGGAGAAGGATCTGCTCAAACTCGTTGACCAACAGCAAATTCAAGTCAAACAACTCGGACAAGTTCCGCGCAACGTACTTCCTGAACAACGCGCTGGTCTTTTCCTTAAACTGGTTGAAAAACTGTGACAACAAGCTCATCAAGAGTGTGTACACGGCAAAACACTCCTTCAACTGGGTTTTGGCGGCATTGATGTTTCTTTCAGGGACCGGCCACTTGAACACGATGCCTAGTTTCGTGCAGTGTGACTGGACCAACGTGAGAAACTTCTTCAACTCGACCAAAATCAGCTGGATGGAGCCGAGCGTGGAAGGCTGGACCTTGGATATTCTTTTGGAGATATCGCGGCTGTCCGGCGCCAATAAGTCTGCATACTGGCCGATTCCTCTCTGGAAATGCTTGATTTCCGCCTCCAACTCAGCATACGTGTGTCTCTGTGTGTCAGCCATTTTTCTTTTCTATTTTATATTCTTTATCTTATATTCTTTATTCTTTATTTTATATTTTGTTGTCTCTTATATTCTTTATTCTATACGTTGTTTTATACTCTCTGTTCTATATCTTCTGTCTTATGCTCTATATATAGTCGCTTCTAGTGTGATCCACATAGATTTCGTTTGCTAGCTAGGCTAATTGTATCGGTCGATCAATAATCCACTGTCATCGCCATCTTGTTGTTTGATGTCGATAATTTTGGCAAAAGCTCACACCCATACATCAACAACTCCATACCCAAAATAGCGCTCCTTCATGGGCGCTCAATAATATGTTGTTGCTACGTCATGTCTTCGATACAGCCGTTTGAAGATGGGCCAATCACAATCACAATTGCAATGTCACTTGTTGTATGCTGGCTGGCCTTTTATATGTGAATGTTTTTTGTTTTTTGTTTTTCATCAAAAAATTAATAGCCTTATTTGCCGGAGGCTGGCCATCAATAAGTGGTTATTAATGTTACGCTAATGTTCCGGGGATTATTGTTGAAGATATAGCCAATAATTAACGTGTGATTTCTAATACTTTTTTTTGTTGCAGAATATTCTAGAATAACGTCATGCGCGTTTACGTGCAAAAAAAACATTAGAGTGGAGGAGTTCCAATATTAGTAATAGATAGCAATCTAGAATCAATCTTTCATCGTTATCGTGTTACAAATTAACGTTCTTGCTTGTTGTTCCAAATACATACTTATATATATATATTCATATATGCAAGCATAAATAGTGACTGTTATCCACTCGAGAAATCTGCTATTCACTTATCGTTACTTTTTTTTAGTTTGCTCCAATTCCAAACACATACACATACAGCTATCGTCCCACGTTAAAAGTACAACCAGCATGTTTATCAGAAACGTTGCAAGAATCAACGCCTCCTCCAGCACCGGCAAGCTGTTCATCTTGCGAAACGCTGCCGTCTCCAAGAGACTCTTTTCAGACAAGAGCTCCGGCAATCCCGCTCCTTCCGGCAATCGTACGTTGATTTTGAGTGCCGCTGCCGCTGCCGTCGGTGTGCTTTCCTCGGTAGCCTTGTACTATTCAAGCGAATCCCCGATCTCGAATGACCCTCCGAAAGACGCGCTGCTGTCTGAACAGCAATTGTATCATGCTACAACCACTTCCAAGCTGCTTGCCGATTATCAGCAAATATACAACACTATCGCACACAAGATTCAGGATGAGGACGAGTACGACGGCGGCATTGGGTACGGCCCCTCTTTGGTCAGACTCGCATGGCATCTGCTGGGTACCTACGATAAGTCGGACCACGGTGATACCAAGGGAGGAAACTTTGGCGGTACCATCTACCATAAATATGAGAGCACAGACGAGGGCAACAGCGGCCTCGACAAGCCTCGTCAGTTTTTGGATTCGGTGCACAAACAATACCCATGGTTGTCCCGAGGAGATTTGGTCACCCTTTCTGGTATCACCGCCATTCAAGAGATGCAAGGTCCAAAGATCAATTGGAGACCGGGTCGTGTCAATCTCCTGGAAAAGTATCAACCACCTCATGGAAGATTACCTGATGCATCACAAGGTGCCACCCATGTCAGAGAAGTGTTTCACAGAATGAGTGATGCCTTCACTGATGAAGAAATTGCAGCCTTGGTTGGGGTAGGACATGCTATTGGAAGATGTCACGCTAAAAATTTGAAATATGACGGTCCTTGGACCTTTTCCCCAAACGTTGTTAGCAATCAATTTTTTGTTTTGTTGATAAATGAGGATTGGCATGTCAAAGATTGGGATGGTCCAACTCAAATGGAAGATGTTAAAACCAAATCCTTGATGATGTTGCCTGCTGACTTTGCTTTTAGATTTGACCCTGCATTTTTGAAAATCGGTAAAGTATACGCTGAAGATCAAGATAAATTATTTGAGGTCTTTTCTTCCACTTTTGAAAAATTATTGGAATTAGGTATGGAATTTCCAAGTGAGCAACAGAAATTCCAGTTTAAAACTTTGGATGAACAAGAAGAGTAAAAAAATTAGTAATACTATTTTAACTTAATCAAACGTTTTATAATTTGTATAGTTTCGTCAAAAAAAAAATATATTTCAACATATGCAATTAATCAAGTCGTAAGACTGAAAGCAACAAAGGTTTAGTTTATTTGAAGATAATGCTAGATTGATTCTCTCTAGCTCTTCAGTAATCTAATTACCTGTGAAGAAATTAGTTGTCTTGTTCAAATTTACTTAATAAAAGTTGGACTAGAGGTATTATTCATGATTATGAATTTTTGCTATTTAAAAAAAATTTTTTTTTATTTAATTGCAAAAGTTTATGTAATGTAGAAATAAATCTATATAATAATCAAATGTTTATTGTTTCAGAACCTATAATTAAATATAAAGAAAACGAATTATTAAAAAAACTTGAAACCGTTGCTACTTAGTAGAGAAATAATTTTTAAAAAACATTTGCCCAGCATAGAGAATTGCTAACATAGACTTTGAAGATAATGAATGCCAGTTAGTAACAACAACAAGCAATAATACGAAAAGAAGTTCTAGCGAAAAATGGTATAACCGGGAAATCTTATGAGAAATCCATATATGTTGGGAATAGTTTTTATTAAAATCTAGATACTAATTTATTACGCAAAAAAAGGAAATGTATGTATAAATTTTCACTAAAATTTATAGATTATCTTCTTTTTTAGTTTTTAAAAAAGAAGGATATTCTTCTTATTGTAAATAGTAAATAGAGAATGGACTGATGCGAAAATGCTTGATGAAGACAGCCTTGTTAAAAGTGGGGGGGGGAGAGAAGAAAGCTTTTTCTAATGAAAATTAGGCAAAAGGTAAAAACGATGTTTATAATTCTCGAGACAGGCTATCTAATAATCACTATGACCTGTAACGTAGTTGCTTGCTGTTTCAATTAATTGAGGTCATGAAAAGAATCAAAATTAGGTAAATGATGTATACAATCTTAGTAAAGTTTTTCTGAATGACGATGCTGCTGTTTTTATTTTGCTCATACTTGTAATATGATTTTGATGCAATAAGATATATATGAATGCAAAATGATGTTAAATTAGGATAAAAAGATATGAATAAGACGTGTAAAGTTCTGAAAATGAAAAAGATAGATTTCCCGAAATGTAAAAAAAAAATAAAAAAAAGAAACTAAGAAAAGTGAGAAAAGTAAACTAACGTTTGTGCAATATAAAAAGTGTCATTAAAAGTTTATAAACTATTATTATTTTTATGTCTTGATGATTGATTTGCTGATTAGAGTCAGAATGCACCTTCTTCAATAGCAAGGTCTTCTACCGAGTATTTGTCTTCCTCGTCTTCAGCGATTGGCACAACGTCAACTTTCAACTTGAGAATGAGTAGCTCAGAATATGTCGCTCTTGCACAAGCAGGCTGTTGGCACAATGGAGCAACAACGGCTTTAAGAGTATTATTTTTGTTTGGAACAGCACTTGACACAAACAAATCCATGACATATGGATGGTTGGCGGCCGGCTTTTTTAATGTGGAGGTGCATTTCGAGGTTTTATTTGATAGATGTTGCTGCTGTTGCTTTTTGTGTATGCGATAGTTGGACGAGGTTCTACTGAGGAAAAGAAATTTGCTGAGTGGCATCCCTTTGAAAGATCTTGGGATCAGTGTTGGTCTGTTTGCCATTGGGCGGGAAGACATTGGAGTGGTAGAGATAGCGGTGTTGGCTGGTTGCAATGCAATGGAAGAGGTCATGATTATTGATAGCGGTTGGTGTGACTGACAAAACGATGTTTGGAATATTCTGTATCTGCTTTCTTTAAATGAAGCAAACAAACAATGATGAGACTGGACGATGAAGGCAGGATCAAGGGTATTTATATTCGCGAACCCACTTTCTGAAAAAACCCACTGAAACAGCTTGCGCAATGCAAGGGAACCCTTGTATTTAGCTTAATAGTGCAAGCCAGTACACCGTGAGTCTGCTTTTACGTTACCAGTCACAACTGGATGTGACCAGCAAATACCCATACAGAAAGTGATGGGTCATAGTCAGCTTGGGTAGCAGCGTAAAACGGAAGGTGTTAGAACCGAGGATAAGGGCATACTGGACTCAGAGTTTTAGTGCGTGCGTCGTTGCAGGATCGAAATTGCAGCGGGTTTTTGCTGATATTAAGGTTGTGAGCATGAGTATCAGATATATTTTGCAAAGAGGTTACTTGTCTTTGGATGAAATACTATACTAAACGCAAGTGCAGATAAAAAGGTACAAGCTGCATGTTGAAATACTTCTGGAAAAACAATAGGTGAAACAAACAGAGAAAAAAAAAAAAAGGGAATAATTGCGAAACAGTAGCAGCTGCCGCATGCGTTTTCTCACCTTATTGTCATGTCTACTGCTGGATGAATCAAAACAGATGAATCAAACTCTTGTTGTTGTTTCCTCTTCTATGCAGCATCTGCTGCTCATGAAACAAAGGGGGTCGAACAGGCTGCTGCCTGGCAAATGTTAGAGGTTTGCTGCATCATATATAGAACCTGAAGGTATCTTTGTTTTATCTGTGTACAGGACAGACAGACAAGCGTCTCACGGCTGCTGGAAATAACTTTCATCTCTGCTGCTGCAACTACTAGGTTCTGGCAATGTATCCCTGGCAGCAGCAGCCCTGCTGGCCGCAAAATCCAGCCGATTCTTTAAAATGCCCGAGTTTTAGCTGATGCTCAGGGACTCAACCAATGCTATCATTGGTGGGGGGGAGGTAATTGAGAAAGAATGAGAGAAAACAAAGATAAAAAACAAAAAAACTAACAAAAAAAACAGATAAAAAAAGATGTTCGGGTTTTTACCAGTGTTCAGATTCGTTGATGTGCTATTGTATAGTCGTATTGGTTTTCCAACGTTAAGACTTTACGGTGTACATATGTATATTTGTTCATACGCATTAATGTCCAGGTTAACAAGCGTAACATTTCATTTATGTCCAGACGCACCGGTGTAAGGCTCCGTGAGAACCTACTTCTGTTACATTCACTGGCTTTTTCTTGTTTTTTCGATAAGACCACGTAGTAGCAGCTTTGTTATTATCGCAGTATCAGATTCGCCAGCCAATCACCAGGCGAGAAACATTAACTCACAACGTCTTATCAGATGCTCCCTCGAATATACATCGTAAATAAATAAACAAAATCAATTCCCGGTCAAATTCTTGGCTAACTATGTGCATTTATAGATGCTTCCAGTCAAAATGAATGCAAAATCAACGTTTATCTCCCAAAAGACTAACTCTATGTAACTTCTCGTTTTCTTTTTCGCTTTTTTCGTATTTTTCGCTTTTTTTTTTATTTTTTTTTGTTTTTTTATTTTTTTTTTATTTTCTGCGTTGTTGTTACAGATATTATTATCTTTTGTTTTAGCTGTTAATCTAGTTTTCTTTTTTCATTCTTTAACTCGCCCTTTCAGCTGATTTTTCTAAGCTCACACATATGCTATAACACTGGAAAATCTTATAATTTAATAGCTGAATATTTTACCACTGCTTATTTTATTTTATTTGTCTTTTTCTAGCCCAGTTTACTGTTGGTACTACTATTACTTGTTTCTCAACGATATATATATATATATATTTAGACATATATTCTTTGCAAAAGAACCTTTTACGATACATTTACGTTGCACACGGTTCTTCTAGGTTTTCCTCTGACCAACATTTATATCCAGCTTCAACCCATACGATCATTAAATACACCAGCAGAAAATGGCTGACTTACAGAAGCAACAACGTCACTCCTTTGTGTTATTCAAACAGGATTTCACCATAGACAAGCGTTTTCAAATCATCAAAGAATTGGGCCATGGTGCTTACGGTGTCGTGGCGTCCGCCAAGTTCACCGAAACCCCGGATGGTATCAGCGTTGCTATTAAGAAAATTACAAACATCTTCAGCAAAAAAGTGCTTTGCAAAAGAGCTATCCGTGAAATCAAGCTTCTCAAACATTTCACTGGCCACAAAAACATCACCTGTTTGTACGACTTGGACATTGTCGATCCTGTTAAGTTCGACGAGGTTTACCTTTACGAAGAGCTAATGGAATGCGACTTGCATCAAATTATCAAATCCGGCCAACCTTTGTCTGACCAACACTACCAGTCCTTCATTTACCAGATCTTGTGTGGTCTAAAATACATTCACTCGGCCGATGTGCTTCATAGAGATTTGAAACCCGGTAACTTATTGGTCAATGCTGATTGCGAATTGAAAATTTGTGATTTTGGTTTAGCCAGAGGCTTCTCTGAAGATGCTGAAAAAAATGCAGGCTATTTAACGGAATACGTTGCAACTAGATGGTATAGAGCACCAGAGATCATGCTTAGTTTCCATAGCTATTCAAAAGCTATAGATATTTGGTCTGTTGGTTGTATCTTGGCAGAATTATTAGGTGGCAAGCCGATTTTTAAAGGTAAAGATTATGTCGATCAGTTGAACCAAATCCTTAAGATCATTGGTACTCCAAATGAAGAAACCCTTCAAAGAATTGGTTCTCAAAGAGCTCAATCTTACGTCAGATCGTTGCCATTTATGCCAACTGTTCCGTTTGACAGATTATACCCTAATGCCAATCTTGATGCCATTGATCTCTTGAACAAAATGTTGACTCTTGATCCAGCTTTAAGAATCGACGTTGACAATTCATTATTACACAGATATTTAGCCGTTTGGCATGATCCTGCTGAGGAAATCGTTTGTGATAAGAAGTTTGATTTTAATTTTGAAGTATTGGATGATTTCGATTCTATGAGACAACTATTGTTGGAGGAAGTGAAAAGTTTCAGATATGCCGTAAGAAACGGTGGTGTTTCACAAGAGGAAGAAGAACAACAACAACAATTAAAATTACAACAGCAACAACAGCAAATCTTATTACAGCAACAACAAATGAAGAACCATTCAGCAATGGCATCACCTACCCAGTTTATGAATGGTACTCAAAACCTACACGATGTAATGTTTGGTGCAGATGACGTTCCTAAACCTCAAGAAAATGTTTATTATAACAACAATAATAATAACGATAACAATGGAAATGCTGATCCTACGTTAATGAATGGATTAGAACATGATTTAGAATTTGGTTTAGATGGCCAAACTGGTAGCACATATTATAAATGAATAAGTAAATGAAAAATATCATTAGATGTTTTATTTTATTTTTTTCTACTTGTTTTTGCTTTCACCAGGTCTCATTTGAAGGAATACTATTAATTGAGAAATTTGTACAATTATTATTATTTTCATCTTATTATTAATTTTTACTATTTCTTTTTTTCTACTTCACAATATAATAATCATCTATATTTTTAATACGATTATTTCTTATAATCCATGATATCTTCAAACAAATATATACATATATATCAGATACTAAGCTTTTTATCATACTTATCTATGGTGGGGGGATGTAAATAAAAACAATTTATCTATCTTTTTTAATTATTATTCAAAAACCGAAAACCATTACATTTAGTAGTAATAATGAGAGCTTGAGAAATACTTATTTTTTTTCCATAAAATATGATTTATTGAATTAAAACCTATTGTCAATTTCATTATAATAATTGCTAATGTAATAAAGATATAACCAGAGAAAAATATGTATATCTAAGTATCTAATATATAAAAGTTTGATGAATAAATATAAAAACAAAAAAAAAAAAGAGATTAAATAGTAATTAAAACGAATGAAATCAAGAATTAGAAAAAAAAATAGAAAAAGTTATACTAATATCTAGTTTATCATCTATAGATTGAAAACTATTAAAAAAAAAAGCGACAACAACTAATAAACAGATTTTAGAAAATGTCCCATAGCATGTGTATGCCTATGGTAGACAAGTAAATCAAATGACCCGAAACAGTCACTTACAGCCCTTTTTCTTTGAAATAATCATAAAGGAGCAGCAAAGGAACAAGTGGAAAAAAATAATATGATGATGACAAAAATATCGATGACAATTATAGCAATGAAAGTCTAAAAAAAAAACAGTCATTTTGAAAATTTATTCAAATCCTTATTCATATCTCTTTTGTGCAATTTAGAATGTCTTATCATATTAGATCTAACAGAGAACCATTTATTGCAGCCTGGCCAAGTACAAACGAATGGCTTCTCTCCAGTATGTGTATATATATGTGTTTGTAATGAGGATGGTCTCTTAAATGGTTTACTGCAATGTGGACAGAGATTCTTTGATTTAAACACAATATTATCGACTCCTTCCATTATGATGCTTGGATTAGATACAATATTACCAGCAGATGATGAATTACCTGCACCAGTATTGTTACCGTTACTATTGCCAGCAGCATTAGTAGTAGAATCGCCAAAGTTCTGTGAATTTCTTTCATTGTTATGACCACCGGTCATAATATTACTGTTATTAACAGTGCTCATGCCTGTGAAGCTCATAGATCTTCCATTCAATGCAGTTGTATTTCCTGATGCATCTGCTTGACCCATGTAAACATTGCTACTGCTACGTGGACGAGCAGCATGAGAAGAACATGTTAAAAAAGGAATATTATCACCATCAATAACCTTACTATTTTTGACCTTCCCAGAAATGCTTCCACCATGCATAATTGTAGTAGTAGGAGATGTCGATGATACAGAAGATATACTAGAGAACGAACTTCGAGCATCATGTGTGGTGTATAAAGCTGCTGCATTATTTGCAAGCAAAGTGTGTTGTAACTTAGCGACACTCAGTGATGAAGGATCTGTATTTCTTCTACGGTGTTGTTTCTTGGATTTCTCACTTGTGTGTTGCGCAATCATAAAACAAGAAGATCTTTCACTGATAGGAGAAATAGTGTCAACACTAGAAAAATCAGAACCTGCAGATGAAGGGGCGTTATTTGATTCATTGTTAACCATTATGAGATTTGGTGGATAATAATAATTTGGTACAAGTCCAGTCACAGCTGCGTTAGTATTGACATTATAATTTATACCAGAGGGCGGGATAACCATGTTTCCAACACCTGGAGTGGCGAGATTATTAAGGGAGACATTACCAGACATAGCTTGAGTGTGTGGATGGTGAAATGGAGGTTGCATTGAAAAAGGTTGCTGCTGCTGTTGAATAATATTAATGCTATTAGTATTTCCAACAGGAATCTCAAATTGAGAATTATTACTGCTGCTGTTTGTCGAATTGTCCAAAAAAGGCTGTTGCTGTAGGGGGTCGGGCTGTACACCAGCGAATAAAGGAAATGAGGAAGGTGGAGGAACATCAAAATTGTTGCCTATCATGGAAGACATGGAGGGATTCATGAATAAAGGATTATTGCCATAGGCAGATAACTGACCACTGAGATTCAAATTATAGTATAACTGTGTATTTAAAAGATTATCTTGGCTGTCCTTTTTGTTCGTAATAACATGAGGTAATCCTGCTAGGGAATTTGAATTGTCATTGATACAAGCATCTTCCACCATGTTGTTTCCAGCTAGTTCTGTCTTAATTGATGCTTCATCAGTGGCCTCCTGGTTGTTGGAGTCCAGTTCTTCATCTACTTCTTGGATATTTTTCATGTTCAAGCTTCTGGTTAAATCTGTATCTAACGGACCCTGGTTTTCCACAGGAGCTGTGATATCGAATGCCAGATTGAGATGAACTGTAGATGAAGTGCCCAAACTATTTTTACTGGGATTGATGATTGTATCATTATTATTTACGGTTGCACTATTGTACTGTGGCATGACAAATTCAGGAGCAGTGTCTAACGCCGGGTATGCAATAGCGAAATCGTTATTGGTTGACACCTTTGGAGCATTATTATTGTTGGTACTATTATTTATGGTATCTGAATAAAGTCTGTTCATAGCCTGCATCATCCATAGTTGCTGCTGCTGTTGGTGCTGGTACTGCTGTTGCTGTTGCTGGTAGTTGTTATTCATAGATGGGGGGACTAAGTGCTGGTGCATGTGGACACCAGAAGCATTGGAAACAACCTTCTTGTTCTTTTGCTCGGACATGCTGTGCTGTTCAACAGCGCTGTTTTTGCTGCTGGCAAGCTGTGGATTTGCGAAGTTCTGGGGAGTAAACATCTTCAAGGTTTGCGGAACGTAGTGGGTGGGTACTGCCATCTGTTTGCGCGACGGATCCTGGCGGCTGTTGGAAGAAGCCTGGTTAGTCATTTCAACGGGGATGTTGATAATCAGCGGAAAGAGGCAGCTGTGCGGCGATTGTCTCTTTTAAACAGCGAAGCAAGCGATATGCGCTGGAAGTTCAGATATACTAGACAAGTTCAGGTTACTTATGTGCTCAGCGACGGGAAAAGCTGGCGTTGTCAAGCTGTTCGTACGTGGGTGTGTGTGTGTGTGGATACGTGACTCTTTAGTTAATCATGCAAACTTCACCTCTTGGTGGTTGAAGTTCAGTGCAAACAGGTTGGTATTTCTTGAGGCTCTGTGAATCTGAACTGGGATTCTGGAAACTGTATTATGTATTTATATATAATATATTTATATATATTCGTGTGTGAGTGAGTGTGTGTGAGTGTGTGTTCGTAAGGAGCTCTGATGGCTGGAAAAGAGGAATTCAAGTTTATAAAATATCTTTAAACTGCAACAGATGTTATGACAAAAAATATCTCTCAAAAAAAGACAAAAAAGAGTACATACAGACAAAACAAAAACAGATATTGTGCATGCATGCATACTGGACGCCAGAGAAATAAAAAATAGTAAACAGTAAATAAGAAATAATATAAACAACAATCTGTAACAAGAAGCAGTATAAAGAGACAATATAAAGAGACAACATAAAGAGACACCCTAGAAAGACCAACGTTTATAAATATATAAATATATAGATTCGTAATACAGAAACACAGTAGCAAAGACCAGCCACGTGCAGCCGCCAGTTGTGCCAAACATGAGAGGGCAATGGAGACCAGAGGGAGCGAGGAAGAACGATTGATATGTGGATATACTACGAACCCTCTGCATTGTTTCGCACGTCTGTGCACTGGATGCCGGGTCTAACTGCTGGGGCAATCTGTGGAAACAGCCTCTGAGAGATCGGAGAAACATGGTGGTGCTGTCGAAACATCTACGGATTGGTGGGGTGGGAACTTGAGCGCAGCCGGGTAGCTTTGCCGGCTGGCGTCTGTGCCAGCAACTGCTGCTGGCAACACATTGCGAAAGAGCTCCTGCAGCGCTGCCTGTGTTGTCGATATCCACATATTGTGTTGGCGAGATATCCACAGATTAATTGGGTTGTGGCCATTGCCCTTTGCAGCCGAAGCTTATTCCACGGCTATTGTCCTGGTCGCCAGCGCGTCCTGCCGCCAATAAGGTTTGCACACAGCGAACAGGGTTGAGGGGGGAGGGCAAAGGCATGAGGTTCCACACACACATATACATACAGCGTCATCGTCGCTGACGCTGTGGCATGAGGCAACCCTTGTTGGCGGGAGTAACACCAGCTAAAGACGCAGCAGCGGCGCTGGCGCCAAGAGATGTTGGTGCCTAAATAGGCGGTTGTGCAGGAGGTGGGAGAAGGCCTCACGTGCCGCGACGGCCGTCGCAGTGGACTCGCCAACAAAGTGAGTGTTGAGCTATTTAATGGTAGTTTATTGCAGCATTTAACAGCATTTACTATTGCGGGCAACATTTCGTTTTGTGCGGCCCTCTGTGGCTGGGCTGCTTCTGTTTCATTCATTCTGTGCAAATACGTTGGCTCGCTGTTCTGTGTCGTGTACCACATTGTGTTGCATCTGGCTGCCTGCGGTTCCTGCTCACCGAGATTGCCTCATGTAGTCTGGGAGACCTTTCAATGCAGGCACAGGCCTTCCAGAGTGCTCCCAAAGAGCGTCCAGAGGGCTATCTGAAAAATCGCTCGTTGCGAATCACTCACAGACAAGAGCAGGAGAACCGCAACTGTGGATGGGGGACACCGCCCGAGGTTTCGTTTTCCAAGCTGCATTCGGGGGCCGCTGCACCGCAAATGGCGTTTGAGATACAGCAGCAAAGGTCGCGGAGCATCAGGATACCAAAATCAGACTAGGATATCAAAAAGCAAACCAACATATCAGGATCAATATATCAAAACTCAACGTACAGAGGTGCTCAGTGTGGAAAATAACGTTCAGCGAGGAACCGTCTAATGCTGTGTGCATGCGTGTTTTGACCAGTCGCCTGGCGCATGTTGAGACTTGCATATGTTTCCTTGCGTTCATCTGCATTGAGTGCAGCAATAGTAGCTGTAAATGATAATGCTGTACATAATAATAGTACCTACTCCAGATACTGCCTGCCTATAGACACTGCGTTCAGATATATTCACAGATGCTGCTTACAGATTCAATAGCTGAAATCCCAGAAAGTGAGATAATGCTTGGTTGTGCTTATTTCGGTTGCATGGGGTCAACAGTTTCCTATTTGTCATTGCGGCCAGCGATCGATCGCTAGCTCTGAAAAGCAAAAACGATAGCAAAATGAAGAAAGTTTTCACTCGGGGTCCCAGATTGAAGCTGTGAACCGCTATAGCAGCATCCACTCTACATCCTTCGATTCAACACTTTTTCTCTTGCTTCTGGCTCAGCTTTTTGCAGGGTCACCCCAGTTTGTTGTTGTTGGTTCTAGCCTTCATACCCCATGCAATGGATATCGGCAATCGAGTTCCAGCATTGCGTTCTTGTCAATAAACGCAGTCCGACCGCATAATGTGTGTGTACGTATTGTATCGCAATAGCACCTTGTTATTCGCAGTCACAGCGAATATCTTCAATCTGTACCGCAGCTTCTTTTTGGTGTTAAAAAAATACTGTCTACAAGCAATTATTCTGAGAGGCTAATGCAAGACACGATCTATGTGTATATAAGACAGATTATACAGATCTCTCATTCAAAAAAAGAAAAAGAAGAAAAAAAAAACAATAATAATACAAGATATTAGCTCTATCGTTTCACTAATCTTAGCTGCGTTCAAATCTTAGCTGCATTTACACCAAGTTCTTGACTTTCAATTTTCGCATAGTAGCTTCGTCCACGAAATCAGCGAGTTCCGGATCATCGCTGAGATTCTTTCTTCTTCTGGTTTTAACCATTAGATCTCGGCTCAAAGCGCGCGAAGAAGCAGGCTTCAATTTAGGAATAAACATATCCTTATCTAGCGGGTCGCTATCAAGCACAGCATAATGACTGAACTTGCTGAAACACATGGCCTTCGCTATTAAGCGTACATCGGTTTCAAACCCAATAGATTCCAAAATAGGTATGGTACCACTCAACTTGTAAAGTTGTGTACCCGCCACAGGAATGACATCGTAAATACTGCCTCTTCGGGTAGACGTCAACTTCTTGATGGAACCTATAGACTTCTTGAAGCAAACAAAATCTAACTCATATATAGGCTCCATCAATCTCGGTTCAGATATCATGATTGAACTATAAAAAGCATTTCTAATAACAGACAATAAATCCACCTTTGAAAAAGTTCTGACCTTCAAACTCACAACCTTAAACTTGACATCAGTCAACCGCTCATTGCATATCGGTCCCTTATTAACTATCCAGTTGAAACTCTGAACTAGTAATTCAATAATCTCGCTTTTTAATTCATCAAATGTTTCATTGATCAATACACAGTTATTGATCTTACAAATAAAGTTCTCACTTTCTAATGCATCCAATCCTTGTCTCAAGAGTGATCTTTTTAACGCTCTCTTAGATAGCGTCTTATCAATCTTGATTTTATTTGTTAGTGGTTCACAAATAATCGATACTGCATTATTTAAATCACTATTAACATCTATTAACAAGCTGGATTTTTCAACCACAGTCTCCATCAATTTAATATATGGCTGTGTTATTTTAATATCAACTTGACTAATAAATTTCAAATCATAAAGAACACAGTCCAAATATTGTTCACCTGTTCCATATAATAAATACTCATTATTAAAATTTTCCACTTTCAAATTCAAATAACTTTGGCTAATATTTTGTAATACACTTAAAAGCTTCGGTAAATTTGAAGGATGCGCAACCTTGATACTAACAATGAAGTTCGGTTCATCCAAATAATCAATATCCGTAAAATAATATGGCTCTGTATCGTTTTCTCCAATTATTGTCGATTGTTTATTAATAAATCTTGAAATATCACCGCCAATTAAACAGATCGATCCAGAACGCATCTCATTTACTTCAAAATTATATCTTCCACAAGGAATCCGTAATTCAGTAATTTCAAAATTGATAAAGTCAGAACTATCAACAGCATACGATGGCCCTAAAATCTTTACAATAGATCCAACCCTCAATATACCTGAATGAATTTTAGTAACTGCAAATGATTCATCATTATTGATCATGATCTTAGCCACATTGCACAATAAAGTTTCATTATTTTGTTTCAACGAGATGTTCAAAATTCTCGATAAGATACCATTATTTTCAGCAGAACATGTTCTACTCAACATATCCATGAAACCAATATGGTCAAACAATTTATGGAAGATTTTAATTAACAACTTGTCTGAATTCAATTTATAGTCATTTTTATGCAATACTAAGTGGAATGTATCATTTAGAATCTTTTGTACTTCACTTGCATCTTTACTTATCGATATACATATTATCTTGTAAATAGGTTCCAAAACAAATTGCATAAATGAATTCTTGGTAGTGTTTCCCTTATGAAATTTGCCATTCTTAAAGTAAATATGATCACCCCATAATCTCAATGCCAATTTTTGATAATCGGTATTCATGTTATATATTTCACAATATTTCTTTGCAAAAGAATTCAAATTAAATACAAATTTCAATTTGGATGAAGCAAAACAAACATTGTTTAACTCTGGAGAAAATTTAGTGCTGTAACTATAATCATTAATCAAATCCTTTAAGTCTTTGTTGATGTAATTATTTATATCTTCTAAAATATATCTTAGTTTATAATAGCTGTCAAACACTGGTAATTTCAATTCCAAAATTAGTCTATCCAACTTATTTAAAACTATGCAAAGAGACTGATTAGATTCAATTGCATTTTTAATGGCTATTTTATCAACCTTAGTAAGCCCTTCTACTACATCAATAATTAACACTGTGGTCTCACTCAATCTTTGTGCAGCTGCAACTTCGTCCAAAAAATTTATATGACCTGGTGTATCTATCAAACTTACCGAATATGTTTTTCTATAACCTTCAAGCAATAATGTGAATACGGAACTTTTAATCGTTGTATTTCTTAGTAATTCAATTTGATGGTTATCTAAGTATTTTTCTTCTATCTTGTTAGTATGGACATCTTCAATAAACATGTTAATAAAACTAGTTTTTCCTGAGTTTATCCCACCCACAATCGCAACGTTTTTGGTTCTTGAACTCGGAATAGATAATAAATAATCTCTTGAATATTTCAATTTTGGTAATTGTTTTTCATTTATCACCAACGGTACCCTGATCTCAGATTCAATCAACGGGGAAGTATCAGTATCTTGTTCATTTAAAGAAATCTTTGTTTCATTACCATATATTACGTTCAACGGAACCAAAGATTTATTATCACTCATTACTACATCAGCAATATTTCCTTCATTTTCAGCTTCTTCAGTGGATTCCAAATCAATTGACTCTATTTGTTGTTCCTCTTCTTGGGAAGAGCTTTCATCTTCATCCAGACCTATCAAGTTCCCAAACTCATCATATAAATCCATTATTGCAATCAAACTAGAAGCGATGTTTTATCAAGATATTTTGAAAATACAATAGTGATACTGGATTCTTTTGAAATGATAATATAGTGTCTAAAATATGAAAATTCAAAGATCTTTAGTTCATCAATTATTGTTGAAAGGAGAAGAGGAAAAATTCCAAAAAAAAAAGGGCATAAATCATCGCTCATAATAGGACTTAAGCAAGGTAAATAAATGCAGGTATTTCAACATGAAATTATATTTTTGTAACGAAGAAAAATTTCAACGCCAAAAAAAAAAGCTTCTATTTAATATTTATTTTGTATATCATGTTAACATGAGTGATAAATCTAAAAGTGTATTGTATAGTCTATAGGTAAAGCGGAAATAATCTATAATAATGGAACAAAAAAAAAATAATAAAGGACAATAAAAATAATAAAAATCAAATGCAAAGAGAAAAATCAGTTGATAAATATAAGCATATCAAGCCGAGTATTGTTGTAAGTCACAATCAACCTTGTTGAATTTTTTCAAATTCTTGAAAACGTACCAACTCAAGATTGAATTAATAATGGAAAATAAAAATATCACAAATGCAAAACAAATAGTTATTTTAAACCAATTAACAGCTTCTAAAATCATGTTTTCGTCGTAATCATTATAGTTTCTAATCACTAGATACATTGCGTAAAATGGATAAGAATTCATGCTAATGTTGGAAATAATAAACAATAGCAAGCTTGCCATTGGCTTTGCATCAGCTATCCAATAACTAAGGCAAAGCAAGGCTGAAATAATAATGACAAAAAATATACCTATTGCTAATGAGATCCCAACAACTTGGAAATAATCTGACTTGTAAGCAAGAAACAGTATTTGGAAAGCAACAACTAGGTAAAATGTCAATATTATAAAATTTTTGTATATGGTAAAAACTGAATTAATCTTTGGAACTAAAGTTTGCTTATACTCATAAAGCTGCCTATTAGGAGAGTTTTCACCTTGGCTGGATACGTAAAACGTTGTGTCTTCTGGTTCTTTGCGGTACACCATGATAGCCAATGTGGACAATACTGATATTGCTGGGATTAACCAATATTGGGAAACTGAGTTATTTGCATAAAATCTGAAAACCATACATAAGTTATTTAATAATAGAAGCATCAAGGTCATCGTATTTCTTTTCAAATAGGAAGCAATGAAAACCAAGACAAATCCAAAGTAGAAACTTATTTGTAAATTGATTTTACTAGCATCTTGAGTTCCAAGAAGAATTTGAAGAATACCAAGTATAACATTGAATAATGTTGCACAAACATAAAATAATCTTTCATCAAAGTCAAAGTTAAGGTAATAAATATTATAAGGAATAACAATGACCAACGATAGTATACTAAAAAAACCAAGCACATATTGAAGTAGAATATCATTGACGTATATAATGGCATCCATCTTAGATAAAACCAACAACAAATAATAGAAAGATGTTAGATAATAGAAAATACAGAAGAGGATTCCTAGGTTACTTTTCCTTTGCTTTGAGAAAATATTAAATGCCACTATAAATGGACTTAATGACATAATGATTAATCCCACCAAATTTACCGTATTTCTTTCCACTAAGTAAGAACAGATATAAAAAGGCGGTAAAGTACCTAATAGAATTACTAATAATGCATCATGAAATTGAGAAATTTCAATTTTATATTTCTTTTTCAAACTTGATCCGGATTTCTTGTAGCTTTCAAGTATAAAATTCTTTGCAATGAAAATTAGCCAAAATACAATTTGTAAAGCCAAAAATGCAACTGTCAAGCCTGCTAATGCAATATAGCATATTCTAGGGGAATATATTTCCCCATAAAATTGTTCTCTTGCGTTTGGATTCCCATCAGTACTGAAAATATCAATTCCATTTTCTGCATATGTTTGTAAAAATTGGTTCATTTCTTGCGAGATACCAATAATCAAGTAAATCAAATACACTTGATCAATCAATGTGAAGATGAATAAATATGCAAAAACTGCGAGAACTTGATAATTATTTTTAGAATATATGGATAATAGTGTTATTAAAAATTGGTAAATCTTATTGTAAATTAAGAACACCATAGGTGATATGATTTGTGCATAATAAAGAGTTTCTGATTCGGAATCCAGCATACTTCCTAGGCATTGAGGTAATAATATAGTGGCCAACAAAGCATTGGCAAAAGATATGAAAACAAACAAAATATTTTTCCAAGTGAGTAATTTCAAGATTCTGAACGTCCAACTTTTGTCATCATCATGTGGCTCTGTAAATAGACTTGTATTATTATTGCTGGGGATATTTGTGTCGATAACAGAATTATCATAAAACTCTTTTAATTGTTTTTCGGACAAATTATTCTCATTTGACGGAACCTTTGCTTGTAAATTTAGACTCTGTCTATTTGAGATATCAAAAAACTCCTCTATGCTGCTATCTGAAACCGATCTAATCGATTCGTTGTCGACATTATGTTTTTCTTTTGGAGATTTCATTTGCTTCCCAAAATACAATTAGCTGAAGAAAAGAACAAGGAGAGATAATTGGTGAAGAAGACAATAACAAAGAAAAAACATTAGCCGAACAACAATAAAAAGCAAATGATATTTAAGCTGGCGAAAGCATTGGTATAAATACTTTTGTGGAATATTTGTTACACCTGAGCAATTTGGAATCAGTCATTTATCCTAATTGGGTATTGTAATATGTTTGATTATTTTTCTTACCAAAGCTCAGTTATATGCACGAGTAATATTTGTATGTGGCTGCGAGTAAGATCATCCAGCAAGCATCGGTGGATCCAACATTGACAAGTCAAATTGCAGGGGAAGAACAGCTCAAATACCAGATCCATGAGAAGAAATGTTTTATCAGGCAGATCAATTTTCGATTTGTCTTAGCCATTTGTGATCTATCATGAACATCACTGATATTTGAAGGAAAACTATTGCATGTATTCCAGGATACTTTCTGTACAGGCAAAAGTTAAATCAAAACAAAACAGAAGGAAGCGTGCTTTATGTTGGGCTACTTTGCTTAGAGGCCCTGTCTAGCATCTCATTCGACGAGTTTAAATATTAGCCAAAATACTTTTCATTGGTCGAACTAGATACAGGTTTGGAGCTTATTTCAATTTTGTTAGAAGCGCTTTCCCCTTACAAACTTGAAGAAGGCTTCTTCGTCTCTTTCAAAGTTTCCCAATATGGTAGTTTTTGAGTCTTTATTCAAATATAAAATATACTCCTCAGCCATTGGTTGTGTGTCATTTTTTGATAGATCATTTGTCAGTAAATAGCAAATGTTTAGTTAGAAACTAAGCGCTGAAAATGACTCATCTCAAATAGAAGATGCGAGCCTGAAAAAAAAGTAAAAAGTAATAGTAATGAAAGTAGTAAAAGTACGTAACTACTTTAAATTGATAATAACATAAAAGAAGTAAAAACTTATTTTACACATTTTTTTAAAGTATAGCAAACTGTTTGTTGATTATTCAAATTTGAAAAATTAAGCATTTTGACTCAAAGCATGTCCAAAGAAATATTATACGTTATCGATGTCGAAAGCGGTAATTTGCAATCCTTGCAAAATGCTATTGAGTATCTAGGCTATGAAATCAAATATCTCAAACAAGGCTCTGAATTGCAAGAACTCGTGGACCAGAAGAAAGAGATGAAGCTAGTTCTTCCTGGTGTTGGTAATTACGGCCATTTTGTCAAACAGCTTTACGCAAAAGGGTTCAAAAAACCGGTCCTTGAATATATCAAACTGGGAAATTCATTATTCGGTATCTGTGTTGGTCTTCAAGCTCTATTCAAAAACAGCAGTGAAGATGAGAATCAGTCCGATGGTTTAGGATTTGTTTCTGATGTTAGCTTAACAAAATTTGATAATTCCAATAAAGCTGTTCCTCAAATTGGCTGGAATCATGTTGATACTTTGGTGAGTACTGATGGAATGTACGGCTTAGACTCAACTCAAAAATACTATTTTGTTCATAGTTATGCTGCTATTGTATCAGATCAAGAAATTGAAAACTTACACAAAGAAGGCTACAATTTAGCAATCGGTAAATATGGTGATGAAAAATTCATTGCTGCAATTAGTAAAGGTAATGTTTTTGCAACTCAATTCCATCCAGAGAAGTCTGGTATGGCAGGTATCAGTTTACTTGGCGAATATTTTAAAGGTAACAAGGGTGCAGGTAATCCGCAAAATGAACAAACAAGCGATGATAAAAATTTGAGAACTTTGAATGGTCTCACATATCGTATAATTGCCTGCCTTGATGTTCGTTCGAACGATCAGGGTGACTTAATTGTCACTAAAGGTGACCAATATGATGTTCGTGAAAAGGATTCAGACAATAATGTTAGAAACTTAGGCAAGCCAGTCAAATTGGCCGAAAAATATTATCTTCAAGGTGCCGATGAAATCACATTTCTTAATATTACTTCATTCAAGAATTCTCCATTGAAAGATTTACCAATGTTAGAAGTTTTGAAACAAGCTTCAAAGACAGTTTTTGTTCCATTGACAGTAGGCGGTGGCATCAAAGACTTTGTTCAGCCAGATGGTGAAGTCGTTTCATCATTACAGGTTGCAGAATTATATTTCAAATCCGGCGCAGATAAAGTTAGTATTGGTTCAGATGCTGTTTATACTGTGGAAAATTATTTCAAGAATGGTGAAGTTGCCACTGGTAAATCTCCAATAGAATTGATATCTAAGAATTATGGTGCTCAAGCTGTTGTAATTTCTGTTGATCCTCGCCGTAAGTATGTGAAGGATCCTGAAGACGCAGTAAACTCTTTGGGAAAACATATCAAGACTTTTAAGACTAAAATCCCTGGTCCTAACAAAGAGGCATACGTTTATTATGAAGTCTCTATGAAAGGTGGTAGAGAGTTCTCAAAAATTATTGGTGCGTATGAACTTGTTACTATTACTGAGAAGTTGGGTGCCGGTGAAATATTGTTGAATTGTATCGACAAAGATGGAAGCAATTCAGGTTACGATCTAGAATTAGTTGACTTTATTAAAAAATCAGTGAGCATTCCAGTTATTGCAAGTTCAGGGGCAGGAAAGCCAGAACATTTCTTGGAAGTATTTAAAGCTACTGGAGTTGATGCTGCTTTAGGTGCTGGTATGTTTCACCGTGGTGAATACGAAGTAAAAGATGTCAAAAATTACTTGAAAAAAAACGGGTACAGTGTTAGATTATAGCTCTAATATTTTTAGATCTTTATTGTCCTTTCTTTATCGTTTACCAATACATATAAAACATTTTCAGCCTATGAAATTTATAAAATTAATCTAATAATACAGTGGAAAAACACAGAAAACAACTTGTATGTAGTATAAGTGAAGGTTCGCCTTGAACACATCAACGAAAAACCAGGAGGCCCAATATGATCTACACAATGATCTTAAACAAAGACAAGCCAATTAAAAGAAATTCATATTACCGTGTATATACAAGTATGATTCATAAACACATTATTAAGCAGCCAATGGTGTAGCTGGAGGTTGTTGTTCCATCATTTGCGCAGGAACTGGAGTGAAGGCCTTTTGCATAAGTAAACCGGCACCTTCAATTATACCAAGTAAAATAGCACATGAGATAGCCGAATTTCTGCAATGTTTATAACCACCACGGATAGCTAAAGAACCACCGGTGAAGAAACCTGCAATAATAGCGTTCCAGAAATCCTCCTTCTTTCTAACGCCCTTAACAGCACAGTCGTAAGCCGAGAACAAACCACCCCAAGCACCAAAGTTACCACCAACCACTGGAGCTCTGGCTTTGATTGCAGCTAAGGCGCCAATTCTTCTTTCACCTAAAGGACTGTTTCTGAAACCTTTAATACCGTGCCATAAAGTACCACCGATGGCACCCATTGCAAAGGCACCCCCAAAATCACTTATTATAACATATGGACACGGATCTCTTCCATGATCAGCTTCAACGTTCGACATTTTTTATTTATGATTATTATTTGTAACTCTGCAAGTACAGTTGATTACTAGTGACTGACTGGCTTATCCTTGATTACAAAATTATCAGTTTTGCTTTTATGTTTTCTTTTTTTTCCTTTTCTCTTTCCAATTTTCTTTGAACTTTTTTTTTTCTTTTTTTTTTTCCACCAATTTTTTTTCTTTTTTGGTTCTTCTTATAACAATAATTTTTCACTTTGGAAATTTCAATATTTGCCTTTAAATCTTGAAAAATCTTTACATTTTAAAAACCTAAAAACTAAAGAATTCTTTAATATTTTAAACCCATACATTACCCTTCTCTAAAATTTTTTCTTTCTTTCGGATTTTACCTCCATTTTGACAACATTTTGAAATCAATTTTGATTAATTTACTATAATAAAGCCGTAACAATAGTATCGAAAAACTAAAATACAACAAGAATCTTAGTAGTTTTGATTTACAAAGTATACGGAATTTTGAAATCTAGCAATTGAGAAGGACATGAGCTCACCAGAGACTAATAATAGCAATGGTGCTTCGGCTGCTACACAGCCAGCTAAAGCTTCAGAACCGTCTAAAGGTCATCCTTTAGATGAGCCCATGGCTAAACCATCGAAACCCAATCCTGCTTTGGAAATGATGGGCATCAAAAAACTTAGACTTCCTTCTAGGAACTGGATGATTTTTTTAACAATTGCGTCTTCCTTGGTTGGTGGATATTTCTATGATGTTAATGAACAAAAGAAGATCCGCGAAAAGTACATGAAGCTTGCTAAACCACACGGTGATAGGCAACTCAAAAGTGATGAGAATGCAAGAATGTTAACCATTTTTATTGCCCCTCCTCCAAATGATTACTTAGAGGAAAGTTTGAAATTATTTAGAAGATATTTTAAACCTATACTTAATGCGGGAGGTCTTGATTTTGAATTATATCATAGTGTGAAGCAAGGAGTTGTTAGAAACAAAGTTGCAGGCGATATCCGTAACACAAGAAGAAGATTGATCGAAGAGGATGCGGAAAAAAAGGTCAACAAGAAGCAAGATATCAAAGGTGATAGCACCACTTATAGTTATTGGAGACATTTTAAGCTGTATTTTAGTAAGGCGGAAAAGGAAAAACTTGAGAATGAAGAATTAGAAAGAAAATCGTTAAAGTTCAAAAATGATATGAAAAATGTCAAGAATTTAGTAGGCTTTTATTATTACGAGAAAGATAAGTCAGTATTAGAAGCTCACAGCATTGATATCGATGAGAAGAAACCAAAGAATGCAATTGGTGGTGTTGTCTGTTTTGGTAGAGGTGTTTACAAAGAATATTTAACAGGTATCCATGAAGGTTTATTGGGTCCATTATTCAAACCAGAAAGGGTTATTGATGCATTGGCGGCTGATCAGAAGAGAATTTTGGATTTGAAAAGGGACAAGCTAACAAAAAATAAGAAAGAAGGGGATGTAATACCAGAGCCTAAAGAACTCGAAGATATCAAAAAGGAAATTGAAGAAAATTCTGACCAAATTGTCAAAAAATTGACTGAGACTATGGAAGATGATGAAGAAGATGATGAAAGGTTGAGACCAATGGCTATACCGCCTTATATTTTACCCGAAGAATATTCAGAAGCCAAAATGGGAATTGATTTTGACACCAAAGTTGGAGACTTGCCAGCATACTGGCAACAATCAATTTTGGTTACACCAGTTGATAATTTATTAGGATTTTTGAACATTCCTATCAGAATTTATAATTTTTATAATAGAAGGCAGTTAGCAGAAGAATATGGGAAGTTGGCTTTATCTATAGTTGAGGATAATCCTAGAAAGTTTGAAGAACCGGATACAAGTTTAGCCATTGAAGAAGAAGAAACGTGGCCAGCAAGATGGGTCAAGACAGGTAAAGAAAAAGGTACTGATTGGGTCAAACCATTAGTGGTTGATCCGAAAATAACTTCCCACATTTATATGTATAACGAAGAGCTAGAACCGGCTATTGATGTGAAGCCTCAAGATTCATAAATGACATCATTCAATTACAGTTAAATTATTAATTTAGGAACGAATATATAATTGCCAGTTCATGTAAATATAATTGAATTACACAAATATGCCATTTTGAATAATTTAGAGATTACGTGCTCATTGTAGCTTTAGATTTTGAGTGTTCTACACTGTAGGTTTCTCGAATTGCTAGAATGAACAAAAAAGATATAAGCAGGAAAAAAGCTAAAATTATACTTTATTTAATCTAGTATAAAATATAAACATTTCTCTCCTTTCCTTTTTTAAAAAGCAATATGATTAGTTTTAAAGGCAGCTGTCTTAGGGAAGCTTTCAGCAGATCTTTCAACAACATATAAATCGTTATTATTGAAGTTGCCAACATTTAATAGCAGCTCATATTTATTGCTTAACCAGAGTACTACTTTGGAGTTACTATCAGTGATTGTTACTTGATTATCTTTCAAACCTTCAAATTCGTTGTTGGTTTTTGCATCGGATTCATTAACATTTGCAGTATCATCATCGTCACTAGCATATGAAGTTAAATTCTCAAGTTTTCTTTTTTTGGAGATATCGTTTTTTGGTAAGTTGTTATCCAAGTTAATAAAACTGATCCAGTTAGAACCCCACAACCAAATCTTGTCTTTATTTTTAATGTCAACAAACATTCCAATACATCTATTGTTCAAATTTAGAAAAACTGCAGGAATTTTATCAGAATTTAACTTGGACCATTCTGTTAAAACTAAATTATTTTCTGCCGTGAAGAATTCATAAATTTTATGCTCATTATTGATGAATAATATACTATTATCTCTCTTAGTGAATTCGAACGTTAGAATAGAACCAGATGAATCTTGTACTAAATTCTTTATAGTGTATTCATTATTGTGCTTCATATATACTAAGTCCAAAATGCCGAAATATCTTGACACAGCAACTATTTTACCGTTTGGAGAAATCTTGAAATCTTTAATAGAATTTGTATATGTCAATTTTGATTTATTGTCGATATTATCCTCGAATTCAAAAGTCTGCAAAGTCTGATCATTCAAGTTAAACTTAACTAGTTCATCACCCTCATTCACAAAGTATAAATTGTTCGCATTATCAAATCTTAAAATTTTTCCACCATAATTTTCCAATTTTTCATTTACTTCTTTTAATTTAAAAACGTTGACTTTTTGATTAACTTCATCGTAACTCAACTTGAAAAGCTTTATTGTGGCCAAATACCCAACAGCCAAGGATTCACCATCCTTAGAAATAGACACATATGAAATATTAGATTCTTCATTTAAGTTCATTCTAGCTACCAATTTATAATTCTTATTAATTAAATTCAAGTTAGAATTATTTATACTAGTATCATTCTTAAATAATTTCCAGATTTTAATTTGCTGGTCTTGCCACATAATGATCAATCTTTGAGACGCATGTTGAATTACATTGTTTTGATATTGGAGAGCCAATGGCAATTTTTTTTGAATCTTCTTGTTATTGAAGAATCTCACTGAATTAATAATGATACTCTTGTCAACACCACCAGAAACTAATAGGTTAAGTGTCTTCGACTCATAACTAGTGATGGATCTAATGTCGTTTGCATGATTCACTTTGTTATATGAATTAACCCATTTATCTTGAATAAAGTTGAAATTAATAATTTTTCTATCAATACCAGCACTGAAAAGTTTTTCTTCTTTTAAATCAGTACTTAAACACAATATATCGGCTTTATGGGAATCTAAAGATTGCAATAAAGTCAAATATTTTAAATCCCAAATTTTCAAAGAGCCTGTTGAGTCTCCTGAAACTAATTGATTTCTTTTTGGTAATACCTTAATTGTCCAGATTAATGTACTTTCCCTATTTAATGATTTATCTACCTTCATCGAGCCTATTAATCTACCTCTAGTTGAATTTTTATCGTTCTTATCTATAGACCAACATCTAATCTTTGCATCAGCACAACCTCCAAACACTTGCAAATTTTGGTTGAAATCAATAGATAACACTCTTGAGTTCTGTCTTTGCAAAATGATATCATGTTCCAAAGATCCGACACCCCCAGAAATATCAATCAAAACAACACTACCATTATCACAACCCACTGCAATTTTATCATTCTCTTGATTCACTTTTAAACACCAAATTATACCTGCATTACAGTCGTAATTCTTTAAAGGTAATCCTGTTTTTAAATTCCATTCTGTTAAAACTGAAGATCCACCAATTGAAAACAATCTTGGAGTCTTGACATCATCATTGATTGCCCAAGCCAAACCTTCAATTGTTCTTCCTTTCCCACCTTTTAAAGTTTGTTCATGTATCCAGCCATATTTAGGGTTCCAAATTTCAATATCACCATTATTTCTACCAATTGCTAATCTTAAATCCTTTGGTGTTTTGCCCAATGTTGATGCATGACTAAATGATAATGCAGTGACTGTGTGTGGTGTAAAGTCCGCGAACCTGACTCTGTGAATATTCATTATTTTATTCTTTATTTAGCTACTTTATCTAATATCCTACTAAAAATAGAAAGAGGGAGAGATCAGCAGTTAATATTCAGATAGTAATTCGTGATTTAAATGAACTATCAACATATAGGTTCGGATTAGATCCATATGTTCTTTTATTAGCTTTTTTCTTGCGATGCTCTTCTTTTTTTTTTTTTATATTCGTTTAAAAAAGTAAAAAATTTTTTTTCCGTGATGTGAAAAATTGTTACGCTATAATTTAGTTTTCACTCATGTGCGAGCGTGAAATACAAGTTAAACTGACGAAACTAATACATGAGGAAACAACAAAATCAATAAAAATTCAAGATACGATTCAGATTGTAATTAGTAAATTATTAATTAAGATTCATATACGAAAGAAAGTGACAGATTATAAAAAAGCTAGAAAAAATTGATAAAGATTGAGCAAAGATTCGTGGTCGTAGTATCAACTGACTATATAAGAAAGTTAAAAACAAAAAAAAAAAGCAAAAATTATGGGTACAAAATTAAAATAAAATGAAAAGAAAAAGTCATAAAAGTTTGTTTGAATAATCTTCAAAGATTAAATGCAGCATTAATAATATGATGAAACATGTAAATCATGCAAATACCATTGGTACAATTCTGGCTTCTATAAGTAAAACGTAATCAACATTTTCTCTTCTTGAAGTTTGGAAGTTCAACCTGATCCAATATTCTCTTGACATTTGTATAATCCGCAGAATATGCACAGTTGACGTTATCGCCATGGTTGGCACTAGCTTTGGTTTTCAGATATAACAAATTCATCATTTTAGATTCTCTTTCCATAATCAAATTGATTTCTTTTTTCAAATAATTTATATCTGATACTAAACTATTAATCAAGTGATTCTTCTTCATTGATTTCTTTTTTAATAACAAATTGGAACTGATAAGTTGAAGTTTGCAATTTATCAAAGTGTTGTTATTATGATTATTCATAGCTGATGAATTTGACATGGTCTGATCATTTTGTAGAGATTCAAGCACATATTGATTTTGGTCTTCATCAAAAATAATTCGAAGATTGAATAATTTCAAAAACAATTTCAAGTTAGACACACGGTGGTCGATTTGATCGTCTGACTTCTCATATATTGAGGAATCGCCATCTTGATTCATAGGACCATGTAGTGCGCCACATGCTGAACTTCCGCACTCACAATCACCTTGTCGTTGATTAACAGGTTCGAGGTTACTGGCAGGCAGTTTTATCAGAGGAACAGATTCACTTCTTTTGACTTGTACGGGTTTTGCAGGATTTTTTGTAGGGATTAAAAACAGACCATTCTCAGAAGAGGAATACTTGGCATTATTAAAAAAGGTAAACAGAGAATTACTACCCAAACAATTTGAATTGTTATCGTTGAGAGAAAGATTTCTTTTAATATTGGACTTGATGAAATTTATATTCTTCTTGAAACAATTAGAACAACTATATGAGAACTTTAAAAGTGAGTCACATTTGATTTTGTTTTTCCGGCATCTAGAGCAGGATTTCAATTTCTTCAAAGAGGACTCATTTTCATCTTCATCCTTATTAGAAGTGTCGGCTGCTGAGGTAGCAGCAGCAGTGGGAGCTAACATGCTTGTGTCATGGTTGTTGTTAGGCTTAAAATTGTTGCACAAATATAAAATATAATTCAAAATTTTGAAATTCAAAGAATCATATCTTTTCACAATTAGCAAAGTCAAGGAATTAGCAACGTCTATATTTTTACTGTGCGGCTCAAAATTATGGATTTTTGCTTTGAAACCTAGGTGAATTTGATTATCTTTTAAAGATTCATACTCAAAATCATCGATGTTATTTACATCATCAGAATCCAGATTTAACACAGGATTAATTTTATTGGAAAAATCAATAATGCCATTGAATAAGTTAACCACCGATTCATCAGAACAGGAAATAATTTTTGAACATGAATTGGCGGACTCAACCAAGCAAATAGCCTCAAATATTTTGTAATAGAGAAGCAAATCGTTACATTTCACGAATGTTTCAATACTCAAATCGTCAGCTAAGCCAACAGGATTTTTACTAAGAGCAACCTTAGTGGAGGTATTGTTTTTTACGAGATTAGTAATTCCAGTCAGTTTATTGGCGGATGCCAGAGAATCAGACGAGTTACAAGCCCTTTTTTTTTGTAGAAGCATCAATTCTTTTTCCCTTTTTTGCAAAGAGAGAATTGAGTTTTTGGTGTTGTTGAAAACAGTTTGGTATTCATTGATCAAGTGCTCCATAGTGATGCTATTGTTGGAGTTGGGAGATGCAAATATCTGAAGCGCTTTCAATGAGGAATTATCCATTATTACTGCGCTGCTGTCAGCACTGGATCTGTAGTGGTGATTAACTGGGCTTGCGACAGCCGTGGTAGTAGACTCAGGAGAGCTGTAAGGGGATGTAGAATCGCTGCCACCCGAGACGCTAGTGCTGCAGCTTGTAATGTTACTACTAGTCAAGGCCGTGCCGCGGTGCGGAGCGACAGCACACACTTCAGTCTTTGCAATAGAATAAGTGGGACTGGAATTTCCCGTCTTTATAGCAGCAGCATCAGCAGCAGCAGTAGTAGTAGCAGTACTGCTATCTGTACTCCTGATGTTGCTGTTCTTAGCAACAACGTGTAAGTCCGCAACTCGAGGCTTCACAGCGGCTGAAGGGACAGGCGTGTTCATCGGTGTGGTGGCAGCAGTGCTGACAGCGGTGGTGAGCGTCGAGGAAGGTTTCGCAGCTGCGGCAGCCAAGACACAGTGTTTGGCCAGCGGATCGGCCGCCGCGGGCTTTGGCGACGAAGCAGGCGAGTATTTGGATAGGTTGAGGTAGTTCTCGAGCAAGTTCAAGTCGTTGTTCTGCAAGAACTTGTTCAACAAGACATCGGTGTTGTTCAGGGCCATCGCGGTGCTCTCGGTGGCAGACGCTAGAGGGCTGGCGGGTGGTCGTTCAGGGTCTAAAACAAGCGAGGACAGACGGTGCAGGGACGACATACGGGGAGAAGTACGTGCTGTTCAGCAAATATATACAATCAGTATGGACGGCTGGATGTGTCGAGGTCGATGTATGCAATCGATATGGAGGGATGTGTCTGGATGCTGTGTTGTCGTGTGCCGGGACAAATCTCTGGGGATGTGTGTCAAGATTCTCAGTACATGTAAATATATATATCAGCAGTATCAATACATGTATGTAATATATATATACATATAAATATATATATATATATATTTATTAGTTGTATATGATGATTGATGATGGACAGGGATTGCTCAGTACAGTAGAAGGCCGGAAAAAAGTGACAGACGACACATGCTGAATCATAGCACGAATATCTCTGGGATTGTTGATTTATTTATATTGATTCGTAGTCCAGTATTCGATCACCATAATCTAAATAAAATTTCAGTAATGCTTACTTACTTACTTTTTGCTCAAATATGTTTGGGTCCCCAACAACATCTGACAGGCTCTTTCATGTAGCAAGGTGCCCCCAGCAACGTGAATTCAGACAGATAGGCAGGAAACGACAGGACAGACAGAGAGCGCAGCCCAGACAGACTAACGGGACGGGCAGCTGCAAGACGGACTGCGCGGCTATTGCAGCCTGCAGGGAGGCTCACAAGCGATAGCTCCTGAGCCCCTGGACTGGGTCGCTGGTTGGCAGTCTGCACGCTGTTTCCGCCTGTAACTGTAAATCGTAGGACGCCGCCAGCCGGAAGCGCCTGCCTACTGCGCCTGCTGGGCGTGCCTGCCGCCCGCGAACCTGCCCAGCTTGCCCGCATCTCTTATGTAAGCTTGCTATTTGCGCTATATAGCGCGGATGATTGTGCGCCGGACTCCTTGTGTTTCCAAAAAACAACCGCAGGGTCGCGCGCGTTTAAGTTCTGGTTGCAGGCTCTTCCATTCTTCCGAATGTATGGGCTGTCTGCGTTCCACGGTTGGGATTAGTAATGCATCGCAAACCATAAACCGAGCTTGCATAGGGCTCCGACGCAGCCTGCCGGGAGCCAATCACAGCGGCGCACGCGTGTCCGAGCCTCGGCATTGGGCTTACGCGCACGTTCACGAGGAACGAAGCAGGGCTTCTAAGCTTTTGGTTTTTGGTTTTTGGTTTTCATTGCAGTGAGTTAGGTCGATTTAGTTTGATCCGCTTTGCTTTATATTTTTTTTGTTTAATGAGGGCTCGTAATACCGTGCAGGACCCAATGCTGTCACCGAACGCCGTACTGGGCACCGCTTCTATGAATGAAGAAGCCTCTGTCAACTCGTAGCGATGAAGAACGATTTGTCTCGTGTGGCGCCATCCAAGAGCAGCAGACGTGTTATACCGACGCATAAGCCGCTGTAGACATAAGCACGGTTTTAAGGGCGAGGAAGAGAGAAAAATTGCTGGCGGCACCGTATGAGCTTTTGCCGTGACACGATATTATTTCTCGGTAGGGTAATCCCATAATGGGTGAGGAGGATGTCTGTGGTCGTTCGTTGGACAAGGAGCTTGTTTTCTTTGGACATATGAACTTCTTCTTTATTTAATAAGATAAACGGCTATTCTTCAATCATATAGGCTTGTTTCCTTTAGACACACAGGACAAAGAAATTATCAACATAAGTCCCGGAAAAAACAAACACAGAGCTACTGCAGAAACTGCAAATCGAGTGTTTCCATCAATGCCACCTATTGAATCCGTATCGTGCTGCGATCAAACCCGTGATTGTCTCTCATGGAAAAGGTATCAGTATACATAACTTGAAAAGTCCGCAATCTACGTGACAGCACCGTCTGTCGCTTGCAGCATTACTCACATTTACGGTGTCTATTTGGGCGGACGCATGTTGAAATATTTGCTGTAGGGTAACTACGAGGTTTTCTCTTTATGAATCGGCCTGTCCCATTTGATATGCTCCGGCCTTGATAATAATAGTAATTTTTTTTCTTTTGTGCGAGAAAAATTATAGAAAACTGAAATAACATGTAAAAAAAACTATTATGTGAGCTTCTCTAGTTTTTTGGTGAAGGAAAGTTTAGCGTTGATATCATCCTAATTCAAGTAAACTTCAACTTGCAAGAATCAGTTTTTTTGACGTTATCACTCTGAGTAGCAGCATATTAGCAAATAGATTCGGTCAAAAATGCCTATGTTTAGAAGAACGAAGAAACAAGTTACAGAGTTGGATGAGGTTGATTCTGCCTCGGAAGATTATGAAGAAGAACAAAACGAGAAGTCAACGGAGAAGTCCAGAAGACCAGCAGATAATGCCTTCAGACAACAAAGACTCAAGGCTTACCAGTAAGTATACCATTTTGAGAATCCCACATGTTTTTTTTTGGCCAGTGTATCCGTTTGCCGTTTGTGCAGACTACAAGGGTCCGACAGCATGATTGATCACTAACACCACTTCATATAGTCCCATAATAACAACGAAAACGGCGATAGCCTTATTCTTATTTTTCGCCGTTATATTTGTACCTCTTGGAGGTGCCATGTTCTTCGCGTATTCGACTACACATGATGTTGTGATCGAATATAGTCTGTGTGAACTATTGGCAAACAGCGACTATTTCACAGAAGTTCCGGAAGACATGTATGAGTACAATTTCAAAACTGCCATCGATATCAAACCTCAATGGAAATTGACTACCAATTCGTCTATCGATGATTCTGCAGAAAATAAAGTTTGCCAACTTCAATTCCAAATTCCGCATGATCTTGGTGGCCCAGTCTTCTTCTTCTATCAATTAGACAAATTCTACCCAAATCATAGAAGATATGTGAAGTCATACAGTGAAGATCAATTGAACGGTATGGCAGCATCTGTTGATGATGTCAAGAATACCGTTGGTCAAAATTGTCAACCAATGGCTACTGATGATGCAACTGGTAAGATTATCTACCCATGTGGCTTGATTGCTAATTCATTGTATAATGATACTTATACCTCCCCAGCTGGCGTTAACGGTACCAACAATGACTTCTTAATGTCCAATGAAGGTATTTCATGGAGTACCGATAAAAATAGATTTCAAAAGACCAAATACAACTCAAGCCAAATTGTCCCTCCACCTAACTGGCAAAAGATATATCCAGATGGTTATAATGACACTAATGTTCCAGATATTTCCGAATGGCCACATTTCCAAAACTGGATGCATCCTGCTGGTTTGTCTAAGTTTTCTGTTTTATACTATCGTGAAGATAACCACGAAGCCATGCCATCTGGTGTATATGAAGTTGATATTGGTTTGCACTGGCCTGTTTTAGAATTCAATGGTACTAAAGCTATTTATTTGAGTTCTAGAACAGTTATTGGTGGAAGAAATCCATTTTTGGGTATTTCCTGGATTGTTGTTGGTGGTTTGTGTTTTATTTTGGGTTTTGTATTCTTAGTTATTCATATTGTCTCTCCAAGAAAAATGGGTGATGCTGCTTTATTAAGTTGGAACAAAGAAAAGGAAGAGTAAGTTAACAGTTAGTACCTCTTTTTTGTTCCTATTTATTAAACTTTTTGTTTTGTTTAGGTATATCTACTTTTTCTTGTAATTTTCTTTTATTATTCTTTGTTTTTTCTTTTTTCTTTTTTTTAAAGTTGAAAATTAAATTTCAATGCTTTAATTGACATTATATTCTCAGTTCTTGGAAGAATACATCACAAATTGATAGTTCCAGTACGTAACTACGATCCTATATTTCATCCAGAAAAGTAAATGAAATAGAGTTGAAAAATTTTTGTAGAAAAACATAGGGAGAAATACCTTGATTTAAATATATATATGAGTGTGAAAATAAAAACTATGCATATATAAGTTACAACTTTTGGTATTCTAATTTACCTTCCAATTTCTTTGATTCACCAACCTTTCTGACAGCCTTCATAAGATCTTCTTGAACAATATAATCTCTATCATCTCTAATTGCGAAGAAACCACCTTCAGTGACCACATTTCTAATATCAGCACCATTGAAACCGTCACTCATTTTAACAATAGATTCAAAATCAAATTCACCCTTTTTACTAATCTTTGATGTGTGAATCTTGAAAACTTCCAATCTACCTGCTTCATTAGGTAATGGAATTTCAATTTTTCTATCTAATCTACCAGCTCTTAATAATGCAGGGTCTAAAGTATCTGGTCTATTGGTAGCCATGATAATCTTGGTTTGGCCTAAGTAGTCGAAACCATCCATTTGATTCAAAAGTTCCATTAAAGTTCTTTGAATCTCTCTATCTGCTGAAGTACCTTCAGAGAATCTACGACCACCAATAGCATCAACTTCATCTATAAATATAATACAAGGTTCATTGGCTTTAGCGTATGCAAACATTTCTCTGATTAATCTAGCGGATTCACCAATGTACTTATCAACAATTGCACTAGCAGGACTAAAAATGAAATTGGCACCAATTGTAGCAGCAACTGCCTTCGCCAATAATGTTTTACCTGTACCTGGGGGACCATATAACAAAACACCCTTTGGTGGCTTGATACCCACTCTGAGGAACAATTCAGGGTTTTTCAAAGGCAATTCAATGACTTCTCTCAATTCTCTGATTTGGTCAGTCAAACCACCAACCCCATTGAACGAAATTTCACCTGGCTTAAATGAGGTCATATTGTAAACTAAAGGATCGACCTCTCTTGGCAATAGCCTCATGATTGTCAATGTTGTTATATCTAGTGCCACTCTGACACCTTTGATTAATTTTGTTTTATCAATTGTACTACGGCAACCAACAATGTATCTTGGACCGCTGGCAGCCTTAACAATATATTTGTCTTCAGTGAGCTGTTTGAGAACTTCACCGATTATTTGGCCCACGCTTTGTAAAGCCTTGATCTTTTCTTCAGTTACATCAAATTCACTTTCCTTATTTCTAATATCTAAGCGCAATTTCTTAACTTTGGCGTCCCATTCACGGTGCTCCACAAGCTTCTTTTTGAATCTTCTCAATACTTCAGACTTTTCTGGAGAAATTGCATCTACCACAGCTGGCTGTGGAATTTCAGTAGTTGCCTCGGTATTGCTATTCGTCTCTTCCTGTAATGCTTGCAAAAGCGGATCTTGTTCAGAACTCATATTGTACTATCAATTTGTTATTATTATAATATATAATTTTGAAATTTCTTCGTATAAGTTGTGCTAAACGTCAAATTCCCAGATTCTGGTAATCAATTCACAAATTATAGATAATTTATTATAAGCATAAGCATATCTAGAAATGACTTCGTTAGTAGATTTGAGTTATCCGCCTTGTGGTATTTCTGTTTTTTTTACTCTGCAATTCCCAAAAATTGTTGCCACTTTGAATTTCTTTCGAAAAAAAATAGATTTAACAAAAGAAAATCAATTTTAGTGAGAAAACCGCATAAAAGGTTATAAACCACTGGTATTTCTTGATGTAAAACATATTCTGAATTCAAAATTACCAACTTCAGTATTAATTCCTTTGAATATTTTGATTATTTCTTAATTCTAATTATTTCGACATTATATCTTTGCTATTACTGAGAAACTATCTGAAGAAATTTTAATAAGCTATGACATCTCATCCAAATATTCCAGATTTAAACCTTGACCCTAATTTGAAATGGTGGGTGTTAGTTCCGATCTCTTTTGTGATGGTATTAGTTGGACTTCTCAAGCAGAGCATTCAAGTATTAATTACCCCGACAGCTAAACTTGAGGACTATTCTAAGGTGAGGAGGGATGAGCTTTTCATCAAAATTCAAAATTTCAAAACTAATTGTAGAGTGTTGAGTTACGGTGATTTTGTCGCTCAAAGAGAGATGTTGATTAATTCAATTGAACAGCATATCATTGAAGCTAATAAGGTGAAAGAAGAAAAAGAGAAAAATAAAAAAGAAGGAGAAATTACAAATCCTTTTCAAGAAGGAAATATGGGCGATCAAATAAGTAATATGTTCAAAGGTAATATGGCAAATTTCATTCCCCAGACTATTATAATGGGATGGGTCAATTATTTCTATAATGGTTTGGTTATCATGAAGTTGCCATTTCCTTTAACTTTTAGCTTCAAGCAAATGTTGCAGAATGGGGTCAATACGAACGATTTAGACGCTAGTTGGGTTAGTTCCATCTCATGGTATTTTGTCAATTTGTTAGGTTTATCATCCGTCAATAATTTGATACTGAGAAGAAATACAGGTGATCCTGAGATGAGGGTTAATAATAAGCCAATGTTGCCTCAGCTTGATATGGCAGGTGCACCAACAACAGAAGCATTTTTCAAGAAGGAAATAAATGGTTTACAGATAGTTGATCCGATTTTTGACTTGGATGGGATTGAAGAAAGAATCTTGAAAACTTATTCATGAATTGATAAAACAATTTAGATTGTTACAGTGATTACAGACACAAAGTAATTAGATCATTAATTTATTACATTAAATAACAAATACAAAATACATATACAGATTCGCTGAGAATAAAATAAATCAATTGCTATTGTTGATATAGCTAGCCATCTTTTCAATAGTATTATCATCTTTATTAGCCTTTCTTGCTTGAGCTTTCATCTGCTCAAATCTTTCATCTTCGTAAGTGTATTGTCTTTGAGGCTTCGCAATATCATCTGTATCATCATCTTCGTCGTCATCGTAGTCTTCTTCGAAATCTGACAACACATTCACGGCATCATCTTCTGGAGTTTTGGTATCCTTAATTCCCAAATCCTTAACTAATTTACTCAAGTTCTTCACTTTACGTTCTTCTTCTTCCGATTCTTTTTCCTTCAAAATTCTTTCTTGTTCAGCTTTATAAACATCATTGTATTCTTTGACTTTATCATCAACAACATCTAAGAACTCATCAAAACCTTTGCCTGTGTAAGAACTTACTCCCACAACATCTAATTGAGAATAAAATTCTTCCAACATTAAAGACATAGAATTGATTAATGAGCCCATATATCCAGAGTTTCCACTCTCATCACCTTGTTCATTTGCGGCTCTCATTGCGTCTTGGAATGCTTCAAAATCTGTCATCCATTCTTTGGCAAACTGATAATCTTTCACATCACATTTGTTGAAAACAACAATCATTGGTAGTTTTGTCTTATAAAGAATAGAACAGGCGTAAAGCATATTTGACATGAATGTAGATGGGGATGAGGTTCTCGGAGTATCAATAACATAAACCATGATAGTTGGGAAACTGGAAGCTAAAGCTTGTGTAATTATCGCACCAGATGCCGACCACACAAAAACTTCAATTTGGCCCGGGGTATCTATTATAACATGTTTATAATCATTGGCTCTTTTATCTAGCAAGGTAACGATTTGGTCGATCTTTGTGGAGAACAAATTCAATGAGGTGACAATAGCACCGTTTGGTCCCAAGTTATAGTGGTCCATAACTTTTTGATAATTAACAGAGTCTCTGATATCCACATTTACCCCATATGGAACCTTTAATACTGCTGGATCCAAATTGATCACATATGGTGGAGTATTTTTAGAGTGCAAATGGGCATTTAGTCTTTGCATAAAGGTAGTCTTACCAGAACCAGCCATACCAATCACTATCAAAGCTGCGGGTGCCATGATTTTTAATTTTTAGTTTATTTCCTAGTTAAAATCAATGAAATAGATTTCTACAACAAATACTCTTTAAGTCTTATGTAGTCTTAAAGTTGTGTCAATGGATCAGATGATAACTTATTACTAATGGTTTCTCATCATCAAATTTCAAGAAGAGAAATAAAGAAGAAGAAAAAAACAATCCGTATCAACCAACTTTCCGGGCCGGAAATGCCTTTTGCACATGAATATTGACTACGTTTTTTGAAATTTCTGGATAATTCAGCGACAACGCAATTCTTAGTAAACTTAAATTGAATCTTGCAAACATTCTTTGAACATTCGATAAGTCTGATATTCTTAGAAAAATAGAGATCATAAGGTAAATGTTGGGTTTTGCTATAGAATTAGTAGTGGTGTGCTTGCTTTCTATTTTATCAGGCTTTTATTTCAGTGGTACTGATGGTAATGTCGGTAGTAATGATATTATATTTTCCACGCTTTTAAATCAAATGAAACATTATGAGAAAACTAACGCCGAAAAGCATTTCCATAAAGAAGTGACAGATTTTAAACGTCGTTTGAAATTAGCTAGTAACTCATACTATACTGATACCAGTATAAATGATATTTACAGAAATTTCAACTCCACTGGGTCAATCCATCGGGAAAATGCTACTATTGTGATGCTTGTAAGAAATTGGGAACTACCGGGCGCATTGGAATCAATGAGATCATTAGAAGATAGATTCAATCATAAATATCAATATACATGGACTTTTTTGAATGATGTTCCATTCACCGAAGAATTCATGAAGGCTACAACATTAATGGCAAGCGGCAAAACTCAATATGGATTAGTTCCGTCTGAAGATTGGGATAGACCGGCTTCTGTTAATGAAACCAAATTTGAAGAAAATATTAAAAAGTCTACAGAGGATGGGGTATTGTATGGAAGCTCTAAATCTTACAGAAATATGTGTAAGTTTAACTCTGGATATTTTTTTAGACAAAAGCTTTTACTTGATTATGATTATTATTTCCGTGTTGAACCTAATGTGGAATACTTTTGTGATTTTCAGTATGATCCTTTCAAGGTTTTACGAGAAAATAAGAAAAAATATGGCTTTGTTATGAGTCTTTATGAATACGAAAATACTATCCCCACCTTATGGAATGTCACCGAGGAGTTCTTGAAATTACATCCTGATTATTTACATCCAAACAGTTCATATAAATTTATTACAGACAAAGAGCCTCTTAATGGTATGAATCCTGTGATTGATTGGCAGACAGAATATAATTTGTGTCATTTCTGGTCTAATTTTGAAATTGGTGATTTGAATTTTTTCAGATCTAAACCATATATAGATTATTTCCTGTTTTTAGAAGAAAAAAATGGCTTTTATTACGAAAGATGGGGTGATGCCCCAGTTCATTCACTTGGGGTTGCCTTGTTTCTAGACAAAAATGAAATTCATCACTTTGATGATATTGGCTATAGACATATGCCTTTCAATACTTGTCCTACCGCTGTATCTTTAAGATATGCAAGAAGATGTGTTTGTGATCCATTCAGCGATAAAAACATGGATCTTACTGTCAACAGCTGTTTAGTTAGATGGTGGAAACATGGTGCTGGTAAATTTTTCTTAAACGACTACTAGACTTTTTTACCATATGTCACATTTTTTTTTTTACTCCAATATGCTTAAACTTTTTTTTTACGCTGATATAATATCATAAGAACTCGAAAATAATTTATTTAAAACTTGTAACTAATATCGTAAATAATAATTCAGCAAGCGTTTTATTTCTTGATAGGTTCAATGTTCCAGATCAAATCAGCATATTCTTCAATACATCTGTCAGAACTAAAGAATCCCATGTTTGCTACAGAGACAATAGACATCTTTATCCAATGGTCATGATCTTTCTTGTAAGTAGCATCAATAGAATCTAGTGCCTTGAGGTAGGATTCAAAATCATCAGAGACTAAATAGTAATCGCTGTGGTATCTAATTGAATCCAACAATGGTTTGAATTCATTAGAGTCACCAAATACATTGTCATCAATAGCTCTGAAAACATTGCTTAAAGAAGTTGGTAAATTAACATTACCAAAATGACTCGCTCTAACAGCATCGACATTTTCACTTAAGTTACCAAATAAGAAAACATTCTCTTCGCCGATCTCTTTAGCGATCTCTACAGTAGCACCATCCAAAGTACCAATGATCAATCCACCATTGATGACGAATTTCATATTCGAAGTACCAGAAGCTTCAGTACCAGCGGTGGAAATATGTTCAGAAACATCAGAAGCAGGAATGATAATTTGCGCCTTGGAAACGTTATAATCAGGTATAAAAACACACTTCAAATAGTCTTTAGTATCAGGATCATCGTTGATAACTTTACTAACATTGTTAATCAATTTAATGATTCTCTTAGCCATGTAGTAACCAGGAGCTGCTTTACCACCAAAAATCGTTGTCTTTGGTTGAAACTTTTCACGCTCTTCAGCGGTGGAATTCTTTAATTGTAAATATTTGTGTATGACACCAAAAATATTCATTTGCTGTCTTTTGTATTCATGAATTCTCTTAACTTGAATGTCAAACAATGATGTTGGGTCAATATCAAAACCAGTCAATTTCTTGACAAGATTAGTCAATCTTTTTTTATTCGCTATTTTAATATTATCCCATTCTTTCTTAAACTCACCGTCATCCAAGAATTTTTCCAAGTTTTTCAATTCATTCAAATCTTTCAAGTATGCGTCACTACCCAAACTTTTAGAAATCAAATCCGCCAATTTTGGATTAGCAACCTTCAACCAACGTCTTTGAGTTATACCATTGGTAACGTTGATAAACTTGTCATTGCCATAAATTTTGACAAAATCTTTGAAAATCGTAGTCTTTATTAGATCAGAATGCAATGCGGCAACACCATTAACTTTATGAGATCCAATAATTGCCAAGTTTGCCATTCTAATTTGCTTTGGATTCGATTCTTCAATAACAGAAACTCTACTTAATAAGCCATTATCACCTGGGAATTTCTTTGCAACCTCTTGCAAAAAGCAAAAATTAATTTGATAAATAATTTCCATATGACGAGGTAACAAATTTTGAAAGATATTAATTGGCCATTTCTCCAAAGCTTCTTGCATAACGGTGTGATTTGTGTAAGCCACTGTTTTAACCACGATATCCCATGCAAAATGCCAATCAAGCCCTTCCAAGTCAACGAAGACTCTTTGCAATTCAGCAACTACTAATGTTGGATGAGTATCATTCAATTGAATACCAACATTATCGGAGAATTCTATCCATGGCTTTTTGGTCTTTTTAAAACGACGTATGATATCATGTAAAGAAGCGGCAACCCAAAAATATTGTTGCTTCAATCTCAATTCTTTACCAGATTCAAAGTTATCATTTGGATATAAAACTGCAGTGATAGATTCGGCTTTTTGTTGTTGAGCAACAGAGTTTTGATAGTCACCATCGTTAAATTTGCTGAAATCAAATTCAGTAGTTGGTTTAGCAGACCATAATCTTAAGTTGTTGACACTGGCATCTTTACCATAACCCGGAATTGGGTAATCATACCCCAATGCCAAAATACGTTCGCCACCAATCCATTCCTTCTTTGTTTTTTCTGAACCTTCTTCTATAGGAACATCCTCGACATAACCATAGAAATCAACTGGATATTGGATTTCTAATCTTGGAATTTCCCATGGGTTGGAATATTTAAGCCAATAATCAGGTGTTTCCACTTGGTAGCCGTCTATAATTTTTTGAGCGAATATACCATATTCATATCTAAGCCCATAACCCCAAGAGGGATAATTACCTGTACTTAAAGAGTCAAGAAAGCACGCAGCAAGTCTACCCAAACCACCGTTACCGCATGCACAATCAGCTTCTTCCTCTATCAAGTCTTCCAAGTGGAAACCTAATTCACCGACAGACTTATCAACAATATCTTTAATACCCGTGTTAATCATGGAATTATCCATTGCTCTACCCATCAAGAACTCAAAAGATAAGTAATAAATTCTCTTTTGGTCCAGCGTAGTTTGCAACTGCTGGGTTCTATTCCAGTCAACAATTAAACGGTCTCTAATTGCATAGGATGCGGCTTGATATGCAGCCAAATCGTCACAGTTGTAAAGCGAACGAGCCAACGTTGTTTCAACATGATTGATGAATGATTTTTCGAACTCATCATCCGTTTGAAACTTCTTGACAGCCAATTTTCTCCATAACTCAATACATTGCGAAGGAATGCACGATTCAATTGATTTGATCTCGTTAAGAGAAAATCCTGTCAATCTACGCTTATGTCTGATACGTGGATCATGGAAACTGCTCAGAGTGTCATCGGATGTACTCAATTTGAAAGTGGACATTTTATATTTTGATAGTTCGTTGTTTTCTTATCTAGATCGAAGCAAGCAATTAGATATAAAGCTGAAATTGGTTTCTTAATGATTAGTCAAACGAAGATGAGAGGAATCAACTGTGTTTATTAGCAGAAATGTAGCGTTATTTATACTCGGCCCTTCAAATATGTGTGTATATATAGGTCTATAGAGGGGCCGGAATACTAAGAACTTATAATGCATACACAGAAATAAAATCGAATGACTTTCTTAGAGTAGCACATGTGTCATTTCTCTACTGCTAAGTCCGATGAGCAACAAAAACAGGCTTCAAGGCAGCAGCATGCATCTGTTAAAACCTATTATATTTTGCTCGAAGATAAGAACTGCTGGTAAATAGCAACTTTAATACTCTCAAAGGATTGCTTATATAATAACAAGCAACGATTCTATATAAAAAATGAAGCTCAAATCTCGAAAGCGTGATCCAGCAGACCAATTTTTCCGCAAAGTAATCAAAAAGCAAAATTTACAACTGGTTAAAACTTCATTTCTAGTTATATATTACAGTAGAAAAAAATACGTGTGATCTCAATAATTGGCATCTGGGTCCTCATGGCTTCCACTGGCTGCAGCGCTCTGTATTTCATCCTTAAAGAGGTAAACTGGTAAACTTGAACTGTCCTTTGTCTTTGCATAAACGTTCCGGACCATATTGGAAGACTGTTTCTTCTTCACATCTGCAATCGTCAATAATCCTCCCCCATTAGGTTTGAAAGCAGCGTTTGTCAAGTATTGGACGACCTGTTCTATATTTTCAAGAATGTCTTCTTCTTTCATGTTACTAGTTCCGACTTTCACCGATAATGTATTACCCTTGTCGTTATAAATTATCACAGTATTTCTCACTATACTTTTCACTTGCTGATAGATATAAGCTTGGTTGATTCCTTTTACGTTATTATGGCCATTATTCACCGAATTTCCCTTATTCTTACCATTTACACCTTCTTCATCATTGCTTCTCATACCATATTTATCTTTTCTCATAGTAGCATTGATCTTCTTCAATTTATTTTCAGTTTTTATTTTATCTAAACTCTCGGGAAAGTCCATTGCTATCTTTAAAGGAATCTTCTTGTGATTCTTCTTATAAAACTTGTCACCTAACTCATCAATTAGTTTATGATGAATTCGCTCATCCGCCATGATGTAGCTAAACTCGTTGTGGATTCTTCTGGCGTATTTTGGGTTGGTCATCCTTCTTTGGAACTGTTTGAAGCCCAAGATCTCTTTAAATAAATTTTCGGTATCACAATCAGGCTTTTCAAGAGTATTTCTATATAGGAGAACAGGATCTTTTGTAATCATAAGCATCAAGCTGTTATCCGATCTGACTTTACCAAATTTATGTGGAAGAGCAATTACTCTCGCTACATAATCATTTCTTTTCACTATTGGTCTCTCAATGGTTATTGTTATGATAATCAATTCAACAGGGCCATCTTTAGAACTGGAATAATGCAGCTTCAATGCTTTCAAAGACTTGAGCGCTCCTTCTTCATAAGAAGTACCAATAATACCGCCTGCCATTCTTTACTATTTCCCCAATTTGTATATTATTTGCTAGCGATGACTATTGATGCCTTCTGCAGTTTATATATATATATATATATATATACACTAATATATTGCGAACAACTTATTCTATTATAGGAAGCTATCACAAGAAATACATCATCGCATAAAAAATTTAATTTACTTATTTCCTAGCTAATTTTTCAATGAAAAAAGAAGTCAAAAACAATTTGTACGATCACGTTTTTTTCACATGACTTAACTTTTTTTTCTCAAAAATAGCAAAATAATCACAGCCCCAGCCCAAGTTCAACATCAGAGCCAAATGAGTCAAGCAGATTCTTATGGAAATCATTATTTAGCTGTTCTTCTTGTTCTTCTTCATTTATATCAGTATCTATAGTATTTTCAATAGCGTTCTGATGAAATGTTTTTAAGTCGAATTCTCTTTCAAAAGAATTTAACGTATCTAGACTGGTATTAATACTACAGTCAGCCCTTTCAACTCCGTTTCTCATATTTCTTTCTGATACAGCCATCGGGATTCTTGGAGTTCCTATCGTTTCATATTTTATCTTACTTCTTTTTACAACATCATTTTCATTTGGGTATTTAGGCTTTTCTGGTTTCATATCGGCATCTGGTATAAGGGTGACAACTCTATTAATTTTTTCAGGAGAGTCATTAACCTCCATAGCATGATTAATGGTATATTCATTGTCAAATGTACTATCCAACAAGTCATTGAAAGAGTAGTTTATTTCATTCTCAGATATGTCACTTTCCCAGTCTTTCACTCCATTAGTTTCATTTCTACATGGAATTGAAGTTGTAATCATTTTGTGAGTCTCAAACACTTCTGTAGATATTTTAATCTTTGATTGCTTTACGACACCTATATTTTTGTTCAATACAGAACTTTTAATTAAGCCTTTACTGAGACTGATCTTTTCGCCGACCAAATTAAACTTCTTTGTGATTTCTTCAATATCTTTATTGATTAATTTACTACAATCTAAAAATGATTCATGTTTTGATTTTTTAGATGGATGAGCCTTATCTTTTAATTCAAAATTCTGTAGCTGAGTTGATACAGCACTTTTTTGAACATCAAGCGAATTTACTGTTCTTTTCCTTCCTGACTTTTTGGGCAATACATTCATTCCATCCCTACAACAAAAGTGTTTGCATGCGGTTTTATCCTTACAAGGGTGTTTACAATCATACTTACCATTTGCTCTTTTTTCATGCTGACCAAAATGTCCTTCAGATTCTAAAAGCTCTATTTTTTTTAATTCATCGCAATCTGCATCAATTGAATCGTTAGCACATGGTTTTGATTTCTTTGAATCTGTAAATTCAATAAACATTCTTTCTAGCTCTGAATCATCCTCTTCATCATTTTCAAATTCACTGAACCCCTCTGTAATTGCTTCAGTGGGTATCTTTGGTATCACTAGATTTTCAAATTGGGCATCGGGGATTTCCGATAATCCTAAAATATATTGAAATGCACAGTTTGCAATATTATCAGACGATATATGAGCACCTATAAAGTGACTTCTTTTATTAATCTTTGTTTCCAAAATAAATGTTCTTTCGATATTCAACTTGGAACAGGGTATTTTTCTGAAATCAACCAATACACCATCATTTGTTTCTATGATAATATTTGCCAGCACAAAATCGGTATGCCGATAAGCCATTTGCTTTTCATTTAAACATTTCACTGAGACAGAGAAAGTTACTTGAAGATACTTATTGTCTTCGGATTTTTTAAACTTTTTGAAACCACATTTTATTGAAAATTTTGGCATTTCATTAACAATTTTCATCACCTTGTGCCCATCACCGGGTTTTAGATCGGCCAATATTTCTATTTTTCTGAGTGATATATTTTTTAACTCAGTGATACTCTTCACATCGTTATGTATCAATTTTCGAATATTTCTTAGATTAATACCGCCTATGTGCTGCAAAATTAGGACCGAATCTTCCCAGCATCTAGAATTTATAATTTGCAAAAGTTTCAAGGTACTCAAAATAGATATCGAATCCTTCTTATAAGTGAAAACATCACATAAGCATTTCAAGAGCCTTGGGGCTTGTTGAAATAAGTAGCGTTTCTCATTGTTAAAACTAAAATGTAAAGTAATAAATCCTTTATTGCTGGGAAACTCAAGTCCTCCAAGATCAAATTGAAATAATAGCGAGATTTTGTAAATACTCGAATATATTTCGTTTATCACTTTTGGCGGTGTAAATCTTATCAATGGAGAGCTTGCAATTTCTTTAAATAATTTTTTCTCCAAGTGTTTTATTTTATATTCCTGAAATTCATGAGAAAAACACATCAATTCGAATATGTTTTGCAAATCGTTCTTTGATTTACATTTAGTGAAATGTTTCATTGTATCAAAAAGTACGTAATGTTTTGACATTGAATGGCCATAGTCTGTACTCTTGTATTTTCTCTCTTTTATATCAAATACAGCTATTTCATATTTTTGAAGAATGCTAAGTTGCTTTTCGCAAAATAAAGCTAATCTTTTATCGATATCCTTAATCGCTAATCCTTCAACTTCAATATAAGCTGCCGGATTTAAGCAATATCTGGTATAGAAGAATGTCGAACTTAACCAGTCAACTGCACTATCGACATCAAAAACAGTATTCAAGGATAACTCAGCGGTTAAATTTTCGAGCAAATTTTTGTGTAAACAGCTTTCTAATTTTTGGGTACCTTGTAGTAATTTTTCGTAGAAAGATTTATTTTCATACTCTGTTAAAATTGCAGCACAGCCAGAAGTCTCATATTGAGGCCTGCCAGCTCTTCCTATCATCTGCAAAATATCAAGCTCTGAATATTCTTCAAAACTATTTTCTTTCCAAAATTTTGTTCCTTTAATTATAACCATATAAGCTGGCAAGTTAACACCAACTGCTAAGGTGGAAGTAGAACATAAAAGCTTGATTTCACCATTGATAAAGCATTCTTCAACATGTTTTCGATCTCTTATAGATAGACCAGCATGATGGTAACCAACACCAGAACTTATTAATTTAAGCAACGTCTTATCATCAAAGTCTAATAAGGTACTGCATGCATTTCTGGTTGTTGTCATTAAATTCTTTGCTAAATACGTAGCTGTACTAGAAACTAGCTTTCTTGTAGGACAAAACACTATTACTGGCTTGTTTAAACTTTTCTGTCGTATAATTTCAATGAGCTTTAAGTTTAAAACAAAATCAAACTGGAAAACATTTCTGCAGGTATTCTTCAATCCAACTACAATTCTTGAAAGTTGAACAGGTCTGTATTCTTCGTCAAATACTAATGTATTGGCAGGTTGGCGAGACCTGTAACCTCTACAAATCCATCTCGAAATATCATGAATATTTGGAACGGTAGCGGACAATGCTATGATTCTTAAAGATTTACACATTCTTTTCATTCTTGTTGTTACGGCTTCTAGTGTTGAACCCCTTTTATCTTTTAAAATATGGATTTCATCTATCAATAAAAGCTTAACTAAGTTGAATAACTTAATATAATCAAACCATCTTCTGGTAAGCAAGTCCCACTTCTCTGGAGTTGTAACAATTATATTTGAATTCCTTACTCTTTCAACCTCCAAGGAATCAGTATCGCTAGTTAAGAGGCCTACAGTTATATTATTCACGCAAAATTTGTTTTTCCAAGAATGATATTTTTCAAAACAAAGTGCTTTTGTAGGTGCTATATAAAGAACCTTGGTATTCGACACATCACTCGAGCTATTATGAGTTAAAAAAAGCTTTGATATTGCAAGCTCGAAAAGGGCTGTTTTACCTGAACCTGTAGGTGCACTTACCACACAGTTATTGTCTGAATTGTAAATACTGTCAAATGATTCCCTCTGCATTCTATTAAACTTGTCGAAGCCGAGGGTCTTTTGTATTCTATCAGGTAGAGAATGAAAAGGATCTTGTCGGACCTGGTTAAGAACAGTTTTTTCTTTTTGTTCATTTCCATAATTCGGAAGACATTCATTTTTTCGGTTCTTTTTGATATAGTATGTTTGTGTTGGGGACTGTTGAACCGGTTGCTCGATATGATTATTAACAACTCTCATATCATTGTCGTCCGCATTGCCATTCTCGTAAAATGCATCTACATAATACATAATTGGTTGTTAGTTGGGTCTATTTAGTTTTTCTGAAAACTTATGATGATAATTTCCATCAGTTTATATGCCAGTTAATAAAATAGGGGTACGATTATTAGTTACAGTTGTCGGACAGTCTTGTGTTGGTCTGTTTATCATCATCTGATAATTCATTGATACGCTGAAAATCGTTCATCTTGTCAATTGTTGCTTTCTAATGATTTTACCGATGTGGATCAAATTTTACAAATATAGAGTTAAAAATACTGATTGATTCATTGATGGCAAAAGTATACCTCAAAAGTGCTACAAATAAATCTAACGGAAACAAATATAGAAATTGTTTGTTTGTTTGTTTGTTTGTTCTTTGTGTTTTGTGTTTTGTATGTTTTTTGGAACGTGGTGTACGGAACTATGTGTGTACGGCAACAAACATTAACTGTTTTGTTTTTATTGTTTATGCACCGCAGCCCCAGATAACTACCTCCTGCAAGGCGACCAGGTTGCATTATACGAGAACCTATTTGAAATAGGTATTCATTATTCGATCAAAGCCAGCTTAGAACCAAGAAGAATACCCATATTCGAATATACAATTACGATATCATATATTAGTCATATCAAGCCACTTTCATTAAAGAAGGAACATTTTTTTGCTATTCTGTCTTCTTTCTGCTTGCTTTTATATATCTTTTGTTTCTGTTAGATATCCCAAGATGGCTAACAACCAACCTGATTCTTCTAATTTCAACAGTCCAAGTAGAAGCAACGATGCTACCAATAATTTATATTACAGCCACCAGAAAGTAAATCATTCGTTACACCCTTCGCAGAACATACTGATATCAAGTATTGGTAGCAGTTCCAGCAACGGGATTTCGTCAAATAGAAACAGTTCAATGTCGTCTTTGAATCAGAAAAGCAAGAACCCTATCAAGTTGACTATTATCCCATCCTACAATAGCAATAACAACAGTAGCAGTAATAGCAATGGTTTTTTAAATAGCGGTTCGTTGAGAAGCACACCACACTCACCAAGTTCTTCGAACTCCATGCCATTAAATTACAACCAATATTACAACCCTTCTGCGAACTTCACAGTGCCGAGTAATCTTTCTTCTCCAGTCTCAGGGCAACGAGCACCTTATATGGGTCCACCACAGCAGCTGCAACTATACAACAATTATTCACAGTCTACCACAGCCCATTATAGAAATGGCAGTTTGAGCAGCAATAACAATTTATCGCCTTATTTTGCAGATAATAATAATAATGGCAGCAACACTAATATGCCTAGCATTCCCAATAGATTTGCACCTTTATCAATTGATACGAGTAGGTCTATAGCGCCTGTTGATAATTCCAATAATTCAAGATCATACAACAACCTTCAAAATATTGCATACATGTCGACTGTGAAAAGCCCCGAAGACTCACCGTCTGCCATCAGATCAGCAACAAAGAATTCAAGTAGAATAGGTGGACCATTTTCATTGCAACAGTATATTTTACAATCTGATGAATTACAAAGCCCCATAACCCCAACCAAGAATAGAAATTTCTCCCAACTATCAACACATTATGAAAATAATGCCATATTTCAACAATCATATCCACAACCACAGCAGCATATTCAACAACTGGTGGCACCTCCTCCAAGAGCTCCAGCTCCTTTCCCACATTTTGCAGGTGTTCCAGTGGCTGTTAGAAGAGCGAATGGACACAAAAGAGGTAAAAGTATGGGAATGCTATCAGCGGATAACCAAATATCTATGGATATGTTAAAAAGTCCTGTTGGAGCATACACGCCTCGAAATCATGAGAATGAAGATAAGCAAGAAAAACTTTATTCTACTATTCCTGTTCAATCTCAAGAAGATTTGAAGCCTGTGATACATAAAAATCCTAAATATAGAAGAATTACAGATAATGAAAAACATGTTTCTCCGTTGGATGCATTGACTCAATCCATTTGCACAACTTATTCTCTTTGCAGACCAGAGTTCTCATATAAGACTTCGGAGAATCCAAGAAGGGCACTTACAATCCCATCAACTCCAGTGATGAATAATAACGCTGATAATGCAAAAAGTGATCTCATTATCCATGTTAATGATGTTTTAGGGACTGGATCTAAAAGATATTTGGTGTTGGATTTATTAGGATGCGGCGCTTTTGGACAAGTAGCAAAAGTACAAGATTTGAATACCAAAGAGTTATTGGCAGTTAAAGTTATAAAGTCTGATCCTGCATGTGCTGAGCAATCAGTGAAAGAAGTTTCAATATTAGCACATATTAATAATATCGATAAAGATGATTCTCATCATTTTTTAAGGCTCAAAGATAAATTTTACTTCAAAAATCATTTATGTATCGCCTTTGAATTATTGTCTTCTAACTTATATGAAATTCATAAGAAGAATGATTTCAATGGTATAGACATGGGATTGGTTAAGTCATTTGGTAAACAATTATTAGAGTCATTAATAGTTTTAAAAAATAATCACATTATCCATAGTGACTTAAAGCCCGAAAATATCTTACTAGCTAAGGCGGGTAGTGCTGAGATCAAGGTCATTGATTTTGGTAATGCCTGCTATGAATACAATACTGTTTTCACATATATTCAATCTCGTTTCTATAGGTCTCCAGAAGTTCTTCTTGGGTTATCATACAACTCTGCAATAGATATGTGGTCTTTTGGATGTATCATAGCTGAATTATTTTTAGGCTTGCCTTTATTGCCAGGATCTAGTGAATATAATCAAATAACAAGAATGATTGATCTTTTAGGAATGCCACCTACTTGGATGATTGAAATGGGTAAATTTTCCTCAAAATTTATCGAAAAAGTTGCTGTTTCTGATTCACAAAATGGATATCCAATGTATGAATATAAACTTAAAAGCATAGAAAAATATTCAAAAGATTATAGTAAAAAGGAAAAACCGTCCATTAATTACTTCAACTCAACTAATTTGTATGATATCATAATGGGTTATTATCCAAACATGAGAAAAGAAAAAAGAAATGGTACTGCCAAATCTACAGCTGAGGTGATGCAAAAGAAATTGACAGCAGAAGATATTGATGACAGAAATAATTTACTTCATTTCTTGAGAGGTATCTTGAATTTCAATCCCTTAGAAAGGTGGACTCCTCAACAAGGAATTTTGCACCCCTTCATTACTGGTGGAAGATATGATGAGAATTGGTATCCACCAGGTGTTGGTCCCTTGGATAATGTTTCTAATATTCCGACGCCTACAAGCAGTGTGTTTAATAATATGAATCAAAATGGGAATTTTTGTAGCTATAATAATGAAATTTATCAAAATCAAGCTCATCATACCAAAAATACGAGTTTGAATATTCCCAATCTACACATGAAGAATCAGCATTCAGCATCTGCCGCTATGGGATCCATAAATTCTAACTTTTTACCTGAAAATAGTTCAAGGTATTCGAACGGAAATATTTTACAAAGTAATAACAACGGTCCCTCAGTTGATGATGATCATGTAATGAATAACAATTCTACAAACCACTATAAAACAGATTCTATGAACAGTGAGCAAATTAATCAATTTAAATTTCCAACGAATTAATATTATAATACAGATAATTGGCTTGGTTGTGATAGAATATTGTACTTTTTTTTTTTTTTTTTTTTGATATTTTTGATTTTTCTACTCCATTTTATGTTTTCCTTGTTTCTTTTTCTTTTTCTTTCCATGAGATAGTATGTTTGCAAACATTATATAATAATGATCACCTGAAAGCACTTAATAGAAAAATACATGTATATCTACAATATTCATAGAAACTTATCGTTGTATTATGTAAGCGTCCCATATTATATTAATTAGTTCTCGATTTCTTCAAATCGAATACATCATCTGAATCAATGTCTATTAGCCCGTGTTTCAATGAGCCAATATATTCTGTGATACTTTCAGATGAATAATAATCTCTATCAAATACATCCGTTCCTGCTGTCATGCTTTTTAAAATATTAAAATCCAGTATATTATCAGGTTCACAGTCGGAGGAATAATCAAATTTATCATTTATTGTAACCCTTTGCTTCCCTTTTTTGATAAAGTTAGCACTGATTGTGTAATTATTATCATTCTCATTATTATTATTATCATTATAACTATTATTATTACTATTATTATTATTATTATTATTGTTATTATCATAATTATTACTATTATTACTAGTATTATTATTATTATTATTATTACTATTATTACTAGTATTATTATTATTATTATTATTACTATTATTATTATTATTATTGTTATTATTATTATTATTATTATTATTATTACTATTATTATTATTAGTGTTACTGTTAGTGTTATTATTAGTATTAGTATTATTATTAGTGTTACTGTTAGTGTTATTATTAGTATTAGTATTAGTATCAGTATTAGTATTAGTATTAGTATTAGTATTAGTATTAGTATTAGTATTAGTATTAGTATTAGTATTATTATTAGTATTATTATTAGTATTAGCATTATTATTATTATTATTATTATTAGTATCACCATTATTATTATGAATCTCACCATCGTTGGAATCATCGTCTATTATGAAAATTGGTTCTTCTTCATTATGTGCATCCGAAGAAACAACATGCAATGCTTCAAATCCTTTACCATCTTTAATGGAGTCTATTATATAGTTGAAACAAGTACTGAATCGTTTGCGTAACAGAAGCTCTACTCGGACATCATGTCTGATTGCAGACTTATTTGTATTTCTATTCACATTGTGGAACATTATTATTATTTCACGCAACTTGATCTCGGTCGTATATATATTATCTTCGTTAAGTATAAGGCTAAGATCTTGAAACTTTAAGAATATCTCGTATGCTATCAGTAATGGTTTACCAATTTTGACAAATGCGGCTCTAAGCTTTGGGAAAAATTCCTCAAATGGTAAATTGTAAAGATCTTTATCATTGAGAAGAACCGGAAGACTAATAGTTTCAGGAGTCATATTTTCCAGCTGAAATAAGTTAAATTTCTGTTTTTTGAATTTAATTATTATAGGGTACTGTAGATACTTTTGTGTCTTTACGTTGTCTGGTGTATCAATTTTTGCCGAGTTAGGTTTTGCACACGTCAGCCGGTCTTCATCTATTATCACATCCTCTTCGTTGTCAGAAACGTATATGTTATTTTTAATTTCTGTATTTGTATCCAAACTTTCTATTATTTCTTCTATTTTATCTGGATCGAAATAGTCAAGTGTTGCCCTGGAGGTGGAATTAAATAGAACATCATTTGGGTCTTCATCTTCATCCTCATCGGATGAGGATACAGTTGGTGCAGTCGATGAAATCTCATTCATCGAATCAATATCACTTTCAACCACGTCCTCCTCAATTTTATTTGCACTGATTCTTTCTATTTCAGGTTCTCCTATTGATATTTGCCTGTCTTTTATGATTACTTCCTCTTCCTTCAGAAAATTTGATGACGAAGACGCGTCATCAACGAAGAGTTGCAGTGACGCGTTTGCTTCGTCATTTAGCATACTGCTTGGAACTTCTGCTTGCATCGTAGTGCAGTTTGATTTAATTCCCGGAATTTTGTCAACAATGACGTTTATTTTATCTTATGAGATTATTGGGAAATCTATATATATTTAATCTTAATCAAGAATAATTTATGAAATAGATAAACAACACGAAGAAAAACATCAAAAAAAGCAAGTGTTGACCTTCTATGCATATGAAATAAAAAAAAGCAAAAGCGACGCAAATATTGGGAAATATTATAAACAAACAGAAAAAAAAATTGAAAAAAAACAGTTAAACTACAAATGTGTCACATACTGCATAGACTTAATGCATATATAGCGTTGATCCATACCAATTGCAATTATCAATTATGAATATATCACAATATTCTGCAACGCTTAACTTTAGTGGATGCCAATTTAGCAGAACGCTCACAACATTCCAAAAAAAGGCCATTGAAAAGAAAAATAAAAAACATGCTGTGAATCCTAACGTTGATGATGACTCCACAATCAGTGAATCAATCCAGACATTTGTTCAAAATGCAGCGAAAACAGCAAAATCAGAGCTACGACTGATTCCACTTTTTAAGAAACCATCGGATTCATTCTTATTTCAATTCGAAGTTATGCTGAAGAAAATACAGCATGATGATAGCAGATTAGTGGTGAGGACTGCAACAAAATATTCACCCTTTGATGTATACAATCACAAAGTTGAACGATTACCGGCAACATTTCAATCCCAAAAACAGAAAGTCGACAAGAGACTATCAGTGACACTTTTATTGGTGGATAGATGGTGTGAGTTGAGAACATATTACGCGATATATGCCAGATATAAACAGAAATATACAAAAGCTATGAAAGTAGGAACAAGAGTCCATGAAAGTTTAGAACTTCTAACACATCCAAATATAGATATAGCAATTATTTTGGAGCGTTATGCACCTGTCACTAGGGAGGATAAATATGCAGTTGAGTTATCCAAAAATATTAGCAGGTTAGCATGTTTGTTCAAAGGAGGATCTGCCAGAGAAATCAAGGTACATGCTTTTGTCAACACCAGATCCAAAAAGTTTATTAACAGTGATGAAGAAACATATGATTTGGAAAACTCAAAAGTTCTAGATAGTACTCACCTTGTTGTCAGTGGGGTCATTGATGGGTTACATTTTAAAAATCGGACAGAAACTTTTGAAGAAGATGGTAATTTCAACATGTCAATCAATGAGCAAGTTACAGATTTTGACAGTTTATTAGAATTTGTGGAAATGAATAAAGAGTCAGTGTATAGTAGAAATTTGGTTATAAGTGATGTGAAATCCCGACATAATAATACATTGCCAGCACAAGAAAGCGTTATTCGGAGTGCGGTGAAGCAAGTATCCATCTATCAAAAAATGCTTGAATGTTTGACTGTTTCTCAGAATATCACATTAACCATTCTCACTAACGTCACAAAAAGGTATGAATTGAATTTAGATGAACCAATCCACCCAATAGTTGCGTTGAGACTAATGTTAGAAGACAAGTTTTTTATTTATGATTTTAAAAAGTTGATGGATGGAGAGCATTTTGCTTATGTAAAACCAAGATCAAATGGCCAACATACGCAAGAAACATACAGCTTTACATCTATTATTGAATTTATACGAGAAAAGGTGGAAAATAGTTCTGAATTAGAAAAAACAAAACAGAAATATTCGCTTGAAGTATTTAAAGAAATCATTAAGGTTTTTACAAGTGGTGCAAAAACAAATAATTATGAGTTCCAAACTCCTATAACATTGAGGTATTTTCTTGGTCGGTACTCTACAGTTTTGATGGGATTGAAAGATACATTCTCTAACAAAGTATCAGTGGAGTATTATTCTACTTGGAAAAATATGAAATTTGCTGAAGTCGTAGAGGAATATAGCAACGTAAAAACTGACTCATTAATTGAAGATTCAATGAAATTTTGGTTAGGGGAAAGAGACCCAAGACCATTTGAACCGACATTCAAGAATTTTGATATGAAGTGCGGGTTTTGTGAGTTTAGAGATGTGTGTGATTACAAGAAGCATTACTACAAGAAAGAAAAATCAAAAGATGAGAACCACTATTGATAGAGTGACAGTCATCGAATTTGGTAAACATTCATCAAATGTAAATAGATAGTTCTATAGATTATTAATTTTATAAATAGACATATATAGATGAAAAATAAAGTATTCAATGTGATAAGAAATTCATTAAATTGATGAGTATCAACTCATTTCAAACTCAAATCTTTCAGAGGGATCGACGTACTCGTCCTTTTCGTTATTTCCATGAGCAACATCCATTTCCTCAAATTTCTCATCTGCCGTAATTTTACCATGATTGGTTGGGCTAGAATGATCTTTGCCATTTAATACCTCTCTCAAGTTCTCATCAAGCAATTTTTCATTATTGCTGTTATTTGTTTCTTGATTACTATCTGGCTGAACGGTATGGTAATTATGTGTCGTTCGACTACTTACTAGCGTCGCAGACCTATTTCTAAGAATCAAATCCTCTTCATCTTCCTGTTCTGCAAGAAATAAATAAGTGTTGGCATTTTTTGAACTAGTATTTGCCACAGTTGCCAAGCCTTTGCTATCATTATTGCTATCGGCTATATCATTCTTATCGCTATCATTATTATTGTTATTGTAATCTTCAATTATATTGCCTTCACTGATGATACTGCTTATAGTTGCCCTTGTTTGATTACTGACCATACTGGAATGCTTTTTTTCATTCTGTTGATTAATTACTGCTGCAATATGTTGCTCTTCCTCACCTTTATTGGGCAAATCACTAATAGGGGGTACCGGTTCTGTTGACTTTTTTGCACTTTTCTTACTCTTATTCTTTTTTTTACCCTCCTTTTTCATTTTAGTTATCTTTTTTTTAACAGACTTTTTTTGAAGAGTAGCAGATAAAGGTTCTTGCAGTACTTGAAGAGCAATCAACATCTGATATCTCTCCTGTAATGCACCTACCTTTTTATCCCACATTTGGCTAACCATATTCTGTCTTCTCAGCATTTCATCAAGCTGCTCTCTGGAGTACCAACCAGATCCTTCTAACCTTGCTCTTGTAACTTCAAATGCTGAGTTATCCGCAATTTGTTGCAGTTTGGCATTTTGTAATTCTTGCGTTATCTTGGTAAGTTCCTTGGTGGTATTAGATTCATAAACTAAATCGCCTGCGGAATATATACTTTCTGCATCAGTATTAGAATCAGTATCATAGTCACCATCATCTTCATTAATAATAGACGTCTCAGAATTAGAATCAAAACTATCCTTATTATTGTCTGTATTTTCTTTTTCTGCTTGTGCATCCTCTTTAATATGACCCTTGTCATCTTCAAAATCACTAGTCTCTTTCCTAACCGTTCCATTTCTACTCCGTGAAAATACTGATATATTATTACCATTACTACCACTATTGGTAGGAAAAGAAGATCCAACAATCTTATTGAAAGATCCATCAATTGGTGTTCTAAGCCCAGAAACTTGAATCACAGGGGACGAAACACCTCCACTCACATTAATCCCGCAATTGTTACCAAACAATAAATTTGCCGGTGATGAAACAGATATAGTTGGTGAACTTAAGTATGTGTTATCCAAACTTTCGTTATTTGTTGAAGTAGATAACTGCAACATTGGAGGGAGTTTCTTACTTCCGCCAACTTTATTATTGTTATTTGATTGTGAAGCATATTGCTGTGAAGATGCGGAAGAGGATGCCAATGTGATATGTCTCATTAATGAAGATGAAGAGGCCTTTTTAACCAATCTCCTAGCAAAACTTGACGCTTGATTGCTACTATTACTTCCATCTGCAGAGTTTTTTCCTGATGAACTAATGCTATTATTATTCAGCGGATGGCTTTTGTTAATATGATTGTTATCATGAATTGAATTCATGGATGCCATAGTAGCACTAGCGGATCCAGCAGATTGTGGAGGTTGGATATTCTGTACGGTCTGCGCTGAGATTGCTTGTGATGGAACTGGAGGTGGTGAATTGGTTGGTGCAGGAGGATACTGATTCTGAATAACTAATGAAGTCACAGAAGAAGATCCTATTGAAGAAGAAGAAGATCCAGAATACTGCTCTTCTTGACCAACTTCTTGTGATTCTTCAATGTTACTGGAATTTTTTATATTAGTATGTCTTGAAACCGATGAACTGCTAGCATTTTTAGAGTTTTTAACTATTGAATTGAGTGTGATATTGTTATTATTAAACGTGGTAGTCTTGTTACACGACACCGCGGTGAATTTTGTAAATGTTGTATAATCGATTAATTCTTTAGTTTCAATTTCATGAATCTTTGAATCTTGCACTTGTTGCTGTCTTCCAATATTGGAATTGCTACTATTAACAATAGTACTCACATTGTTTAAATTAGATTTTGATTGTGAAGCCTTATTGATATTGCTATTATTATTAATCGTGATACTGTTATTATTTGTGTTGCTTGACAAATTAATTATCAGATTCAATTTACGAAGTTGTGGTAAAGATCGAACGTTCCTCAAATTTGCAATACTATTGTTATTGTTATTATTAGTTAAATTACCGCTATTGTCATTATTATTTGTGGAATTTTTAGAAAAAGTTGCAGAAAGAACAGACTGAGAATGGGAATGTAAGTATGATTCACCAATATTATTGGTGCCAGGATTAATATTATTTATAGGAGGACTGGCCACATCGATGAGTGTGTTAGTGGATGGTGTCGAAATGGACGCCATATGTTGTTGTGTTTGTGGAGAAGATGGCAGAATCAATTTTGAGAATGATGCTTTTTTAAATAAAAATCTTCGAAGGTTATGTGAATTCAGCATGTTGCTGGTTATATTGCTTGGAGAAGCAATTGTAGGAGATGAGGGAACGGAGCTTGAGGATAATGTGTAATTGGAAGAAGCGTTATTTGTCAAGATCTTTAAGCTGTTTTTACTATTATTCATAGCAACTGATTCTTTGTTATTATTGTTCTTCTTACTGTTATCAGTTAAATTATCAGAAGCACTGGTGGTCTGCTGATGGTCGTATTGTGCTAGTATATCCGAATTATCAACAAGTTCAGCATCTTCATTTTGTTGTATACAACTATCAATATAATGAGGGGACCCTGATGTTATGAAGCTACTAGAAACACCAGACGGAGATTTGTACGGACGGTCACTAATAGTATTGTTACTAAGATTGTCAGTAATACCCGAATGATACTTTGATCTACCGGGAGAATCAATGAATTGAAGAGGGCTCAACTCATTGGACGAAAGGCAGGCAGTTGTGTTATTATAGTCCAGAGAATTTAACAAATCAGGGGTCTTCAAAACAAGCACCGAAGATGAAGTGTTGGGAGTGCGATGATCCGGAAGTGAAGAGGATGATATATCCATGGAATCGTTAATGTTGTTATTATTCAGAGACGGCTGACTGGCGCTACTATTGTTGTTATTCTGCGGAAGCGAGTCCACACTGTCGTTATTTATGAGATCCTTATAGTAGCTAAGAAGCACCTTGTTGTTAGTATTGGCATTGGTATTGTTGCTTTTCGTACTCATGGTGGCTGAAGAAGTTGTGCTGCACAAAGATGATGCCGAAATATCAGGATCGAAGGACGCGGTGCCGGTGGGTGAAGGTCGAAGCATGATTATTATTATTTATAAAAATGATGATCCGCGTTTATATTGAGATAAACACTAGTGATTGTAATACTATTTGAGGTTTGTAATACTATTTGAGGTTCGTATTACAATTTGGTAGTACTTTACTAGAAATGTTACAGCCTTATACTATTTGAATGTTTGAAATGAATATTAAGGATTATTTACCGAAGAATATTTGCGGAGATTTATGTACGTGTACTGTACTGTTAGCTGCTATATTAGCAAGCCCTGCAAAACGGATGAAAATTATATCCGGATTTCGAGTGAAACAATAGAAAATAATTCAAAATAAAAAACGTAACAATGTGACAATGTTCGGATTTGTATATGTAAGATCTTTTAACGTATGGCTGTATACATGTCATGTTTCATCGTTTTGCGGGTGTACATATGTACAAGTTCTTAATTTATAGTTTTATGTATGTTATATTTGGTCGAGGTACGGGTTCATATAACCGTTATATGCACCCGTTTTTTAGGATGCGTGCCTTTAGGTCTTGCACCTCTCCATGGTGGCAAATTCATGTTTCTTATGACGGTGGAACATTCTAGCAAAATTTCAGCCACCTGAAATATTAACTTCCCACTGGAAACATGTAAGAAAAAAAAAAATTATTCACCTTGGCAGATCTGAAAACTCAGCGTCCATAGACACACGTATACATTTCCAGCGCCACTGCTTACGGTACTTATAAATACTCTACTGATCCCACTTTCTTCTTCGCTGCATATTATTTTGAATCCGGATTTGCAGTATTCTGGAGCTTTCACCATCAGTTATTAATATTGAAGTAGTATATACATATATATTATCATAAATACTTTGTATATTAGCAAGAACTCGTCCAACATGATCTACAAGAAAAATTGGGTTTTGTCTCTTTTCACGATCCTTTATGCCTCCTTTTTGCTCTTTGGCTCCCCTGCTACAATCATCAAGTCTGTCAGTGCCTCTTCTGAAACCGACGAATCATATGGTACCGTGATCGGTATTGATTTGGGTACCACATACTCTTGTGTGGGTGTTATGAAAAACGGTAAAGTTGAGATTTTGGCTAACGACCAAGGTAACAGAATCACTCCATCATGGGTCTCTTTCACTGAGGAAGAAAGATTAGTGGGCGATGCAGCAAAGAACTTGGGTGCTTCCAACCCAAAAAACACCGTGTTTGACATCAAACGTTTAATTGGTCTTAAATACAATGACAAGTCCGTTCAGAGAGATCTCAAAAATTTCCCATTTGATGTCGTCAACAAGAATAACAGACCTGCTGTTCAAGTCATTTATAAAAACGAAGAAAAAACATTCACTCCTGAAGAAATTTCTGCTATGATTTTGGGTAAAATGAAATCTATCGCTGAAGACTATTTGGGTAAGAAAGTTACTCATGCTGTCGTAACTGTTCCTGCTTATTTCGATGACGCTCAAAGACAAGCCACCAAAGATGCTGGTACCATTGCAGGTTTGAATGTTTTGCGTATTGTTAACGAGCCTACTGCCGCCGCTATTGCCTATGGTTTAGACCAAAAAGGTGAACGTCAAATCATTGTTTATGATTTGGGTGGTGGTACCTTCGATGTCTCTTTATTATCTATCGAAAATGGTGTCTTCGAGGTCTTGGCTACCTCTGGTGATACTCATTTAGGTGGTGAAGATTTTGATTTCAAAGTCATTAAGCATTTCCAAAAGATTATCAAAAAGAAATACGATGTTGATATTACCAAGAACAACAAAGCTATTGGTAAGTTAAAGAGAGAAGTCGAAAAGGCTAAGAGAACTTTATCATCCCAAAAGTCTACTAGAATCGAAATTGATTCTTTAGTTGACGGTATTGATTTCTCCGAAACTTTAACAAGAGCTAAGTTTGAAGAATTAAACTTGGACTTATTCAAGAAGACTCTTAAGCCTGTCGAAAGTGTCTTGAAAGATTCTGGTGTTGGTAAAGACGAAATTGATGATATTGTTCTTGTTGGTGGTTCAACTAGAATTCCAAAGGTTCAAGAGCTTTTACAAAAATTCTTTGATGGTAAACAAGCCAGTAAAGGTATTAACCCAGATGAAGCTGTTGCTTACGGTGCTGCTGTTCAAGCTGGTGTTCTCAGCGGTGAAGAAGGTGTCGAAGATATTGTTCTTTTAGATGTTAACCCATTGACTCTTGGTATTGAGACCACCGGTGGTGTCATGACCAAGTTGATTAACAGAAACACTGCTATCCCAACTAAAAAATCCCAAATTTTCTCCACTGCTGCTGATAACCAACCTACTGTTTTAATTCAAGTTTTTGAAGGTGAAAGAACCTTGGTCAAAGACAACAATTTATTAGGTAAGTTTGAGTTAACCGGTATTCCACCAGCTCCAAGAGGTACTCCACAAATTGAAGTCACATTCAACTTGGACGCAAATGGTATTTTGAAGGTTGCAGCTGTTGACAAAGGTACTGGTAAAGAAGAATCCATCACTATCAGTAACGATAAAGGTAGATTAACTCAAGAACAAATTGATAAGATGGTTGAAGAAGCTGAAATGTATGCTGATGAAGATCGTGAATTACGTGAAAAGATTGAAGCTAAAAACAGTTTAGAAAACTACGCTGTCAGTTTAAAGAATCAACTTTCTGACGAAGCTTTTACTAGCAAGGTTGATGAAGATGATTTAGAAACTTTACAAGACGCTGTCAGCGACACATTGGAATGGATCGAAGAAAACGGTGATTCTGCTACATCTGAAGAACTCGCCGAAAAGAAGGAAGAGTTGTCTAAAGTTGCTTACCCAATCACTTCCAAACTTTACAGTGGTGGTGCAGAAGGTGATTACGAGGACGAGGACGACGATGATGATGATGATGATGATTATTTACATGATGAATTGTGAGATACTTGTTCAGGTTCATTATTTTTGCTCTTCATTTGACACACATTTTCCATTTTGTAATTATAGGTAAATAAGTTTGTTATTATTACATAATTACACATCCCCTAGATTTAATTATATACATACAATATAAAGTATTGTTTTAACAATAAAAAAGATCGTAAATTTTTTATAGACCATTGGCGTTGAATATTACTATTTTTCGAATAGAAGAATTTAGTCTATTCATATATCTTATTATCCTTGTTGCCGGACGTAACTTAGCTTTCACAATTAAGAATCGGCGCTAACTAACTAATTCATGCTAATTACTGACAAGTTGTACATAAAAAGATTCATTAATTTAGCACGTGTTATTTTGGGCGCAGATCAGTTAACTTCATTTTTACATTTGACATCAATTTCTTGTTCTTATTCATTATAGAAGTTGCAAATCTATGCGCAACTGCTTAAAGTCAGAAGTCTTAGAGTGGCTAAAAAATTTGCAAAATTTTCAAAGTACATAGTCAACTGAGCATTGTATTGCAATTTCATGAAATCATATAGCAGCACATTTCTCATTTCAATAGATTAAAAAAATAACAGCAAATATATGTCCTTAGACAATACACACCTTGGTGTTATTTGAAGATATTGAATAAAAATGTCCATTATTATTGGTTATAATCATAATAATTGTTGCACTTTTCACAATTGCAATTTTTTTTTCTTTCATTGGTTTTGGTTGGTTTACAATTCTGTCCACGTCACACATTGTCCCTGCATTATGCATTGGAGAAAAGAAAAAAAATTTGACACATTTTACATCAAAACTTTGTGGGAAAAAAAACAATTTCAAGGGTAATTTCAAATAAGTGAGTGACTCATTAACCAATAAATGAAGCATGTCAGAGATTTTCTATTTGCTAGTTCTTTGAGATGCACTTTTGCTCGAAGTATCCTGTGAATTTTGATATACGAGTTGACAACGTAAAGTTTAATATTGTGAAGTTGAAGTTTTTTGCAAAACTTGTTATCTCTATTCCAAATTTTCAATAGCCCATACAAATTTGTTTTCGTAAATTGTCAAATTCCTAATGAAAATATATGAAAAGAAATAGTAAATCTTATTTTCAATCACCTTCTGTCTTGAATACGTCATCGCCATTTTCACCATTATATAAACGTATGTATGGGCATACGTCAAAAGTTTGTCTTTTCTCCAGTGATGAAATGGTTTGCGGCTTTTCAAGATTTTGGTTTGAAAACAAAAAGCAAAAGAGCAGGGAAAAGTCATAAAAAAAAGTAATAGATTGAATATATAGGTGGTTTTATGGGTATACTGTTTATATTTTTAGTCTTGTACTTTGGTATAGAAATAGAAGATTAAACACTATCGAGAGCTTTCTATCGTTTTATTTAGATTGCAGATCTATATTTTTTCCGAATAATAGAGAAACTATTGAAAACTTTCTAATAGATCGGCAATTCATGTAAGAATATAAGTTAATATACAGTAATTGTTTGACCTACTTTTTGGATGTTTATCTACGTATCTCTTCATACTTCCATATATCCATATATGTTGCACAATTTATAAACATAAATAAGAGTGGGGAGGATCTACTACCAGTACAAATCAAAGTATCGGTATCCTAATATTCTGATATATTTTCTAAAAATAACCTGTTGCAAATTAAAAAAAAAACATTTTGTGACTACACATAAAGCAACGTTATCAACTATATTTGCCATGCTCCTTGGAAAGTGTGCCGCACCATGAAACTAGGTCTACCAATAAAACTCAGCCAAACTTACTTTTGATAAGAATAACAAGCCACCAAAGTGCAGGTGATGATATAGTAATGGAGAAGAATTTGCTAATAATCATCGATCGTAATGATTCAACATAATATAAGGTGATACAATCAAAGGGTTCTAGATGCAATAAGTCGTATATCATGTGCTTGAAGTGGTAGGGTAATGGCTCACGTGATAGTAGTGCTTAGAGAATTGTATAATTGAATAACTCACATAATGGTCGAAAAGACGAAAGACGAGAAAAAAAAATTTTTTTTTTGATTTTTTCACGTACTTTTTCAAGTAGAAAAAAAAATCAAGAATCGTTAAAATATTCATACACTAGTGCTATTTTGCTATTTATTGGTTACAGTTTTGTTATAACATTTATTCGTGTGAATTCCCAAGTATAAGATCTCCAATTTGATTTATCACTTTACAGATGATTGCTAGTGTTAACTTATTGTCTGCTTTTCGTGCTGTCTCCTCATTGAGCGCAAAAGCTGCCGCTACCTCTTCTTTAAGAAGAAGCTTGTTTGCTGCCACTCTTGCCACCTCTAAGAGAAATTACGCTGCTGCTTTTGATAGATCTAAGCCCCATGTCAATATTGGTACTATTGGTCACGTCGATCATGGTAAAACCACTTTAACTGCTGCCATCACCAAGGTTTTGGCTGGAAAAGGTGGTGCTGACTTCTTGGATTACTCCTCCATCGATAAAGCTCCAGAAGAAAGAGAAAGAGGTATTACTATTTCTACCGCTCACGTTGAATACGAAACTGACAAAAGACATTATGCTCACGTTGACTGTCCGGGCCACGCTGATTATATCAAGAACATGATCACAGGTGCCGCTCAAATGGATGGTGCTATTATTGTTGTTGCTGCTACTGATGGTCAAATGCCTCAAACTAGAGAGCATTTGTTATTGGCTAGACAAGTCGGTGTCAAGAACTTGGTTGTTTTTGTCAATAAAGTTGATACTATTGATGACCCAGAAATGTTGGAATTAGTCGAAATGGAAATGAGAGAATTGTTATCCCAATACGGTTTCGATGGTGACAACACCCCAGTCATCATGGGTTCTGCTCTTTGTGCTTTAGAAGGTAAGCAACCTGAAATTGGTGAAAAGGCAGTTTTAAAGTTGATGGATGCCATTGATGAGTACATCCCAACCCCAGTTAGAGACACTGAAAAGCCATTCTTGTTACCTATTGAAGATATTTTAACCATTTCCGGTAGAGGTACTGTTGTTACTGGTAGAGCCGAACGTGGTATCTTGAAGAAGGGTGAAGAAGTTGAAATTGTTGGTTTCAACGAAAAGCCATTAAAGACTATTGTTACTGGTATTGAAATGTTCAGAAAAGAATTAGACTCCGTTGTTGCTGGTGACAATGCTGGTATCTTATTAAGAGGTGTTAAGAAGGAAGATTTAAAGAGAGGTATGGTTTTAGCTAAGCCAGGTTCTGTTAAGGCTCACACAAAATTCTTGGCCTCTTTGTATATCTTAACCAAGGAAGAAGGTGGTAGACACTCTCCATTTGGTGAACATTACAGACCACAAATCTTCATTAGAACTGGTAACGTTACCACCACCTTGGTTTTCCCAGAAGGTGAAGATATTGACCACTCGAAACAAGTGTTCCCAGGTGACAATGTTGAAATGGTTTGTGAATTAGTTTTCCCAACTCCATTGGAACAAGGTCAACGTTTCAATATAAGAGAAGGTGGTAAGACCGTTGGTACCGGTATGATCACCAGAATCATGGAATAAATTGGTTACATTGAGTAATTTTTTTTTTACATGGTCGATCTCTGAAGAATCAGTAGAAGAAGAAACGACTTTAGGAAATAGTAAAATGTATATAGTTGATATCGTACACTAAATAATAAGTATTCAAAATTATAATAAGAAAAATTTTGAACAAGTTATTTGTAGATGTTAAACAAAGTATAAATTAGCCTCGTGGTGATGATATCTAAGTAGTTTGATGTTTAAATATTTTAAACTATTATTTAATGATCTAGAATCTAAGAATTTCTAACCATAGATTTGTGCTTACAAATCAACGACTCTTAACACAAGTGATTAATTTATTTCATTCATCAAGGGGGGTTTCCGATCAATATTCAACATCTGATCATGATATTTTGTCCATTAATCACGAATCAAATTTATGGAACCTGAAAACTATCGATGTCTTCATGAAAAAAATTCAAAAAAAGAAAAAAGAAAAAAATTCTCGTGGAAATTGGGGAAATCAGCTGAACAATCAAATTGACACAAGCAAAAGTTAAAAATCTTAAATGTGTCAAAAATTAACTTAATCTTTAATATTTTGAAGTGAATCGTAAAGAATCTTTTGTTTTAATTCATTGATTTTAAATGAAAGTACTTGATATTTATATATATATCTGAAGCATCGTGTTGGATTTGACAAGATCCGAAAACGGAGCCTATGAAAAAATTATATATAACAAAGAAACAAAATGAAAATTGGTGGATTGCGCGGATAAACCAAAATTTAATGAATGAGTGACTTTTTCTCGCTACCCTAAAAAAAGGAAATTGTGAATTTTAATTACTAGACAACAGAATGAAATAAAATAGATAGGATTTCAGTCAATTCTTATAACTTTTCACTTTTCTTTTTTTTTTTTTTTTTTTTGATAATTATAATAAACAATACTCAACTTAGCCAAAAAATGCTTAGCAGAAACGTAACTAAAACCCTTAACAAACCTTCCGTTAGATCAATCCATTCTACTTGTTACAACTTAACCAAGAGAATTGAAACAGATGCTTTCGGTGAAGTCCTAGTTGAGGATACACATTACTGGGGTGCTCAAACTCAAAGATCTTTTCAAAACTTTAAGATTGGCCAACCATATGCCAGATTACCTCCAACTTTAATCAAATCCTTTGGTATCTTGAAGAAAGCAGCTGCTATCGTTAACGAAGGTTACGGTACCTTGAAGCCAGAAATTGCCAAAGCTATTAAACAAGCAGCTACCGAAGTTGCCGAAGGTAAATTGATCGACCATTTCCCATTGGTTGTTTTCCAAACTGGTTCTGGTACTCAATCCAACATGAACGCTAACGAAGTTATCAGTAACAGAGCTATTGAACTATTGGGCGGTAAATTGGGTTCTAAGATCCCAGTTCATCCAAACGATGATGTCAATAAGTCTCAATCTTCAAATGATACATTCCCAACTGTTATGCATATCGCTGCCGTCAAGGAAATCACTGAGTTATTAATTCCAGAATTAACCGCTTTGAGAGATTCCTTACACAAGAAATCTGAAGAATTTGCTTCTATTGTTAAGATTGGTAGAACCCATTTACAAGATGCTACTCCTTTAACTTTAGGTCAAGAATTCTCTGGTTACACTCAGCAACTTACCAATGGTATTGCTAGAGTGGAAGCCGCATTAGTTAATTTGAAATACTTGGCTCAAGGTGGTACAGCCGTCGGTACTGGTTTAAACACCAAGAAAGGCTGGGATAAGGATATTGCTGCTGAAGTCTCCAAGCTTACTGGTATTGACTTCAAGACAGCTCCAAATAAGTTCGAAGCTTTAGCTGCCCATGATGCTGTTGTTGAAGCTAGTGGTGCTTTGAACACTGTTGCTGTTTCTCTTTTCAAGATTGCAAACGATATCAGATACTTGGGTTCTGGTCCAAGATGTGGATACGGTGAATTGTCCTTACCAGAAAATGAACCAGGTTCCTCTATCATGCCAGGTAAAGTTAATCCAACTCAAAATGAAGCTTTAACCATGGTTTGTACTCAAGTTTTTGGTAACCATTCCACTATCACTTTCTCTGGTGCTTCTGGTCAATTCGAATTAAACGTTTTCAAACCAGTTTTAATTTACAACTTATTACAAAGTATTGAATTATTAGCTCAGGGTTCTAAATCTTTTAGAATCCACTGTGTGGATGGTATCAAAGCCAACAAGGAAAAGATTAACAAATTATTACACGAATCTTTAATGTTGGTAACTGCTTTAAACCCATACATTGGATACGACAAAGCCAGTAAGGTCGCTAAGAATGCCCATCACAAGGGAATCACCTTGAAGGAATCTGCTTTAGAATTAGGTATCTTGACTGAAGAACAATTCAACAAATGGGTTATTCCAGAGAACATGATAGGTCCAAAATAAATGAATTTTATTTTTGAACATTCACTCTCCTATTAAATACGCTATACATAAATATTGAAAATTAATAATTAAATGATCAATTTAAGGTTGAGAAGTGAGTATGTCTTTATATTCATATTGCACGTAGATTTTGCGATCTATTGATGTATTCGTACATATAATGTCAAATATCAAATTGTATTTCATACATTGCTCCTGCTATGAGTGATGTGCCAAAATTCGCAAGAAAAAAGCTGAGCATACTTTATTGTTTAAGAATTGTTTTGTACATTTCATCAGATTGATAAACTATAGAGCATGAAAACAAATATACATAAAACAGTTAGAATAATTAACTTGAAGAGTTTACTTTGATTCTTCCATATTACCAGAAAAATCTTTCTTATCTGTACTTTTTTTGTTTTTCACCGCCTTTGTTTCTGTTTCTTTAGCTTCTTCACCGGCAGAACTGGCTGCTAAGGAAGGTTTGGCGTTGTTACCGCTGCTTTTTGTTTTTGAGTCGGCAGTTGAACTAGCATCACCACTTTCAAGGGTTTCAGAAGAAGACTTTGAATCAACTGACTGCAAATTTTCTGGCCTTTTCGTTTCACAAATCACGGCTAAACCAGCGGACGACTTTACGTCCTCGGAAGCAATAGAATTGGTATTCGTACCATTGTTTTCTTCTGTAGTGGATGTTTCTAAAACAGTGGAATTGATGGCAATGTAATTATCTGGGGAAATATGTGGTGTAGTATCTTCGGTTAAGGAAGATGTACTTTTTTTTTTAGACTCAGCTTTGCTAAAATCCTTCTCTGGAGCCTCTTTGCCTTCGCTTATTGGCATGGTATTTATATTAGTGGAGTTTGAAACGCTAGTTGCAGTATTAGTGGTACTGGCACTTGTCGATGAATCATCAGGACTGGCATTATGTAATGTATTACCGTACAAACCATGTTCTCTCATTTGCTTTTTGATTTTATTAATGAATTCTACTTTTTGTTCGGGCGTAAGATCTGCAATATTAGTATTTTCGAATATAGAACGAACGCTTTGCGGAAGCTTGGCCAAAACATTGGATAATGCTGGATTCATAATCATTGGTCTGTTAGCTTTTTTGGAAGCAGATTGATTATCATTTATTTCTACTACAGAATTGCCGGTGTTACTAACAATATTCGATTTTCTGTTGGAATCATTAAACTGGACCAAACCTTGTAGCTTACTATCAGGCGATACAGTCAAAGGTGCTTTGTTGATATTCAGAGACGTAGTGGAGTTAGTTTGAGCAACCTGTTCCACTTGAGATGTATTCTTCGCTGTCGCACTGGATACAGCATTTAATATTTGAGCGCTGTTTACTTGCTGTCTTTGCAACGCTTCTTGTTTCTGCTGCTGCTGTAACTTCTTTTGTTGAAGCACCTTGATTTGATTATGTAATTGAGCAATCTTGCGAGCAGCAGCATTTCTGACTTCTTCATTACTCCATTCAGGATGTTTGCTTTGAATATCACTGATCACACTTGATACATAAGAAGTAGTAAAGTACTTTTGAACATCGACGGTACCATTACTACTGCTGATATTTTTACCATTATTTGCTGATGTATTTGAAGAATTATTGTTGATTTTACTAGGTGCTTTTGATAAATTACTTGATGTTGAAACCGCTTGCTTTTTTGAAGCCAGTTCAGCATTTTTTGATTGAGATACTTGATCAATCGGACGCTTCTTATTCTTATTAGTTTCAATTATCGCAGCTGCTGTACTCTTTGATAAAATATCATTGTGTGTATTGCTAGTTGGGACACTGGAAGCCGACTTGCTTATTACTGTTACACCATCCTTTGATTTTTTAGCAATGTTGGCATCTGCAGGAGACGCTGAGCCCATGACCTTAGATTTACTTTTACTATTTTGTCTTGCTTTTACCTTCTTCTCTGGTTTATTGTTTTTTACTGACTTTTCATTATCAACTAAAATTTTAGAACTTCCATTATGACTTGCTGGAGGGTTTTTGTTGTTGCTTTCAACAGCTTTTGCGTTCAGATTAGTATTCACGTTATTCGCCTTAATCGAAATTATACTATTCAGTTCTGAACTACTTTCACTGTTGTTCATTATATGATTACTAAGAACGCTGGTATCAAAATCACCAAACTTTATCTTTGATAAATCTGATGGTGATAAAATTTTTGCTCTGTCTTCTGCGCTCATTTGCTTTCTAAACAGTGCAGGTGCAGTGACCGGCTTAGGAGTATTTTCTCTCTTTTTTAAGGCCCTTCTCATTGCTTCAAACATACTTGCCCATTTTAATTTACGATGACCTCTTTGAATCAGTCCCTTTCCAACACCAAGAGGCCAAATCCTCTTTTTTGTAGATATTTGAAGCTTTCTAGATTGCTCAAACCAGTTCTGTGCTTGTTGAGAGTAGACTCCTCTAAGATCTTGTGGAAATGATGATGTTAATTGCGAAAACCTTTCGAAACATTGCCACGGAGTCCTTCTTGAGATATTAGCAACATAAGAATATTTTGAGAGTTTGGAGCTTAACTGTGATGAAACCACAGACCAATTATTATTATAAAGTTTGCATAACTTAAGCAAGAGTTTGTCATCTTCCGGAATCCAAATTGTTGGAGAGCGTGCATCAAGATAAAATGTAGATGGCGGTTGCGGTGGTTTGATGATACTTGTATTATTACGTCGCAATGCACTTCCTTGAAATAGACCTCTTGCATCTTCGTTATTGCTCGAATTACTTTCATTATCATCATTCTTGTTCTTCATTACAAGTTTAAACCAACCGTCATCAGATTCCTCAGGTAAAGTTAATTTCAGCACAGGAATTATATCTGAAACTTTGAACTCATTACCAGGTAAACGCATAAAAATATCCTTATTATCCACTGAATCGGCTTTATTTATATTTCCAAATGGAGTGTACATCTCCATATTATCCACTATCAACTTATTGGCATTAGATAAATATCCTTCAGGAGCAGACATGTTGAAAGGAAATTTCTCTTTCAAATCATAATATTTAGGTTTAGCTTCTTGATGTATTTCGCTAGTGTTCTGAAGATCATGTAGCAGTTGTGGATCAACAAAACTGTGTATCTCATCTGCAAGTATGCTATCGGGTATGTTCACTTCATTTTCATTCAATATTAAATCAAGCTCGTTTTTATCCGTAACATCATTCACATTGATGTCAACATTAAAATGATCAGTTGGAACTTCATCTTCTATTTCAAATCCAAGTATATCGTTACTAATAAATTCTTCGAAATTCATACCGCCATCATTCGTGGTAACAGCATCATTATCTGAGAACTCAAATTCTGATTTCTGGTCAGGAAGAAACTTGATTGGCTTTCTTTTAATACACGTAGCGTCTTTACCAAATTTGAAATAGTCCATCACCGCGTTCGCTATCATTAAGCAAGTGGCTAACTTATACTTTCTACCTTCTTTAAAGTCATAGGCCATCCAAGAACATTCAAGTAATAAATTATCCCAATGGCATCTGTTTAATTGCTTGTCTCCATTAACCGTAAAAGGATCTACGTAACGTCTAGGTTGCTTTAAACACCATTTATTTTGTTTCTGCAATTCATCTATTCTGGAATGAACTACTGAAATTTTTCCTTCTAGAAGACTGCTTTCAAACAAATTGGTAGTTAGAACCTTATTTGAGTTCACTAAAAGTTTGACTAATTGTAAACTTCTCGAGTAATAGAATAATTTGGAAAGTGGTATTGCAGGTGATATTGTAGTAGGTGTATTTTCGTTCATTAACATGTAAAGTAACTTTTCATCATTTTCATCTGCAATGAAAATATCGTTTCCTGATGCTTTCAACGATTTTTCTGTGATTGAATTTAGTTGTCGAATTTTAGAAAGTTCAAACGAGGTAACTTCCTGAGGAGTTGGTTTACTTTGTCTTTTTGATTTTCTTAAGTCAGGAAGACCCTGCGTTATAGCAGTACTGCTTAATCTGCGCTTATTATTCAATTCATTCCATAATGCATTCGTTTGTTGATTAGCAGCTATTACTGGCTGTACATCATTATCCTTGCCTAGTGAGTCACCACTTTGCTCATTTAATACTTGACTCTGTTTATCTTTATCTTTCTTATCCTGACTTAAACCTCTAGAATTTGTTAGTATATTCTCTAATAAGTGCTTATTACCTAGCAACAGCACTTCTGTCATTTGCTTATTGCTTTCAAGGCTGTGGTCCGTTATAAATCCTTGCAAATAACTAGAGATTTTAGAGACATCATCTTCAGCTAATGAGGTGTATGGAAAATTGGATATGCAGTAGAGTTGTGCTAATTTTCTATTCCTAACTCTTCTAATATCATTTAATGCGGTTTTGCGTCTTCTCAATGATTGCAGTTTAAGCTTTTCCTATATCAATGGCATATGTTAGTTTAAAAAAACAATGTTATTGGAATAAAATTATAGAAGTTATAGATAAAACATTACTTACAATGTTTGAAGACATCTTTCTGCTTAATTATTGATAATTAGATATATTACAAGTCGTTATTGGATGCTATGCATATATTTGTATTTCTTTCCTTAGTAGCTTGAGATCATCGACTTGAAAGCAATTGAATATTTATTCGTTATTTCAATATCAATCGCTATGAAAACAAAACAAATAATCGTGGTAGTCTTCTTTTCACACTTTCATCCGGAATGCCGTATTCTTCAAAAAATGGTGTTCAGATGTTAAATTTTTTAAAACAAAATTCTTTCAATTAACGTCAAAACCTTTTTCCCGAATGACGTTAATATGCCATTTCATTGAAAAGGCAATGTCCAATATTTCCAATTCTTTCGAATAATATAATATCGGAAGTATTTGCTCAAAAAATATCAATCTTTTTCTAGTTTTTGTTTATCTTGAACTACGATTTATAGTTATTTCTCATTCTTTTCTATTTTGATAATTAAGTTAGGTCAAGTATTATTCATGAATGGAGATATCTTCAAAAAGCAAAATATTTCAATTTCTGACAGTTCTCATCTTTTCAATGCACAAATAAGCAAAAAATATTTTTATGTCAAAGTGTGAAGCAATTAGATCTTATTAACAAATATATTAATGAAACTTTATTAGAATATCAAACGATTAAATCTCAAAACAATAAGAAAATCAACACATTAAGACATCAGGATACTATAAATTTGGAAGAATATAATTATAATGTTTGTACGGAAATTGAAACAGTGTAATATCTAATATTCGGAATTCATTGTGATATAATCAGTATAATAAACGGGAATGAAAACCTAGCGAATACAACAATATTAATAGTGAAAAAAAAAAGACAATGACGAAATTGAAGCTAAAGAATACGTAAAATCAATTAAGAGGAACTTATGAAATAGAAAACATAGCAGTAAAAATATATCAGTATTTAATTTACCTATATTTTCATTTAAACCCAATATGAAAAATTTTCCTGAAAATTTTAAAGCCAAAGACTGTTTGAATATACAATAATAAGATAATCTCCAAATAATTGGATCATTTACGTTCTCTGCAGAAAATTAAGTTAGTTTTTTGTGGGTGTTATTGAAGTTTCCAACCGATAATTTTTCAAACAACTAAAGACAATGACAGGGGCACTAGGTTTGAAGGTTTATATTTTACGGTTATAAAATTATTCACAGATGCCAGTATTCCGATTGTCGTCATTCAAGTAGAAGATTATTTTTTTCCGACAGAGAATGAATTATTTAATAATAATCATGGGATATTTTACTAGAAAAGTATAAGGTCCAGTGAAACTCATATTAATCAAATAAATTTAAAGTTGCTTATTATCAATCAATTCTTTAATTTTTTTTGGTTAAGTAAAAGCCTATTAGATTAGCCCCAAAGTTTAATAACAGCTTTCTCTTTCATTTTCTTATCAAAGAAATCTAAATATGGAATATAACATCAAGAGTTCCGTCAAAAAAAAAATTGCGGTGATGCGAAAGAAAAGAAAAATTAATAAATCGAAATAGTAATAAACAGCATTCTGAATTCTGTAAATCCGATAAAATTTCTTATATACTTTAGTGAAAAAGATTAATGTCTAATATTAAAATTGGGAAACCATATAACATAAATGGTGATATAATTGTAAAAGAGGTTCACAAAGCGTTTTCAAAGCTTCCAGCAAAAGGAAAACCATCTGTACGATCAAATGGTGCCAAAGAATGGACTGTGATAGCTAGCGTATTTGCTATACTGGATGATGATCAGAGAATACCTGATAATGTGATTGATTCTAACAATGTAAGTGTTTTGAGTATTGCTACCGGAATAAAAACCATTCCAAATGAATTGATTGATATAAACCAAAATAAAGGTTATTTAGTGCATGATTCACATGCTGAAATTTTAGCGTTGAGACTATTCAATTATTATTTATTGCATGAACTTTTAAGAATAGAAAATTTAAGTTCTAAAATAACAGGAACGATAAATCCACAAATTAGTATTATAGAAAAACGTACAGGCTGCTTAAAGGGTTATCAAATCAAGAAAAATACAAAGTTGGGGCTATATATCTCTGAATTGCCATGTGGTGATAGTAGTATGAAAGATGTCATAGCTGATGAGACGGTCGAAGACACAAGCGATAAAGTATGGGATTCTAACATAATAAAAACTAAAGACCACACGAGTGGAATCGTGAGAGGAAGGGCAGGTTACAGTGAATTAGGGTGTATAAGGACAAAACCAGGCAGAGTGGATTCAGTAGTCTCATTATCTAAATCATGTTCTGATAAGTTGACTATAAAACAATATACCGGTATACTCAATTGTATTTCATCATTGTTTATAGAGCCAATTTACCTTGATATTCTTATACTACCTAGGATAAAACTCGATGCGTACTCGGGTAGTATTAGCAGATGTTTCTACGATAGATTCAGATTTTCAGAAAAAGAAATTCATTATGAACCTTCGGATTCCTATATGCTCAAATACTTTCAAATATGGGGAACTCTGATGGAATTCGATTATGATAAATATGATGGCGTAACTGATGAGGGTTGTGTCGATTCCATACTTTACTTGCCTATTTATAATTCTGGGATGGGTAATGATTTTGCCAATAAAAAAATGAAATTCTTGTTCGAAGTGATAAATAATGGTGTTAAGCTAGGTTGTAGGTCAAAAAAAGAAAGGCTATTCGTGAAGCAATCGAGTAGTTCAATGATTTCAACAAGAAAGCTAGCTGAATTAATATGCCCTTTATATAAGAAGATGGAAGCAGATGGGAGGGTTTTTGACATAGAGAAATTAAAAAATGATGTGATGTCTAGCAGATTTGAAGCCAAGAAATTAGCTCGAAACAAACTTGGGAAATGGGTTCCTACAAGTCGTGACCTTTTTGTTATATATTGAAACGATAAAAATAAATGAAAATAACAACTATTTAGTGACTGATTACATATTATGTAATTTAAAAGCCAATAGCTTCACCTAAGGTTTTCTTTTCTTCTTCAGTCAATAAATTGTAGATTTCAGAAAATTTATCACTATGAAATTGAATATATTCTGTGAAAACATTTTTTAATATTTCTTTCAAACCTCGAGAAGATGCATCATCCAATTTTTCCTTGTCATAGCCATTATCATCCACATCTGCAGCATATGACTTCAATTTATCTAAATTAGGGACACCAATATCTTCTAAATCTTCCCAACCTTCAGCATCAGCGTTCGAACCACTAAGGCTTGTAACCACAGCTTCTGACATGAAATCTGACGGATCTGGAAGTTGATTTTGAATCAGGAGTTCTTGAATAAATAACTTGATAATTTTTACAGGTGCAGAAATCATGGTGTATTTAATTGGCATATCTTTGGCCTTTGATCTGGTAATAATAATATTTGGATCAAGCAAGTTTGGAATTATATCACCTTTCACTTCAACTGCTTCTACTCTCTTGTCTTCTAATAAAAGGATTTTTGCTAACGCCAAAATATTTTGCTTAATTTTTTCAAACCCATTAATTGCACCAAAATTATCTAACCAAATGGTTAAAAGGTTGCATATTCCGTTCTTTTCATTGACAGAAATTTTTTCTAAAAAGTCCAATGTCTTTTCAGGTGAATCAAGAATCAACAGGCAGAAAACTGAGATCAAGTTTTGGATAATCAATATGTGTCTTGCGAGAACTAATCTGAATATGGCTGCCTCCAAAATAGCAGGCATATATGTACTGAACTGCATTGAAAATTCATTAAAGTCATATTTTTGCATAATCGAAACTATAAGTGATCCAGCATTCAATGCTGCACTATCTGACAAATCCGGGGATAAAAACTTCTTAACAATGCTCAAAAGATTACATATTCCATTTTCTGACTTCAAAATGTCATTGTGATCCGAGCAGGAAATAACCGTACTATATAATTCACCACCAATTTGTAAAATCTCATCATCATCAACACTAAGAAGCAAGTTTGTTAAAGGTTGAAAAATATATTCTAATATTTCCAGAGAAATGATACTGAAAGGAGTGAGTTTAACAATGACATTCATGAATTCTAAAGAAAGATATAATTCGGGACTATACTCATATTGGGATTTGGCTATAGATTCTTCTATATATTCCACTAACACAGGCATAGCATACTCACATTGACTTAAATATTGAACTTCTGAGATTCTTTCAAACAATTTTTCTATGCAATCTTTAGAGGTATTGATGGTCATAATGTTAGAGAAATCAATACTAGAAAGTCTAAATATCAAAGAGATAGTATCTGTGGTATCTTGAAGATTGGATGCATTAATTGAAATAGCAATACTTAGAACTTCTAGGAGTATTGAAGGCGTGTCTTCATCGGCATCATCTAATAAGGCCAAAACTAATTTAAGAATTTTCTGCTGAATCAAATTTGACAAATCCTTATCATTGACTGAAGAAAAATTTGTAAAAGAATTGAAATAATTGACGGAAATAGTACAAGCAGATTTAATTAGTTCATGATGAGAAATGATAGCAAAATCAAGAATTTTGTTCAAAGTTTCAAGGCATGCCTTATTGAAATTTGTATTTGGTAAACTGGATTCACCGAATTTTTCCAAATACTTGGCAATCATCAAATAAACTCGAGCAATGCAAAATAAATAAGGCTCATCAAGATTCGAATTAGATTTACTAGCAAGCTCTATGAATTGGTCAAACATTTGATAGAAATCTAAATTTTCAGGCAATCTTTCTTCGTTATCTTCATTATCAAATAAGCATTCCATCGCTTTCAATAGAGATTCGATTTGAATCCAGTTGTTATCAATATTAACAAAATTGTTTAATAAAAAAAAAGATTCTTTCAAGAAATTTGCACTGTTAGGCAATTCCATAAGATAATCCCCAATAGCATCTCTGACAGAGTAATCACCACTAATTTCGCTGACGTCAGACATGAAACTATTGTAATCTGAAATATATGAGTGACGAATGTCTTTAGGTATCAGATTAAACTTGATTAATGTTGGCATAACTGTGGATCTGTTAGATAAATGTGAGATACTATTCAAGGTTTGAATCAATTGAATAATTAATAATTTCAAAGAATCATCATTTTCATGATTTAGCTCGTGTAGATTTGAATGAACAATAAATTTATCATTTACTTTATTATCAGCTATGTAGATATTATGATAGAACGGATATAAGGAATCCAATAATTCAGTAATTAAAAGGTTCAATTTAATCAGTGTATCATTAGAGGAATCAACAACAAAACTTTTAAAATTATCAATAAGGAAGGCTAGAGTTTCAAATAATTGGGTAGTGAAAACTATATTTTCGATATTCAAAATATTGATACTAGTGGAACCTATTTCTTTAACATATTCGAATTGTCTAGTTACTAAATTGAGTATCAATTCGAAAGATTGTCTGACCAAATTTTGAGACATTGATTTATTTTTTGAATTTTTTGAAGCATATGGATTTTCAAACTGTTTCAAAGCAATATTCAATAATCTAGAAACCTCAATTTTAACATTTAAGGGAACAACTATTAATGAGGAGTCAGAAGAATTGTTTAATTGACGAGTAGTAGCAGAATTCAACAATTGAATACAATAATTGATGATATTATTACCTATTCCGGCGTCAAAAAATTGATACTCAGTAACCAATTCATCTAACAAGCTATAGAAAACATGTAAACCACCAAGCATAGATTCCTCGGTAGGTGAACCGTTATTTATATCCATTATGGAATACAAATTTTGCATCAATTCAGGCCATTCGTCGGGGTATTCTACCACTGCAATGTTATAAATAATATCACCAATAGCTGATCTAAGTTTAGTATTGGAAGTGATGGCAATCAACGATAGTAATTCATAGCGTATTGAAACTTTAACATCTGCATTAATTGGATTACCCATGAATTGGTCAAACCCAATAGACCAGTGGCGAAGAATTAATCTTTTCAAATATAAAGCAGAAGATTGACATGTGGTCGAGCTGAATTGGCCAGATGTATTTTTAACAATATTGATTAATATCAAGGCAATATCTGATGGATTGGAGTCACATAACTGAAAGAAATCATGTTCTGCTTGGGATCTGATCTGGTTATCGATCACTTGAAGTTTTCTGAATAAATCAAGAATGACATTTTCCATTTTTGTTTATCTTTTAAAAAAACAAACAAAAAAAAATGCACGGTAAAATAACTAGATATTAATTGGCTTCAGTTAGGGGAGATTTTGAAGATGATATCAATGTTAGAGATGTTAAACACAGTTATAGATAGCTATGGATATTTTCAAACTAAACGTAAAAAATTTGGCTTAACTTCACATAAAAAAGGAAAAAATTTGGAGACGCGTCGACCAATGAGGCATATTTGTATGAGCGCGTGATTCGAACATGAAAATATCATACTTAGAGAAACCACGAGTACGCTCTAATAATGAACTGTTAATAAATAATAAAGGATGATAAAGTTTTGAAGTATGTGTATTTCATATTGAAATAAGAATGCAGTACCTCGCAAAACGTAAAACTTTATTTATTTATGGTAATATTTTTCTTAATTTATTTTATGTATTTATATACTTCTATATATCGAAAATTACTAGCCTTTGTTATTACATGCCAGAAGCTTTCATTCAATCTTTCGCAGGAGGAGCTGGCGGTGGTGAAAGTTCTTCGTCCTCATCAGAAGGAGATTCGGATCCAGATCCTTCGTCGTCTTCATCTTGGAGTTGTTCTTTGATATTGACATTGGAGTTCGCAATATCAAATCCTTGAAGTTTGTCTGCTGTCTCTTTGCCATGATGATGGGTATTTGTGTTTTCAAGCATTAAAGCATATTCCGATTCTTCCAAAAAATCCTTCAATTTCTGAGCGGCGTCTGTAGAATCCCTGATCAAATCAATTGGCTTGTCCCCACGTTTATTTTTTATTCTTGGGTCTGCTCCAGCATCTACCAATTGTTCAACTAGAAATTTTCCGTAGTCGAAATCGTCATAGGTGTACTTAACAGCCAAATGTAAGGGAGTATCGCCATCGGATCTGTTGCGAGGGTCTATGTCTATTCCTTCTTGGTCTAATATAGCATCCAATACCTGGTAGTTGCCGTAATGAACAGCTAAGTGGATGGCCGAGTTTCCTGTAGGGTCCACCGCTTTATTAATAGCATCTGATATATTCTCTGGTGTTTGCAAGTCTTCAAAGATCTGTTGAAGTAACAGATCGTTGTTACGGCGACATGCGTCGAGAATCTGTTCTGTATAACTAGCACCTTCGCTCATCTTACTGTAAATGTCAAAAATATAAATATTAATGGCGTATGATATGACTAGGCTTTGATTTGCATTTATTTTTAACAAATAGGACTACTTGATGATAGAACCTTTTGGATCAATTATATTTAACAATATTGTTAGAACACGAATTCGTTTTCTGGCGATAATCTTTGAGGGCTGAATTGCGTCGAACCACGAAAAGCTTGCGAGCCCTGTGCTAAGGTGGGTACGTACGAACTGCATCAGAACATTTTAAACAGAGCTACAGCTTCTTCTGATGACTCCAGATACTTCGAATATTCATCCATAATCATTCAAGAAACAGCAATTATCATAATAGCATACACTAAATAGCGAAGTTTAGATTCGCGATGTCTAGACCACACGAGGAGCAACCAAAGTCAAGGGGTGGGAAAAGAACACCTTCCATTTTGGTCACTGACTCAAGAACCCTTAATCCAAACACAACATCATCTCCTTTTGTTCGTACCACTCCACTTCCCAAAATACAACAGCATCCAAATACTGATATTGTAGCAAGTGTTCTGCAATATTCACCACGAAATGTCAACAGGCGCAGCAAATTTGCAAATATCTCAGTATCTGGTATTCTCTCTTTGAATAGCTCTTCGGGAAGAGTACCTCTGCTTCCTTCCTATACAAATAATGCTACTCCTATATTACCCTTGTATAATAGCACTTCTTCCACAGTTAAGAGTGCCTCTGGTATGAGCGTTCCTAGAAGTGGAAACAATAAATTAAAACTGAGACTGTCAAATCGTTTATCTTCCACACGACTCTCGTATACTAAATCAGACCTGGGAGCAAGTGGCACTGGTGGAGTCCTGAAAAATTCGATGCCAAAATTAATACAACCATTACCTGCCAGAACATCAAAGACTTCGCAGAAATTGGTATATATTCCCGAAGAAGAAGATGCGGAGGAGTTGGTCAAGTTTAAACATTCTGATGCTCAACTACCTGCGGCTGATTTGGCCGCTGATGGTAATCTTCTCGGTGGCAGTTTCATATCGGCATCTACTTCCTCTGACAATGCAAGCGATAATAGGAAATCTATTCGAAGGGTTACGGCTGAGATCAAGTCCTCGTCGCCTAAAAACAGAGACGATCTTGCTAGAGTGACTGCATATTTTATCTCTGAAGCTGTCGATCTTGACAACGCCGCACAATTTTTGAAAACAAGTCATAAAGTCTCCACCAGGCTATACGATGAAGTATTATATGTTCCCTACCAACTTCCTTTGTTGGACGGAGTCAACGGATACAGAGTAAGGTCAGGCATTTACTCCAAGAATTCGAAGGGGAAATCAAAATTGGAAGACTCTATTTATAACACAGAGCTGAAAGATTACCATTTTGAATACTATGCGGGTCAAGATGAACAACATGCCAAAAAGACAGTCGAAGAAGAAGAGAATATTACAGTGGATAATGCCAATGCCCTTGAAGATGAAACTGTAGAGAAGGATGGTATTCAAAAGGATTCAGGAAATAAAAAGAATAGAAAAACAGTTACTTTCTTAGATGATTTTCCAAACAAAGATGACATGTTCGATCCTCATGAGCCACAGTATTTTACAGCGGCATCATCATCAACAACAAAGAATATTGAAGATGCCATAGATAGCTCAGTTCTCGGTAGTGGACTAATACAAAATTGTGGTAAGTTAAATGGTAGTGTTTCAAATATCCCTGTAGCACAATCCTCAGATCGCGGTGAATTATTTCTATTCAACTATGGTGTTATTGTGTTTTGGAATTTTACAAAGATTCAAGAAGAAAATATTTTGGCAGATCTTGCTTTTAGCAGGCTGAAATCAAGTCTGTTGATGATGGTCAGCGATGATTATGATGAAGATGAAAATTACATCTTAATTAATGAGATCAATGAGCAAGAAATTGAAACTGAAGAATTTCATTTCGAATACGACAAAAATACAAACGTGCCTCGAATATATAATGACTTGATCACGTTGAAATCAGAGGATCATTTAATTAAGATGTCATTATCACATGCCATTGCACAATCTACTAAACTTTCCAGATTTGAATCCAGAATGTCAACGATTTTATATTCGGTCTCAAAACTTCCAAAAATACTAGCTCTTACAGGTGAATTAGGTTTGACTAGAGAAAAATTATTGAGAAAATCAGGAAAGTTATTCAAATTAAGAGTCGACGTAAATTTATCATCTAATGTGTTGGATACCCCAGAATTTTTCTGGTCTTTTGAACCAAGTTTGAATCCATTGTATAGTGCCGCTCGAGAATATTTGGAGATTGATGAAAGAGTAATGGTTATTAATGATAGATGTAAAGTTTTTTTGGAATTCACTGATGTTATTGCTGAAACTATTGCTGAAAATAATATGACAAAAATCACCTGGATTATTATCATTATCATTATGGTGAGTTTAATAATTTCTTGTATGGAAATTTTCATCCGTTATCTGATTTTAAGCCGTCATAAATAAGCACTGTGCATTTGATGTTGATTTTATATTAATATATGATGATTATGATTATCACGTATAATTATTTTTATAAGCTTCTAGTTGAAAAACAATTATGTAAATGATTATCTGATTGATGCCTGGAAATAATGGAAAAATTGTCCATTGTCGGCCCCGGATTTCCACAAAGCTAGCAAAATATCATCTGGGCCAAAGAGAATTCGTAAAAAAAAAAAAAATACTAAAAAAAAAAAAAAAAAAAAAAAAAAGACAAAAGGAGGAAGCAAACGACACAGGTACACAAAGATAGAATCATTATAGGATTGATTATAAAGGTCATCAATATAATTAGTCTCATCATAATAATATTCATCATCAATACAAATTAAAACTATAAACTTCAAAAATGAGAGCTGGCCTTACAACATTTGCTAAATATGTCCCAATGATAAAATTCCCAAATAGACAAATACCACACGTTGCAGATCATACCGTGAAACCACATGTTTTCTCTAATGGACTCTTGCCAACACATATTTCATCTACCAAATCTAGTTCTGATAGTGCTACATTGGGCTCAAATGAAGTCAGATTAAGATCCGAATTACCTTTAAGATTCAGATACAAAGCTATTGAAGAAATTGAAATTGAAGATGTCAATTTTGGAGGTGCTGATATTTTGATCAAATAGTTGAAGTTTCGATGGAATTTGCAATACGTATATATATATAAATTTTGAAACGCAGAAAATAAAATAATTTCAAAAAATAAAGTACATAACTCTTGTTAGCCTAGGTAAATTCGTAATCATTGAACTATTGTAGTTGACAAGTGAATACTTGCCATATGTAATCATAAACTAAAGCCAATTTTTGATTTACTTGATATTTGAAAAGCGATGGACTCAAATTGACAAATTTTTCCGGCGTATAATTATACAATAAGTCACTTATGTCCCACTTCACTACGAAGATGTCAGATATTTGCATATATTGATATATTGATGTATTATATAAATTGGTAAATCGAGAAAATATAGCAAAAAAAAGGGTGTTGTATGTGTGTATGAAGACAAAAGAAAATTTGTAATGAGACCAACACTAAGAAGAATCGCGGAAAAAATAAACGTTTCAGCTAATTAATATAGTGGGGACGTTATATTTTTCTGTATCTTTAGTTTCATCATTGTTTATAGAACAAAGATGATGTGAAAACAATAAAATTAGAAAAGCAGAAATTGATTCAAGTCAAAGGTCAAAATCGGAAAGAAATGGATAAAAGGAAAGAAAAGGGTGGTTAAAAAAAATAAAAGGACTATGTAAAAGAATTAACAGAAGATGTGTATCGATATAAGAATGTGAATCTTTTGAAAATAAAACAACAACCTATAATTTGATAGCTGATATTATGTGTATAATACAAATTTTTTTCTATTTTTGGGGTTTATTATTTTTGAAAATTAGTCAGTTATGATCGGATATTCTCTAATTCACAAAGCCATATCTTTGGTATTCCATCCATTGTATTATTAATTCAAATTCGACTAGTAAAAGACAAAGTTGGCGGAACCACTGGTAACAGAAACAGTACAACCATCAGATCCTTGGCCGTTATATTTACCATTTGCGTAAACACAATTACCATTGACACCACTTCCACCGTTAGCTTCAATTTTTAAGCTATAGTTTGGAGGAGTTTCGTTGTTAGGGTTTGGAATAATAGATAAGTATGTGATGCCGTTGGATTGACCAGCACCAATGTTGACTGGGGCCCAGTTACCAACAGTACCAGCAGAAGTACCCCAAACACAACCATCTTCCACGTCAACACCTGCATTATTAACGTAATATTGAGCAGAAGTACCCTTACCCTCCCATGTGAAATAAGATTCTTCAACAACAACAGAGATTGGTTTGGTAGAACCGCCGTCCAATCTAGTTGGGATAACCATGTTTTCAGAACCTGGGTAGTCAGTTCTACAAATTGAAACAACATTGCTGAGCTTCGAAACAGCATTAGCAGAAGCAGCACCCCATTCACATAAATGAGCGGTGTTAGTGTTAGTTCTGTGCAATTTACCGTTTGTGCAACGTAAACCACCTCTAGATGCACCAGAGCTTGGTTGGTTGGACGGCCATTGGGTCTTGGACATACCTGCTTGACAGGCATAAGAACAAAGGTCACCTTCGTTACAGGTGCTATGGACATCACCATTATCGTTCATAATGGAAGCCCAGCCACTGAGGCCAACCCAGTCAAGGGAAATAACACCATTGCCGGTTGGGACTTCAGAACACGAGTAGACACCATCTTGGAAGTTGTCACCTGGTGCTTCAAAGCTTCCTAAGTCACCGTCGATACCACCGCTAGAATAAGTGGCACTTGCAGACGCAGAAGAAGAGGAGGAGGAAGCGGATGAAGAGGAGTAGGCGGAAGAGGAGGAGGTGGAGGTTGAAGTGGTGGAGGAGGAGGATGGTTCAACAGTAGTTGGGGCTACGTAAGCTGGGGTGATAGCACTGGTGGTGAATGGTACATTTTCTCCTTCAGTAACGTAAACGACGTCGATAGCGGTTACAACAACGGTAGAAACACCAGCAGCCTCACGTTTGTGGACATGGTGGGCAGCCGGGATGGCCTCGATGGACGATGCTAACAAGGCAAATAACAAATTCGTGTAGGATCTCATGAGCGATATCTGGTGGGAGCGGACAGTTCAGGATAAGTATTTAATAGGAAACAAAGCTTGCTTCAGCAGTTAATTTGCGTATCAAGGGGTTAAAAGGAAGGTATAGTGGTAAGTAAACAAGGGATATGCTAGCTAAATTGCAAATTCAAGAACACGGATTTTTGGGTGAAAAAAGGTATTCGATTGAAGATGTTTGGAGATTAACTTGGCAGATACGTGGAAATATCAAATTATCGTCTTGTTGGGGTTTAAGGAATGAATAACGAGTTGGACAGTTGATATTTGGCTATTTGGTTAGTGACAAAGAGAGACAATAGAAGAAGAGAAAGAAGGAAAGCTTTTGGGAACCCATTATCCTTTTTTTTTTTATTTTTTTTTTATTTTGTTATTTTTCTCCTGCTGTTTTTCTCTTTGTGTATTTTTTGCTTTGTGTGAGAGCGTTATTATGGGGCCCAGAGATACATTAGTACGTGGTCGGTCCAACCCTGCTATTTTTACCTTCTGCCTGTTTACAGAGCTTGTTTACGCCTATAGCCTCCATCCGTAAAACGTAAACAGAATCTGCTACAAAAACAACTCTCCACTCGCCTATTCCCGCTGGTGTTGCATCTGGCGATTGCCTAATCCGGAGGCAGTTGCCCTTTCTGGACACACATACATCCTTATTCTCTGCCAGTATCTCAGAGAGTAGCCTATTGGGAGAAAATCAGCACCCAAATCTGGCTTGGCAGCTCGCATGCGCTGCTTCATGCATGACATGCTTCGGCCGCGCGCTGCACAACGCACAATCGCTTACTTGAGCTGAACAAGACTCCTGGAAGCGTGAGGCAGCTTTGCGCACGCCAAACCAATCAGCCGCGGTGCTGGGTCTCCCACGAACGCCAAATGTGCTGCTATTAGGGGAAGGGCTGCACAGACGTGAAAAAAAAATGAAAAAAGTTTTGGACACACGAAAAAAAAGCAGGAGCCGGGTAACATGTGCAGTGCTGCCCTGCAAGGGGACAGCACTCCTCAGCTCCTTTCAAAGTGCGTTTGCTTTCTGTTTCCACCTGGTGTTAACTTCACACAAGAGACCAATCCCCATGGCATCACACAAGTCAAATTTTGCTAGTCGACATTACCCGGCCGTGCTATGAATGCATAACACATGCCAGGAAAGCCAGGGCACACAGTAGCTGCCACCGAAGCGCCAAGATAGTGTGCGTGGCTGCGCAACCACGTACCTTGAAAGGATCCACAAAAAACATTTCGAGCACCTGCTACGTAGGTGCGAATACTATCCTTGCCTCACGTTATTCTTACATATATGGCTGGGACCCCTTTTATTTTCTGTCTGCGTTGGCGTATCTGAAAAACAGAAAAAAAAAAAAAAAAAAAAAAACCGTTGTGAGCCCTGTCCAGTCCTACCAACGCTTACCCCAGCGAGAACCTTCCCCTGCAAATTCGAGCCGTTCCTTGAAAGCTCTTTGTTTCTCTAAGATCACCAGTGTAGTGTAGTGGCCTGCTTATTGTCATGAGTATCATGAGATATGTATCGCCATGAAAATCTGAGGAGGGAACCGCTATTGAATTACCGGCGAATCTGAAGCCATTTTTACCGCAATTGTATCTCAATGAGATGTTATATAGCAGTTTGCGAAAATACTTGAAGATAGTAGCATGTCACATCAATTTTTATTTATTTTTTTATTTCTACTCCGTTGTAAACAGACATTACTATTATTTTTTCTTCTTGGTTGTGCCGAATTACGTCAGATATTGATGTTTTCTCCCCCATGCTGGCCATGTTGCAGTCTACGCTCTCAGAATGTGTAGCAGCAGGGCTGTTGATTGGCTGATGTAAGTACTCATTGCAAGTTATTATGCGTTGTCATCACTTTTCTGCGGCATGCCAATCAATCCGCTGAAGTCTTGCAATTTCCTGCTCACAGTTTTCGCGAATACTTACTGATATCAAATAAATGGTATATGTAAAATAAATTTCAGAAAAGGCATATTTAGCTATAGAAAAAAATAGAAATAGGGTCATCAGAAGAAAGGCTAATCTATGTCAAGAAAGTAAAAAAGATAAATTTTTAGAGAAGAAAATAACAGAGAAAAAAAAAGAACATTGAAACAAATTAAATCGTAAAAAATAGTAGAGTAAATCAAGTACACTTGTCACTCAAATAAGAGCCAACAACATAACAAGGAAACCATAAATCACTGAAGAACCAACGACATGCTGACCAGCGGCATCACCCTTGTGAGACTTCGAGCTTTGCGTGGCATCAGCTTTCAAAACAACACTGAACGATGTGACAACCTCGTAGGTCTTCACAATACCGCTCAGCACAGCAGTATTATTTATGCTTGATGACAACACATCAGAAGTCAATGAAGTTTGACTTTGTGGTGCAGCATGGAAGGTGAATGCATAGGCTGGTCTGTCGCCTGTGGTGTATTTGGAATCAACAATGATCGACCCTTCATCCTGGCTAGATGGGGCATCAGTTGCGGCGGCAGCACTATTGGAGACTACAGTAACAGTATTGTGCTGAACGGCACTTGATGCAGTATTAGATGCAAACTTAACAGACTGTATGGAAGCTGAAATCTTAGAATATACTTCAGATTGAGCAGCATTCATTGCAACGGCTTGAGCAGCAGATTCAACGTCAGCAGCATCAGAGATGATACTGTCACCAATTGCAGTAACTGTACCGACAACCTGAGTACCCATATCAGAGAGAATGGCATTGGCGGCATCAATATCGCCCGCAGCAGCTGTGGAAACGGCAGCAGCATTACCTGTAATCGTTCCACCTGATACTCTAACAGTTTGAGAGCTGAAACTCTTAGCATCAACTGTGTAGCCATCAACCGTAAGAGCAGCAGCATTGGCAGCCCCTTGTGCAACGGCTAAAGATTTCATGGATGCGACGGCAGCGGATTCACTGGCTTGTTCCGCAGAAAAACTTTGCTCTGCTAACCTTGATGCTTCTGCCATAACGTCAGATATTTGAATAGTCGATTGATCAACAGCACTCAATGGGATAGGTATATCACCAAGACCAGGTATTCCCGTAGCAACAGAAGTAATAGTAGCAGCTTCGGACGGAGCATCAGTACTAAGAACATCAGATAAGCCATCATTAGAAGCTGAATCATCAACAGCCGTAGTAGAAACGTTAGCAACGGCAGTAACTGTTGGATAAAATTCATAAACTTCAAATGGTTCAAAAATATTTTCAGGGTAATATGTAGAGTAACTGGTGACCGAACCATCATATGAAATAGTGACAACGGGTTGATCATACTCAATGACCAACGGGAAATTACTATAATAGGTAGTCAAGGTATATGAAGATGTAAAAAAGCCTGGGAAGATTGGCTCGTGGAAAGTATAAGTTTGTGGGATTTCCACAACTTCTTCTGCACCAGCCATGACTGTAACGGTACTAAGGGCAGTAATACCTGAAATAACAATACTAGTAGTAGCAATAGGGGATGTGTACGAGGAAATACCAGCGCTCTCAGATGAACTTGTTGAGCTAGCAACAGCAGTCGTGGTGGTACTAGAAGCCGGGACGCCAGTGAGAATATTGTTATTGGAAACACCATTGCTACTTACGTTTTGAAAGCCTGTTATATTGAACTGTAGTGGATCACCAAGACTATAAGTTACATTGGCCACACTGGTAAGTTGGGCTAAAACATCGGAACTAACAGCAATTGCACCAGCTTCTGCAATAACTCTGTATTCTGTAACCATATCAGTTGGATCATTAGCAGGAGGGGTATAAGTCAATGTAACATTTGCTGTGACATCTGAGCGAGTAGTGGTCACAGTCGTTGTAGGACGTGGAATATATTCAACAAGTTCAATAGTATAACCACTATCCATGAGAAACGTGGACTCTGTTGTAGTACCTTGATAATATGCTGTACTATAATTGCCAGAGTGAGTGAAGGCAAGAATATAATATTCATTATCGACAACACCAAGATCATACAGTGTTTGAGTGGCATATTCAAAGAAAGGTTCATCAACTAAATGCGCATTATCACCAAGAACAATTGTAGCCGTAGCTAAGGCTGTTGGGTCTGATGGTGCATCAAAAATGTAACCAATACCTTGAGTGTCTGCAACTGTAATGAAGTCAAGCTCGGCTGCACTTGTACCGATAACAGAGACAAGGTAAGGCAGAGAAGAATCGGAAATAATACCTGCCTGTCTTAAAGTTGGATCAAAGAAATAATAAGAGGTAGATACCGAAACATAATCAATAATTTGTTCCATAAAATATGTTTCAGACGGGGATAAAACAGCTTGAATTATGGTGGTATCCGGCTGTGTACCCACAACATAGTTGGTTACTGTACTAGTTGAAAAATTTCCTGGAACTTCAACAGTGACAGTTCCAGAAGCAGTTGGGAAAATGGTGGTTGCTGAGACACCGGTCCATTCAACAGTAGTGGTAGGAAAATCTGATGGAGCGTACGTTTCAATAGAGCATTCGTCAATGCTGTTCATCATGTACAAATTAGAGGTTTGAACACCATTAGGATCCAACACGGAGATATGACCTTGAGCGTTAGCCATCAAGTTACCGTAAACAACTCTGATAGGGTAATAAAGACCAGCCTCCATATATACGTAGCCAATTTTTTCACAAGCTCTAGGAGATGTGTTCAAATTAGCAATGTAAAGAGGAGTTGCACCAGAAATAATAGCACCAGTACAACAATCGAAAGCATTGCTGGCACCAACGATAACAGCCAAATTATCATCGGTATCATGCACATGAATAGCGTAATAACCAGACATTTCAGTATACAAATACGTAGTAAATTCGAGACCAAAATTGAAAGGATATATGGTAAGGCCATAGAGCTGTAATGTGGTATCTAACAGATAGAACATGAAATCGACTGAAGGTTCGGAACTACCCACCCCAGCAGTGATGTGGTTTAAATAAGTGGCAGTTAACTCTGTCTGAAGATCACTGACTGATTCAGGAAGAGTGAAACCACGAACAGCCCAACCCGGGGTGCTGTCGGCATTTGGAATGGAACAGCCAGCAACCGAGTACTGTGTTCCACCTTCGAAGAGAGCTAAACTTCCTGTATACAGAACAGTGGCGGATTTGAAGGTGACGACTCCCGCTGCGGATACTGCTGTGGATATTATCAGGACAAAAAGCGCGAAGAAGAATGAGGGAACCATGATTCGTTCTAAGTGTTTTCTATTGGTATGGGGGATCCTGTATTGCTGTTACTGGCAGAGTTTTAATCAGAAATATGGGGGAAAATAACAGAGACAAGGATTAACGGATAGGATTGAGGAAATTGAGAAGGTAAAGGAAACCAAGATAAAATAAAATTGCAAAAATAAATATTTAAAGAAAAAAGAAGGAAAGAAAAAGAGCAATATGGCGGGAACAATGTGTGTTTTATTTGATTGCGAAAATCGAGTGAGCTCCTAGAAATTACCAAAACGAGAGAAATACGGGAAACAAAGAATTGCAGCATATTTAGATTTGCTTGTGGGTTCAGACAATGTTTCATGAGTGACATGTGTATCAGGGATTCATCTTGAGATTTGCCAATTAGAGCATGCTTTCCAAAAAAAGAAAGACCACAATGGTTCATTTTCTATTGTGGATGCATCGCTGTATCTGGCAAGTTTTGCAAAACAAAAGCGTCTGGCTGCATGAGACAACGTCTCTGTTTTGATAATTTGTGGTTGAATATTCTAGCGATAATGCGCCTGACAATTCATTTGCAGCCTGTTATCTGTGTTGGCTGCCGCCAGCGGTAGCCTCTTCTTCTTCCTCCCTTCAATTTAGACCATGTGGAAGCCCGTAGCCCGATTCAGCAGCGGCCTGTGTGGTTGGTTATCTCGCAGCCTTTCCGGTCTGTGCACATTTGTTCTCTGTTGCTGTGATCCATGTTTCATGTAGCTAGACTAATGCTGTTCTGTGTACATCTATAAGCAGCCTGAAACCCAGGAAACTGCTGTTCTCTGGGATGTTGTTTTTTGTGTGCTGGGCTGCCGCATTTTTTGATGATCGGTGCAGAATAGCCTACTAAAAATGTACGTTGTATGTGTTAGGCTGCATGCAGCTGTCGGCAACTGCATATCCTGGTGCTTTTGTTTGCAACTTTTGTCGAGATATGCTATCTTTTACCATTTTGCACTCAAAGTGGTTGGGGGAGCCAATCTCCTATGAGTCGCGAGTCAAATAGGGAAGGCTACTCAACTGCTGGTCACTACCACAAAAAAAATTTGTTCACAAATGAAAAAAAAGCTGATTGTACAGTATCTGAACATGATCCTTATTTTGCTGGGTTATTCCATAGCAATGGAAGTAAAGTTTTTAATTATTCAGGAAATTGAATGAACATAACTTGGAATAAAAAAATAATTATTATATTCTGAATGAAGTTTAGATAATGTCATATGGTGATTATGGCTCTAAATTAGATGATGACTTATAGTGATTATGGCTATAAAATAAATTTAGACAATCAAGTATAATCAAGTATAATGAATATGGTTCTAAATTAAATTTAGGATAATCAAGTATAATGAATATGGTTCTAAATTAAATTTAGGATAACCAAGTATAATGAATATGGTTCTAAATTAAATTTAGGGGGTCGAATATAATGATTACTGCTCTAAATAAAATTTAGATAAAACGAAAAAAGGTAACATGTTAAAGCAAATCACATGAACAATAATAAGTATTGCTTTCAAATATTGAGCCGTTGAAGGGGCGATAGCACTGCAAGTGTTGATCAAATCAATAAACTAAATTGTAGCTATAAATGTCCCCATGACAAGCCCACTCTCTGAATTTCCAAAATAGAAAGAATTCATGCAAGCTGCAGAAAAAAAGCGTTTTTTTATGCAGTTATTTATATACATAAAGTAAGATGTGATTCAACAAGAATAAAAGCATCCTTACTTGCAAGAACTAAGCAAGAGGGTCTCGATGACATATTAGAGCAGCCCCACCTGTATGACAACGGGATCTAAAAGAAACCTTTTATTTTAATAACATTCACCATATACAGAACTTATTATACCAACTGAGACGACAGCATAATAAAAAGGAAGTATAATAGGTGCACACACACACACAAACATGACCAAAGGAAAATAAGCATAAAAAACGAGCAAATCCCCGGTTAAAAATGAACATTTTAAAAATTCAAAATATAAATTTTTTCAACATGATCTCATTTATTTGGTCCGTACTTATCTGCTCAGTACTAAACTGATTTTTTTTTTATTTTTTATTTTTTTTTAAAAAAAATGTCATCAATTAACTCTAACATTATTGTTGGCGGGGTTTACGATTCTGTGTTCATCCAATGCTATAATCAATACTCCCTCGGATTATTAGATACAGTAATTGAAGTTAACTGTCCTTCTCAACCTAATGATTTATGTTATGCTTTGAGTACTGTGGATGCTACTTATAATTTTTGCAGTTGCTTGTTGTCAGCTACAGATTATACCGCTCAAATTGCAACTAGTTCCTCTGTTTCGTGCGGTTGTGTCAATGGACATCCTTTCCTTGCTGGTGTCGACTACATTTCTGAATTTTCTTGCTCTATAGGTGCTCAGTCCTCGTTAAGTTCTAGCGAAAGTTCAAGTGCAAATGGAAGTGGAAGTTTAGGTTCTTCAAGTACCAATCAAACTCCGAGTTCTTCAACTGCCAGTTCAGGTTCTTCAGCTGCCAGTTCAGGTTCTTCAACTGCCAGCTCAGGTTCTTCAACTACCAGTTCAGGTTCTTTAACTGCCAGCTCAGGTTCTTCAACTACCAGCTCAGGTTCTTTAACTACCAGTTCAGGTTCTTTAACTGCCAGCTCAGGTTCTTCAACTACCAGTTCCGCTTCTTCAAGTACTAGTTCCGCTTCTTCAAGTACTAGTTCCGCTTCCGCTAATGAGGGATTTCAAAGCGGTAAGACTTTCAGTAGAAAACGTGAGGGCTTGCTGCTTATTGCATGCTTAATTTTTAATATTTTTTTCTTGTCTATAACAAAGCAGTAATAACAATAAGAAAAAATGGCAAAATGGCAAAATAATTCAAAGAAAGAGTAAGAAAAAAAAATCATGGTATGAAGAAATAGCGGTTGGCTGTTGTGGACTTCAGGCTTGGCCTCAACCGTATTAGATAAGTATTTCAACTAATAAAATAAATGACTTGCAGAGAATGTACCATGTGTAGCTGACATAATCGTTGATTTGTGCTCCAGTTAGATGAACCTTGCATACTGCGAGTATACGGTGTTTTCATCTTTCTCTTGTAATCCTGAACGAGAATTATTCACACTTTAACACAGTAATTATTAATAAGAACTAAGAATATATAGATTACTTACATTAGAGACGATTCTTTGATGAAAGGAATTAATTTCAAACAGCTGAATGTGAATTTTACTTCTTATATTGTGAATCAAATTTATGGCTAACAAAAAAAAGTAGTACTGAATATGCGAGGGCGCATAGTTATTGCATAGACTTGCATATTTCTTGCACATTTTTCTTTATTAAATAGTTTCCTTGTAATGTCTTCTTTCAGTTTATATTTTTTTAATTATGATCTGTTTATTACGCAACATATTGCACTATGCCTACAATCAGGTTCGCTAAAGAGTCATGTCCGATCCATATGGGTTACGTGATTATTCTACAGATGCAAAGGCTTGCCCAAGCAAAGGAAATATAATCACATATGTATGAATCAAGAGAAGAGGACGGATATAACAATGCCTGTCAAAGGAACAGAAAAAGGATACGAAGAAGCGTCGCAAAGCATTTTTGTATGTACTGCATTTCGGGAGACCAGCTGAGAAAAAAAAAACAGATTTCTTCTATGTCGTGTTACTTTTGTTTTTTTCTGGTATTCTAGAAGCGTTGAGGAATGTTCTTTTTTTTTTTTTTTGCTTCTTCGTCCGCAAAAATGACCAGTCCAAAACTATTGTGTTGCCGCTGCACAATCTCTGACTAGAAAGTCAACCATACCACCTTAATTTAGTAGCTGTGAACGGTACTTTCCTGATTAGTCAATCCACTGCCCCCAACAATTAGTCAACCAAATATTTGAAAAAGAAATAAATTTACAAATTAAATAAACAGAACGCGTTCTTTGTATAAAGGGCATCGGTTTGCATGCAAATCAACCTTATTGCTGCTTCCACTATTACCTGAAATACTCAACACCAATCTTTCATAAGAAAATATTGTGTAATGTGCCGAAAATTTAAAAGCATTTTGCCTAATTAATATCAGATCATCTTTGCAAACCACATCATAATAATCAAAAGAGGTAGCTTTTCTTTTTCTCTCAAATTTTCTGTAGACAAACAGAGATGCTGCTCCTGTAAGGCCTGCATAATTACAAGAACAGACCAAATGGAGTTTGCTGATTTAGCATTAAAATTCTGCTACTACCTTATGTTCCAGGTTGCTCTTTCTTTTTTTTTTTTTTTTTTCTTACTTTCCCTTTACTATTTTTCTCTCATGTTAATTTTTTGTTTTTCTTGTGTGTGGGGGCAACAAATATCGTTTTATTCTTTGCATTTATCAAGTCTATGTATATCTTGGTATATTAACATAAATGGTTCTTTCTTCTTTTTTTTACTTTAAATTATTATAATTCGATTCCTGGCAATTGCTTTTTCTTGAAATTCTATATCCTTCATTTTCTCCACCAAACCATAGGCGAAATAAAACAGAACATAACACTACAAGAAGTCAGCCTGCACAGCATTCTCCTTCATTTCTATATCTTGGCGTCTTCTTATATTTCTACCCAATTGCACATACTTGCTTTCCTCTTCTACTCTCATATATCCAGATTTATTAGTATTCCATTTATTTGGCTATATCTTATAGCGCTGATTCCGCGTTTTCCAATTGATCTATTAGTCCCATATCAAACTATATTCACAACCACCCATAATGTCTGTGCCCAAAAATGGCAAGAAAAACAGTGATAAAAATAATGCAAGCTTTCATCTAACAATCCTAGGCTGTTCTGGGGGTCCCTTAGACAATAACACGTGTGGTTATCTTTTAAAATCATCACATGTGCTGTATCTGGATCTTCTATCCACAAACACATATAATAAGATCCTTTGTATTGATGCAGGCTCGGGCCTTTCCTCTCTCAATGATATTATTCTCAATGAACAAAAGAGATCCCCCACTAACAATCAACAAATTTGTTCCCAGCATTACCTTCTCAGCTCATACAGTGATAACCCGCTTCCTATATCCGAATATACATCATGTCGTATCGTTCCCTTTGGAATCAAAGATTATTTTTCTTCTTCTACTTCTTCCTCTTCCTCTTACATTACATCGTGTCGTCTTCTTGACTTGACCAACAAATATTTGCTCACACATCCTCATCTTGACCACATATCAGCTTTCGTGATCAACTCAGCTGGGTTCCTGAAATTTCATGCAGTGAATAATAATAATAGCAATAGTAAAAATGAATATCTTACCAGACAAGTATTTTGCAATGAGTTTACAATAAACGCTCTCCGTAAGCATGTTTTCAATGGAATTATATGGCCAAACTTAGAATGCTCCGAAAATGGCAGCCTTTTGGATTTTGAAAAAATTGAATCATATAATTCCACTTCGCTTCGATGCAACAACAAAGATAATTTAAATCAAAACCCTAATCTATATCGAAAAATTAATGATGATTTTGAGGTTTTAATGTTTGATTCTCATCATGGATTAATATCAGATGGTTCAATCAGCCAATCACAATGTCGTGCATATCCATCCTCTGCATTTCTTATCCGATCAATCCCTAGTGCCATTACCTCGAGTAACTCATTATCGCATTTATTAATTTTTGGAGATTTGGAACCTCATTCTCAACAAAATCAAATTATTTGGCAGTTTGTAGCTCCGTTAGTAATCAAAAACCTTCTAAACGGAATATTAGTGGAATGCAGTACAGCCAATCAACCCTCCAACACTCCTCTATTTGGTCACTTAACTCCAGAATTACTATTTTTTGAATTCAAATTTTTAGCAGATACGGTTATCTCATTGCAAAAAAAGAACGGTAAAAGTTATGGCGATACGCGGAAACGTCCGCTTGAAGGATTACAAGTTTTAATTACGCATGTTAAAGATGACTGTAATAATGGTAACGGAGTCAGCCCAAGATGGGAGATTTTAACACAATTGAAAAGCCTTAATGAGAAATTCCAATTTGGTTGTGAATTCTCGATTGTATTTCCTGGATTGACTTACGAGTTGTAACTTGTATAATTTTGTAGATTGTATGCCTTTATCTAGCATTTTTTTACTTTTTTGCCATTTTATAGCTACTCTTTTTTACTTGTCTATTTTTCTTCATTACCCACTCGTTTCTGTTTAGGACAAAAGAGAGCAAAAAAGAAATTTGCATGTTATGGATTGCCCAAAAATAGTCTTATAGAATATTAAAATTTCTTCACTTATCGTCGTGTTGTTAACTAGACTAGTCAATTTTAACATCACTTGCAGAAATTGTAATAAATTTTTCAAGGTTTCCAATTTTAAGACAAGCTGCGTACAACCTTGTAAACCTTAATCAGAATGGTTATGGACCCTTTGATTTATCTGCGGAAACGACAGATTTCGGTTGTTATATTTTGTATTACTTCTTTTCACTGAAAAATATACAATTATGATGACGAAGCGATATGCCATACTTCTAATACATTATACTGCTTTCAAAAAGAGTCTTGCTGAATTATTTATAGCATGAAAAGCAGCGTTCCTGAGTATTGACAAGGAATTTTGCGCATCGGAATCAGGTTCAATATTAATGCTAAAAGAAAGGTGCATTATGTACTCGAAACTAGTGAAGCAGAGACTTCTATATATAAACCTTCTATATTATCGAGAAAAGCAACAAGAAAAAAAAATAAGACTATTTAGTGTCCTTGCAAATTCTTATCACGTGTATATATGAAGGGCAGACCACGTGACACTTTTTTCTAATCAATAAAATATATGAAGCGAATTTAGAATAGTGCATTCCTGAAACATCCAGGAAACCGAAATTGTTCAAAAAGTTTGCTTGGTTTATATCTCTTCTTAATACATATGAATGTTTCTACATCCAAATATTTGGAAATAAGTAAGATCTACCTCCCATTCATGGCTCGTAACCACACCCAGTATATCTTTTATTGTTAGCTTTCTCGGTAATACACACGAAGTAAACAAAGGTATCTCCAATATTTGAAGGGCGCGCGCAAAGACGATTTGTGCAAGATGAGCCAGAAACGTTACATCTAAAAAATTGAAAAATTTCAAAGAAGAGGTATACAGAAAAAGAAAACAAGAAAAAAATTTCACCACTATTCGAGAATAATGAAAGGTAAGTGTAGTGTTACTGACATTTTCACCCTTCTTATACATTATATCTATTCTGTTCTTAACATCACTGTATCATCGTCATCAATTCAAAATGAAGTACATTTGCTCCGAACAAAACTTAGATATCCCAGAAGGTGTCACCGTCAAAATCATCTCTAGATTCGTCACCGTTACCGGTCCAAGAGGTACTTTAACCAAGGATTTGACACATTTAGATGTCTCTTTCACTAAGGTCTCCAATAAGAGATTCACTATCGTTATCCACAATGGTGACAGAAAGCACGTCGCTGCTTTAAGAACTGTCAAATCTTTGATCTCCAACATGATCACTGGTGTCACTAAGGGTTACAAGTACAAGATGAGATATGTTTATGCGCATTTCCCAATTAATGTTAACATCATTGAAAAGAATGCTACTAATTACGTTGAAATCAGAAACTTTTTGGGTGAAAAGAGAGTCAGACTCATTGCCATTAGAGAAGGTGTTACTGTTGAAGTTTCTTCTGTTCAAAAAGATGAGTTAGTCTTAACTGGTAACTCTGTTGAAGACGTCTCCCAAACCGCTGCTGATGTTCAACAAATTTGTGCAGTTAGAAACAAGGATATCAGAAAGTTCTTGGATGGTATCTATGTGTCTGAGAAATCTGTCATTGATGAAGAAGCTTAAATTTGTTAGCATTTTTGCTATCAGTTTATTTCTCCTCTTCAGTTAATACCGAAAAGAAAAAATATTAAAAAAAATCATTATTGAGGTTAGAAAATTAATTACGTTTTTATTTCTTGTATTTCCTTTCAACTTTTTAATAAATTATAGTTTTTTTGCATCATTTTAATTCAAGTGTGTAAATTATTATATGGAAAGAAAAATGAACAAACGAAATCATAAGAATTTGATCTCTGCAAAAATAGTTCTGCAACAATAGAAACATTATTTCCTGAATGTTACGGGACATAAAGCATTCAAGCATCTACTAAAGTAAGTAATCTACTATGTATGTCATTAAACTTGTAACAATGCTATTCAGAAATTTTGATTAAAAAATTGCAACTAAAAGGATGCGTGCGTATAAATACAAGTCCCCTAAAAACAGTTATTCAACATGTAATATTTGATAACTGTGATGCATCTGTGTGTTTCCAACGTTATGAAGATCATATTTCTTAATCAAAGATATCTTGACAACTTTACGAGAAAGCATAGCAGAGAAGATGGTATCCAAACTCAAATTCAAGAATAAAACAGCATCAAAAATAAAGAAACCGACAAAACAAGCCAAACAACCAACAAAAATTCCAAAGATTGAAAAGGTACCAATAGATAAAGAACTTGTATCGAGTATCGTCAAAACATCATGGTGCTCAGCCTCTACCATTAATGAAAGCGTCAACGTAGTAATTTGTACATATAATCTTTTAGATGTTGAAGATGTATTAGTATCTGAACTGAAGGATATAATGGATTTCTATAAAACATTGACACCTTATGTGGTATCCATATCAGAACAAGATCAAGTTATTGTTAATAATGAATCAGACTTCTCTTTATTGACACAACAAGAAAATACAGAGCTTCAAAAGTATTTAAGTCTTTCGTTGGAAAAGACATCGCAACTCAAAATTAATAATATTGTTCCTGAATCAAAATCGCAAGTGTTCAAATTGATAATTATTCATAATTCTTCATGCAATAATAATCCTTCAACTCATTTGAAAGTAGCCTTCAAACTGCAAGATGGAAAGTATTTATCTGCGGACAGAAAAAATTCACAGGTAATACTTAGTCATGCTATGACTGACATAAACGAGATCTTTACCATTCAAAAGATTGAAAATATCAACCATAACTCTGATATTAGTTGGTATTCAATCACTCAAGGTAATAGAAAACTAATTCTTCTTGAATCTAGTCCTGGATTGGCCCGTTTGAGGTTAGTTGAGGATGCCGATCACGTTGTTGATACTTTAAACAGATTTGTGTTACGGGTTCCTATGAAAGATGACCCCATAGGCAAGAAAATTTTACAGAATCTATAATGCAAACACTATATTAACTCGTAATTATATATTTTCTATATATGTCTAACTGGTTTAAACATATTAGGTATAATTTGTATAGATGCTTCTAATGATATTCTCTTTTTCTTATTCTGTTTTTCTTTAGAATTACAATCGTTATCCAATGACGCTTGTTCATTGATTTTATTCGATGCTAAATCTTTAAGCTTTCGTTTTAAAATTTTGGTCTCTTCAAGTAACTTTTTATTTTCTTGATCTTTTTGTTTTATTAGGGTTTCGTATTCTTTCATCATCTCTTCATTGGCTTTTGTTATGTCTGTCTTCAAATTAACAATTTCCCCATTCATATCATTTTGTAACATTTCAAGTTTCTGGTCCATGGAATCTATTCCTTCCTTATCTATTTTTTTTTGGATAATGATATTTGTTTCTTCCATTTTTCTGATAGTCTTTTGATATTCTAACGCAGTTTCATACCTCAGCGTATATTCAATAATAGCAATTTCTTCATCTTTTTTAACTAACTCATGTTTTAATATCTCAATCGTTTTTGCAAGCTGATATTTTTCCAGAATATTATTTTCGTTTTTCTTTTTACAATTTTTTAGATTATTACTTCTTTTCTCCATAAAAGATTCTGAATTCAGAACCTTACCAGCTGATTTAATCATTTGCAATACAGAGTTCATCAACTTTAGGTTTGGATTCAGTGGATCAAAACTTGCCAAAATGACCATTAGATGATCTTTATTTCCAATGTAATCTGCAAATAATAATCTTGTCATTTTTGAAGAACGAATCATAGCTCTTCTACTTATCATTCCAACATTTGGATCAGCTAGCTGTACAAGGACTCTTCCTAATTGTAAGAGATGAATGTTGTTTTTGTTGCATTCCTGTTTATGAACGTTGCTTAATTCCAATGATCTCTCCGTTCCAGCTAAATCACAAACTGTCAATCTTGCTGTATTAATTTCTAGTTTATTCTCAAAACCCATTACTAATAATTCATGGAAGTTTATATAAATGAAAATGTGACCTCTAGATGAAACTTCGTTATAAATAGTATTTCCTATGTGTCTTTTCTGCACTGCTTTCAATGTGACGTAATGGGCCTCATCCAAATCATTTATATATCTACTTGTCAAATCACGAGGCTTATGCTTTTTTTCAAGAAAATCTTTTGATATCTCTTTTGATCTTCTATTATGGGAAGATGACGATAATAAATCGAATATTTGATCATTGTAAAGCTCAAATATATTCAAAGAAACAAAATATTTTTTCGTGTTGTTGATATCCTTGACATTTTCTGTATCTTGCTTACCGCTATCAGTATTTCTAAATTTTTCCTTCTTTGGAATGATGAATAGCGAGCCAAAATGTTTTTTTGCTAATAATATATCTTCATAAGCACATTCTTTACCTTCCTTCTTGATTGACTCTAGAATATGCCTAATGGATTCTACTAAAATTCCTGGGTTTCTAACATCTCCGAGAATCGAATAAGTTTTCCCCAGACCACTAGGCCCGACGGTAAAAACTGTTGAGTCATTACCTTGTAAAACGTTTCCTATTAAATTTGTACCTATACTTACAAAAAGTTCACTATTTTTTATTGAGCTAGGAAATATTTTAGAAAACTTGAAAGTCGAATCTTGGTTTGATACTTCAAACTCATTCTTTTCGAAATCAACTTTTACCTCCGGATCTGTAGACTTATCATTTCCAAACATAGAAGTACCGTTTGTTGGCCTAAGTCTCAAAAAAATTGGAATTTTACTGGTTGATTTCATTCCAGCTTTTGTCATCTTGTCTGCGTTAAACTATTTGACACCCTAAGTATTTAAAACTGCTTTTTAGTATGTTTAGAGTATAAAAGAGAAATAAATTGCAAATAATGTAGTATTATTATCCATTACTCGTTCTTTTTTCCTTTTTTTGAAAAATCAAATCGTGTTTGTCACTTTTCTTTGATCTGTCAAGAAAAAACAAATGTTTATAAATTACTATTTTGGGAATTTTCAGAAAAAGAAAAGACAAGCATAAATTAACTGCGTCACATTATTTGAATGTCCGGGTTTTTTAGGAAAAAGATTCAAAGAGCCATCAGTTGAAGAAATAAGTGCAGAATATATATATATAAAGAGATTTCAAGCCATTAGCAAAACTGCTTTAAATAGTTTTCCTAGCCCTGATATAGAAGCATAGTAAGTACATTCGCGTTTAAAAAACCAAGCAGGCTATAATAATATACTACCATGACAGATACTGGAGACGATACTAAAAAATTAAAGAGACAATTGAAAGAAACGGTAGAATCTATTGGAGTCAAGAAGCAAAAGGTCTCCGTCTTAGAAGCTGATTCAAAGAAAGATGGCACAAAGGAAAATCAAGAAGAATCAGTGACAAAAATAGAAAATAAGACCGAGTTGAAGAGTGAATCTAGTTGTGGTTCCAAAGAAAAACCTAATAAAGTTTCCAACAAAGAGTTTAAAGAAGAACACAAAGAACACAAGAAGGATGGAAGCTCTATAACTTCATCACCGTTTGTATTTGGTAAAAATTCCAAATTCGGCTCAACAGTATTCGCCTCTTTAAAGGGTAAGCAAGGTGTTTTTGGTTCGTCATCTTCCAGTATTTTTGCATCTTCAGCTTCAGGTACTTCGCCGTCTATATTTGGTGCTAACCCTGAATTAAACAAAGGTACACAGTCAATCCCGGAATCATACGCGAGTACTAAATCATCTACCGGGTTTGTGTTTGGAACGGGCTCCAAGTATTCAAATGCTTTCCAAAAATCAGCCAATTGTACGAAATCCATATTTGATTCAAAGAAAAGTGATGACAATAAAAGTAATGATGATAATAAGAGTAATGATGATTCCAAAAACAAAGATGAAACCTCTGAAAACACTAAATCCTCTTCGTCCGTTTCCCTTAACAAATTAGATGATTCATCGGCATTATACCAAGCAATCAAGCTTGAAAAACAGGTTGTATCATCTGGTGAAGAGGAAGAGCTTTCAGTTACGCAAATGAAAGCTAAATTATATGTATTGGAAAGTATTAATACAGGTTGGAAAGAGCGTGGTGTTGGAATTCTTCATGTGAATAAAAAACGTTCATCCACTGACAATTCAATGAATGAAAATAAAGATGACAAAAGCTCAAGTCCTTCCAAAGCTAGAATAGTCATGAGAACATTAAATGTGTTGAAGCTTGTGCTTAATGTTTCGATTAACAAGCCACCTACTTTTGAGCTTTTCAAAGGTATGGAGAGCTCTTTGAATTCTGAAAAATTCATCAGGTTTAATAATGTTGAACCAGACAAAGATGGAAAGGCTAGACTTGTACAATATGCTGTTAGAGTTGGTACCGTAGATGCAGCCCAAGAATTGTATGATGCTATAGAGCAATTTATATAGTATGTAATTCTCAACTATCAGAATAAACGTTACAAGTAAAATTGAAGCTACATGAAGAAAATTCGTCTAGTAAAATAATCTCTTTATATAAAACGAAATAGGATAAACAAAATTATAATTATAGCCTTATAAAAGCTATTGAACAGATTGCTGATCCTTTGACACCTCCAAATTCAAACATAGGATAGTCAATTTTTTTCCAGACATTGAATTTATCGCTGTTCTCCATTATAACTTTGATCAATTCTGTTTCACTGAAGTTACAACTTGTAATCAATAAAATACTATCCTTCTCCATAACTCTTTCAAGCACTCTTGGATATAATTCATAGCCTGAATACTCTTTCTCATTTTCAAAAGTATATTTTGCGGAGTTTAATGCTATAGCATCCAAGGTTCCTTTATCAACAATGATATCTACATCATTATATTCCTCATTACTCCAAAATTTTCTATAATTAGTTAAGAAATCCCATTGCTCAAACTTGATAATGTCACCTAATTGTTTTTTGTCAGCTATACTTCTAGCGAGTTCAACAGACCTATCTGAATAATCGACACCGATAAATGTTCCATCTTCGAAGGCTTGATCGTCGTGTAATTCAAACAAGAAATGACCATTTCCAGTACCAAGATCCATAATTTTACTTGAAGTTGTTATTGTTGATAATTCTCGTATATTATCAGCTAAAAATTGGATCACTTTGTTTTCAGCATCTGATTCATCAAACCAATTTTCACCGGTATCTTGGCCATTACTTGATTTGAAATTCTCGTTCTCAAGCTTATAGAAATTGTCCCAGTATTGTTTCGTGCCAAGCTTGGACTCAGCAAGTTTGAAACTAGCACCTTCCTCCGACATTTAGCTTTTAATTTTTGATATCAAAATACCCGATGTGGTACTAATATTAATATTGTGTCTCATCAAATGTCATTTCATTATCATCCTCTGAGTTTTTGTTTTTTCGATATTCCAACTATGAACGCATCCGGGTAACCCTTCTTTGTTAAGCTGCTTATTAGTATCATAGTTGATTCTTCAATTTCTTGTATTTTTTTTCGCACACACACTCTTTCTCTTTTTTTTTTCGACCGTTCTACTTGTGTTTAGAATTTCGTTCATTGGAAGGCAAAATAATATGTGTTTCTTTATTTTGGATATGTAGTTTGCTTACAGTTAAACCATACTACAATTAATATCATGTCACTATTTGACAAAATTATCACTACAACTCGCGTACTTTTTTAAAACCTACACTTTATCTATCTAAAAAAATACTAATATATTCTAGATAACTGAGATTATCCAAAAACAATTGACTAACAAAAAATAGAATGGGTGTGGAATTTGAATATATAAATGAATACGAAGAAGATTTCGTGGACGATGAAGACGATGAAGAAGATGTTTGTCCCCTCTGTGTAGAAGAAATGGACAGTTCAGATAAAAGATTCAAGCCGTGTCCATGTGGGTATCAGATTTGTCAGTTCTGTTATAATAACATTCGTCAAAATCCAGAGCTAAACGGTCGTTGTCCTGCTTGCCGTCGAAAGTATGATGATGAAAGTGTGGAATATATCGAGTTAACCCCTGACGAAATTAAGGCTGAGAATGCAAAGAAAGTCGTGAGAGATAAAAAGAAAAAGCAACGTGATCGTGAAAAGAAAGAACAAGAAAATGCCTCCAGAAAACATTTGGCGGGTATGAGAGTCATTCAGAAAAATTTGGTGTATGTTGTAGGTTTGAATCCTAATATTCCTCCTGAAGATTTAAGTGGTACGCTTAGATCTGATCGTTATTTCGGTCAATACGGTAAAATTCTTAAACTTATTGTTAATAAAAGAAACCAAAATGTAAACTCGGTTGGTAATAATGGATATGGCATCTATGTGACTTTTTTAAGAAAAGAGGATGCTGATAAGTGCATTAGAGCCATCGATGGAACTGTTATCGATGGAAAATCTATTAAAGCAGCGTATGGTACTACAAAATACTGTTCTTCTTATCTTGTTGGATTGCCTTGTCCAAATCCAAATTGTATGTTCTTGCATGAACCTGGTGAAGAAGCTGACTCTTACACTAGACAGGATATGTCCACTCATCAAGGTAACGAATTAGGAAGACACAGAGATGGCGGCATAATCAGATATGGAAATGGGTCATCTACTATCAACTATCCTGCTAGCAGTTTCCAGCAACACCAGGACAAAGCGGTACATCAATCACAAGGTACAGTGCCACCACTTGGTAATAACACCTCCCCATTTGCTAATGCCAGTGAAACAGATGATAAGCCGGCATTACCCGCAACTGCTTCATGGGCCAATAGCAATGGTGCTTCTAGTTCTTCACCAAAGCTTGCAAAATCCACATTGGCAAATCCATCTGCATTTCCATCTTTAGCTGAATCTGTTTTCCAAAAAATTTCTTCCAGTTCTAATATTGCAAACTTGGCTACTACCTCTCCAAATGTCACCGTAATTGAAAAGAAACGAAAGGAGAGAAATAAGGATTCGTCTCATAAAAAGAAGGATCAAAATGTAGATGACTTAATTCTTAACGAATTGAATGCAAGTACAGTTATGTCCGAGCTCATGAATGTTGTTAATTCGACTTTAAAAAATGTTGATTACGAATTCAAAACATCTTTGTTTGTTGAAAAGTTCGGAGAAATTAGTTTATCATTCCCACCAATGTTTTCTTTTTCAAAAGATAATTTGATAATTCCTGCCGAAAATGAAGAAATTGATTATTTATCTGTTGGTACTGAATTAGTTAATTCCATCATCTTGAATACGAAAGCAGAAGATTACTTTATCTCATCTGAAAAGTCCCCTAGCGCGGTTTTACTTCAACAACAACAATTACAGCAACAACACCAACAGCAGCAACAGCTTCGCCAACTTCAACACATGCAACAGCAACAGCAGTTACATCAATTACAACAACACCAACAACAAGGACAAGGTCTCCCTGTTCATATTCCAGAAGGAATTTCTGCTCCTCCTGGATTACAAATTAATAGACAGGCATCTGCTCAGCAACAACCGCAACCAGTTATGAGTAACACACATTCCAGTGAAATCTTAAGTCATTTATTGAATGGCAAAAAGATTTCAAGTGTTTGAATTTGTATTATATAAGCATATTTTAGGAAACAAAAAATATTTATGAGTTACTAAAAAAAAAATTAGTATATCAACTTAATGTTCAATTTTATGTAAAATTATTGGTGTTTAGTCCATTATTCCGAAAGCGGTGCTTCCTTGACTCACTCATGTCTATACAGAAGAATGTTTCATTGTATTCATAGTATATAAGATTATAATTATATTATGAAAAATCTAATCTATTGGAATTTTTGATCATGAAAGTCATTTATAAAATAATCGTAGATTACCCGACCGTGTTCCACTGAAATTGGATGAATCACTTTTTTTTAATTTGGATACATTTTTTTTTTCGATGGCTGAAAAGATGAGATGAAAAAAAATCAAGTATAAATAGTCCACCATTTCTTCATTCTAATCATTTCTTCTCTTGCAATGTTTTTTTTTTTTCTTCTCTTTCTTTCCTCAACATCAGTAGGTAATACTACATGTATTATACTATATTTTATTATAGAAACCCTTTAAATCCTTGTCTTCTTATTATGAGTTTGACTTGTTTGATTTATTTAACCACAGCTTTATAGTTGAATGTTTTTTGACTTTATTAACAGTAAAGGCACAATGAATATTTCGTTCCGGTTTCTTATAGTAAATAGCGCTGTGTTAGTTGAAAGATGAGATGCTCAACCATGGATTGATTTTGTATTAATCTATTTGGAGTTATTTCCACTTACACGCTGCTACATGTTAATTAAAAAAAAATTGTGCAATTGCAATTCCTATTTAATTTATTTCTTTTTTATTTGTATTTCTGTAATATTTTACTGTCTGCGAATATTTTTGATGTAGTTGTAACCATGTTAATCATTACTCGCTAACATGGATTATTAATAAATTTTGAATATTGAAATCGTCATTTAAACTGTTAGGTTCGAATAATGGCAAACTAATTTACTAGTGTAATCCTCAGCTTTGATTACAAAATATTAATGTGTGAGCAGTTAGTTTGTTTGAATAGGCATTCAACTGTCTTGAATTGTTTCGTGCTTCCCAACACAGTTCCGTTCACTAAATAGTATTTTCAATCATATCATTCATCAATTCAGTAATAAGTATTTTCAATCATATCATTCATCAGTTCAGTAATAAGTATTGTCAATCAAATGATTCATCAGGTATTCATTACTTTGATTTGTTATATCATTACCCAGTGTTCACGTATGCTGTCAATTGAATGGATATAAATGTTGAAAAATCATGTTTACAATAAATAGTAAAAATTACATGAGAACGACTGGAAAATACCCGGCAATATGAGTATTGTTGTGCGCATAATGTATTATAAGTAAGTGGCTTTTTTTTGGCTTTTTCCCTCAATTTTTTCTGTTGATGATTTTTCAGAAGCACAAAAATTTTTCAAAACTATGGAGGGTTATATGTCTGGTCATCACAGGTTGATCTTAAATACTGATCGAAATCTCTCTTTCTACTTTGTTATTCAACTACATTCGCTCAATCCATTTATGTTTATTACGAAATACGCAACAGATATTGGTTTATTTTAGAATAAAATTACAAAAATAATATAATAACAAGTATAATAAATGGAAGCGCAGATTGCTCAAGCTGTAGAGATAGCTTTTAATCCTACTTCTTCCCAGGAACTTAAGCAGCAAGTAAGTATTACATGTTTTGTTATCATTTTCATTTTTCTGCTGTTTATTTGTCGATACTAACAAATATTTTTGTAGGCTCTTGACTTTATTAATGCATTAAAAGAAAATTCAGATGGATGGCTGATTTGTTTGCCACTTTTATACGATCAAAATGCTTCGAATACCGTTAAGCTTTTCGTATTCCAAATTATTGACGCCTCCATCCCAAACTTATCTGTTGATAAATTAGACTCTTTAAAGAGTGCATTTTTAGACTATTTTAAAAATGAAATTGTTAATCAAAATGATTATTCTCAAATTTCTTTTTTGAAAAATAAATTGACTACAAGTTTCAGCTGTCTCTTCTATTATTCTTACATGAATATTTGGCCAGGTTTTTTCAAAACTTTTATTAAACTAATTCAAAAAGAACCAGATAATATTAAGAAATTGATTATTATAGACTATTATTTAAGAATATTGATTTCTATCCATACAGATATTGGTGATCAGTTATTTCAACAGGATTCAAAAACTGTTCAAATATCCAATAATTTGAAAGATTTAATTAGATTAAATGATATGGAAAATATTGTGTTAAATTGGAGAGATATTTTGAATTTTGTAGGAAAGTCATTAGAATCTAACTCTAATCAAAATTTAAAGGTTGAAATTTTGAAGAATCTATTCAAGGTTATTGGTGGGTGGGTCTCCTGGATAGACATTAATTTGGTTATCAACAATGATTTCTTGGATAGTTTTTTTAACTTATTTGATATCAAGTTATTAAGAAATGATATTTGTAATTTATTCGTCGAAATTTTTTCCAAAAAGATGCCTTCAGATAAGAAAATGGAACTATTAAACTTAATGAAAATCAATGATATTATTCAAACTTCTATGGATACAAAGTTGCAAATCAATGAAAATGATACAGACTCAAATGATTCTGATGAAGTTTCCTTTTTCGAACAATTGGCAACTATGATTAATAGCGTAGGTATTGAATACTTAATAGTTATAGAAAAGCCTGATAGCAGTTTGGAATTAAAACAAATAGCCTTTCAACATTTAAACACCCTTTTACCTTATGTATTGAGAATCTTGCCAAATGACTATGATGATATTTCTTTACAAATTTTTCCTTTCATTTCTAATTTTTTAACAATTTTAAAGAAAATTGCAAAGCATCAAGATACCTCTGTCATTAACATTAACGAATATTCTGAATTCCTATCTAATTTATTAGCTAAAATTATTTCAAAGATGAAATATGATGATGAAGATGATGGCTTGTCTGATGAAGATGAGGACGAAGACGCACAAGAATTCCAAGATCTTAGAAATAAATTGAAAATTTTCCAAGATGCTATTTCTACCGTAAATCCTGATTTGTTTGTTGCAAGCATTTCTGATGTCATTTTGAAAACATTGGTCAACAATGATTCAGGGGATTGGAGAACTCTAGAATTGGGATTATATGAATTGACAAACTTTTCAGATATCATTAGAAATAATTCTATGAAATTACCAAAAAGTGAAATCAACAAATCCAAAGCATTTACTATGTTCGAGTCTCTTTTGGTCGATTTAATAAACAACAAAAACAATTTACTTAACAAAGCAGATCATCCTTTAATTCAATTGTCTTTCCTTGATTTGATTATAAAGCATTACACTTTTTTCACATCATCATCAAATGGAAAGAACTTGAATGAAAACAACCAATTAACCAATAATATTTTGGAAATAATCAATTCTAAATATGGTTTGTTCAATGAACATTCTAAGGTTCAAAAGAGATGCTTCTACTTATTTTCTAAATTTATTAAGTTGACCAAACCACGTTTAGATTCTGTTATCTTGAAGAATTTGATTATTTCATGGTCGGAATCATTATTGGTTATTAAAGCGCAAGTACTGGCTGACAATAAATATGTTCTTAGTACAGGCGTATCATCTGATGTTGAGGAAGAAGATTTGGACAAACAATCTGTTTCTGAAGACACTTATTTTGAAAGTCAGGTCAATTTATTCGAAACAATTGGTTTGTTGATTGCATTATGTTTTGGTAAAAATGCTGGAAGCGAACAAGAAATTACAGAGATGATTGATATAGTTATAAATCCTTTGTTCCAAAATTTAAGGCAATGTATGGATGTTTTTTCTACATTTCAATATTCATTAGATAGACAACAAGTAATTATGCAAACACATCACTGTTTAATTGCATTAGGTACACTTGCAAGAGGTTTTGAAAATTTCAAGTTCAGTGAGAGCAAAAATAAAAGTGCCAACACCAAAAATAATGAATTCACTCAAAAGGTCGTTGCCATTAAATTCCAAAATGCTACAGAGGCATGTTTAGTGATTTTAGACTATTTTAAGGAATTTTTGTATATTAGAGATAGTGTTAGATTTGCATTCAGTAGATTTATTGCAATATTGGACGTTAATATTAAGGATTCGTTGACTAGATTGATTCAAATCATCTTAGCTAATGAAGATATCAGCGGAACAGAGTTGATCAATTTCATTAGTTTCATCAATCAAATAGTATATTCGTTTTGCAAAAACTGGACTTTCTATTCATTGCTTAATGATTTATTAGAATCTTTATTTGATCGTATTTTCAAAGTATTGAACAAGCAAAAGTTCAAAATTAAAGAAAAAGAAAGCAATACCATTTTACAAGCTGATCCTTTATTAGCCAGATTGAAAATATCTAGTGCTAATCTACAAAAATCATATTTAACTTTCATCATGACATTAGTGAACAATCATGTCTTTAGTTTGATGATAAATTCAGCTAATCAAAAAACATTTGTGCTGGTGTTAAATAATATTTTTGAATATGTCAATGATATTGAAGAACCAATGGTGTGCAAAATCTCTTTCAATTTACTAGAAAATTTTGTGAACTTGCTAAGTTCTGGATGCTTGAATGATAAAAATGATATCATATTTACACAAATAACAACACCATTACAACTTGATGGGGTTGAAGAATATTTATTGAAAACATCAATTCTGCGTTGTTTTGAGATTCCTTTTCAAAATACCAAATTAGATATAAAGGATGCACAAGGCAGGTTAATTGTTAATGAAATATCTTTTCTTTTGAAGATCTTATTCGAAAATTATAAAGTTAACATGATCAACTACTTGACCAATGTTTATTTTCCAGACGTTGGATTTCCTAGTGATACAGCAGAAGAATTTTTGAATAATTTGGTGAACACTAATGAAAAGCAATTCAAACAATACTTTGTTCAATTTGTTGTGAGAATGAAAAATTAGGGTTCTTGGTTAGATTTACGTGGAAATAATCTACCATTTTGATTTTCTGTTTTTTTTTTTGGTATTATGTGGTTTTTTTTCTTTTTTTTTTCTTTTTTTTTTTTTTTTTTATTATTTTTTTATTGATTCTTGTTGATGCATTTCGTTTTACTTTTCATATCATTATTATATTATAGATCCTCATAAATCAAATAACTGATACATATAGATTATAATCTAATAGTAATAAAAAAATGTATCATGTTTTATAATAAATGTACTGTAGTTAAGATGATTTCACATATGAAATTAAATTGTACAATAAAAAATTAACGAACGGCGTCTCTGCTGGCGCTTATTTTTTTGTTTCGATTGTCTTTCGATTTATTTTTTTTGACGTGAAACAATGATATGTTAACATTAAGTTTTAAGATAATAAAAAATAATAAGTATATTAGCAATTCCTAGAAGCATTCCAACGTCTAAACCTTTTTTGAAAGTAAATTATTTGCTTTCTGGTTATATATATATATATATCAAATAGCCACCTAACTTGCATTTAATCTAATAATAGCTAAAAGTAGTATTTTAAATACATTAGTAGTAATATCAAAAAAATAAATGTCTTCAGTTCTTTACTTCTCAAAATCAGAATCTAGTTCATACTCAAACCGAAAAGGGTCTTTAAAAGTAAAAACTAATCAAGGTAAAGCAAACCTGGACAGAAAGACGCGTCTAAAAAGTAAAAACAGTCTTTTAGACTTTTTTAAATCTGCGAAAAAAGTAAAATATGATGCTTACGATCCAACAATATTTTCAGCAAACCATAATGATCTGGATTCATCCTGCTTATCGCCAAATTCCTTCTTGGAATCTAGTGGTGCTATATCTATTGATAAACAAGTAAGCAATGATACCTTAGCTACTTTAGGTTCAGGCCAGTCATATGTGGCTAATGATATTGATATTGATACTTTTAACTCTTTAGAAGATGCTAAAACTATGGACACATCTTTGAAATCATCAAATGAGATTTTGTATCTACCATTAATGAATCTTGGAGTAGCGAAAAACTACTTGTTAGAACATGAAAATAACAATGCAATTTATGATTCCCAGGCAACATTCATTCAATACGAGAATCCTATTATTAATCCACTTAATGTAGTCAATAACATTTGCGAAATTAATGATATTGCAAAAAGTAAACACGTCATAAAAAATTATAGAAAACGAAATGGTGTATCTCAGTATCAGAAAAAAGACTCAAAAGTTTCGAAAAGCGTTAGAGTCGTGTCAAAATCTGATAATACACCTAAATTGAAACCTTTAGTGCATGGTCAAAATATTAAAGTACCGAAATACGATAATGAAAAACTTAATGAAAATTCAAGTGTTAGAAGTCGAAATAGAATCTTGAAAAATTTAACCCATAGATTTGGTGGAAATAACATTTTTCATAAAAATGATAAAAACAATAATTTTGATTCTCAAATCAGAACAGTTCAAGCAAATGACGAAAACCAAGGTGAGCAATTATACGAAATTGAAAATGACAGTGAGTTAAGCTCAATAGAATCCAAAGCGTTAGACAAATATGAAATTAATTTGGATTTCAGTTTCAATGATGAAATATTTAAGCTGGAAAATGCCATAAATGAGTATCTATCACCTCCGATTTCCAATGAATCTTCTGATATAATATTGAGTTCTTCAGCTGTTCAAACAGAGAGTAGATTGCTTGATGTTGAACCTACTATCTCCAAGACTTTTGACAAAATACCAGAAAACAAAAGCGAATATGAAACTAGAATGTTACCAGAAATTGAAGGAATCTTAAGCAAGTCTGAGCTTGTAGAACTGGAAAATCTGAGTGATATTGACTCAATAATTTCAGATTTCGACGATAAGGAGCATGAGAAAGAAACTGAAAAAAAGTTTGAAGTTCTTGCTAATAGGGATATAGGGGGAATCAAGCAAGAAGCAACTTCTCGTATGCAGTTTTCGTTTTTTTTTTCAAATTAAAGAAAATTCATTTATTAACATCTTAATTATCTAGCGCTGCGTAGTCAGATGTCAAAACCAACAGGTAAGTCTTTGATTTTAACATGCCCTATCTTATTTTCATTTTTGACGTTTTACTGACACACTTCCACTTATAGTTCTTGAATTTATGAAATCAACAAAAAATATCATTAAATTTGGCAGTTGTATGTACTTTCATTCTTCCATCAAAATTTTTTTGCTACCAAGATCAATTTTTATGTACTAACAAAAGGCGATATATATGTAGTAAGTGGAAAGAAATCTGCAGAATTTGCTCCCCCAAGTGGTGATTCTTGGCAACAGCAACAAGAAGAAAGGGCTCATATAGAAGTTCCAACATTTAGAAATTCAAAGAAGGCATTATCTGAGATATTCAATAGTTTGGTGATGGGAACATTACATAGTGGCAGCCTGAATGAGTATACTAAAGGGTCAACTTCTGATTATTCCGATAGTCCAGATTTAATTGATATTCATGATCCTAGTACATTTTTCGAAGGTGAAAAAATTTTTAAAGAGATTAAAGAAAATACAAAAAAGGCTCAGACTATTCAATTTAAGAATACATCACAACTGTTTGTATATGATAAATCAGGTGATGCAATTGATTTCAAGATCCAGAAAGATACTGATAACGATCAAAAATTTGACATAAGTAGTATTAACACAAATGGAAGATCTATCTTGAAAAAAAAAGAAAATAAGAATATTATGTTTGAAAAGACTCGTTCATATTTTGAAGACATGGAGACCTTTGATGATTTCATTCGCAAGTTGGACAGGACTGATCAAGAGAGAATGTGTAAAGAGATTTTTAACAATAAAAAAAGGGAGTCTCAATTAACCAATTATTATAAATTCTATGATAAATTCAGAAAATAGATGTATATCATCAACTAGATAAATAGTAAAAATAATACAAATTAAGTATAGCATATTAACTATCGCTGTTCGTAGCATATGATAAGAATTGGAAATAGAATAATCAAACAATAAGCATAGCTGTATATAGTGACAACCTGTTGGGATTATCTAGAAATCTACAATCTGTTCAAAAATTAGCATCTTCACTTTGTTACGGTTGATTCTAAAGCCTGCTTCCTGGTATTTGGGCGTAAGTATTAAGCTTTTTTAAGTATGACTACAAAGTATAGGAATATATATTTATACTTGGATTGAAGTTACATTTATAAAGGTAAATGAAAAAAAAAGACCTGCATAGCCTTAGGGTAGTAACGAATTAACTTACTACAATTGATAGGTTCAAGGCTGAGAATTACAATATCATATTTATGAAGCAACTTTATTCCAATATTTATCAAAGTCTACTTCACAAGACTTTCTGATATCACAATTTTTTAATATGACTGCCAAATCACCGTCAGAATAATGAAGAGAATCAACCTCTGACTCCTTACTGAGAACATCATGCAAAGAAGCAAACAGTTTAGTTGGAACTATACCTGTCTTTGAAAGCAAGACAGGGTGCCATTGTAAGATATGCAGTAAAGAATCGGACACTTTATCAACGGTGAAGCTAGAGTATTCTCTAAACAAAGGATCATTCCAGAACTCAAGCAAGGCTTTGCCAAATAAACTATTAACAACAATAAAAGACTCTGTACTGATACCTTGGTCATCTTGTGTAACAATCAAGCCAATATCTTCAACCTTGTTATATTTATAAGTCTTTATCGCGCCGTCAGGAGGAACTACAGGAACATCTCTTTGTAAGAGAGGACCCAATTTCTCTGGAGCAACAACAGTACTAAGAAGATCAACATTATAATTTGTAATAACAGCATTTTGATCCAAGTACCAGAAATATTTTGTCTTTGGGAAAGCATACATGGCCGCTCTTAATACCATAAGTTTTGCCCATTCAGGGTTTGATTTGGTTTCTTGTAAAGTTGGGTAAAATTCTTGGATCCACCTAACATAAACACCATAATTTTTGTGCTTCAATGCGTAATTGACACGATTTTGCACAACCTTTGCCGTATGGGTACCATCGTATTTTTCAAAATCAATATCGGTAACGATTACTACTTCTGGAGAAGTCTTTGACTTGTGATCAAAGACAATTTTGCCAGTTTTCTTGAAAGCTTCTTTAACAATTTTGGCATTATCAGTTGCAGCCTTAGAAGAATCATCGTCTTTCGGAGCTGGTGTCTGATCATAAAGGTATTTCTTTGGGTCGGCAGGATCAACAGAAAACAAGGCATTAACACCAATATTTTTCAAAATTGAAGCATGTTCCACAGGAGGAAAAATCAAAGTTTTTGAAGTCTTGAATTCTTCTAGATAGATACCATGTTCGGTTGGGTATTTATGTCCGTCTAAGTTAAAGTAGTAAGAGGGAGAACTGGCACCAAAAAACACATAGTAGAATACGAAAATCACAAACACAACGGATAGAATTCTCTTACTTTTCTGCACTCTTGCAAGTAAAGAATTAACAATATTAGTGAGCGATGTGAAGCTGGATTTCGGTTTGCTTGGTTTTTGTGGGAAGGCTTGATGCATGTTGTAAAATATAAATATTAACTGATCACTCAAAAATCAGAAAAAAAGATACAATATTGATGGAATCTTAGGAACCAGAACACAAATATCGGAAATATATATATATATATATCTATAAATTATATATATATATAATCAATATTGGATGGTATACTGTGCACACACCTGTATTAGCGTAATTCAGATTTCCGATTAGAGTATAGATGGTAGATATACAAAACAAGTTATGGACCAAATACGTTCTAGTTATAGTCACTCGCCCAATTTTTGTAATAAGTGTTCTTCTTCTTCTTCTTGCCCCTTCTCTTTGTTTTTCAGGATTGATCTTTACAAAAAACGAAAAAAAAAACAGTGCTAGTAACCAGAAGAACCGATACGGCCAGATTCAAATAACGGATTATCCGCACTGGAGGAAGTTTTGGTTATGCACCACTGTTGTTTATACTGAACAATGCGAAATCATAGCAAACGGTAAGTTGGTTCGTCTCAACCAATTATTTTCGTGGAATTTGAAATAACAAAAAAATTTTCTTTTTCTGGACTGACATGAATACACGCACCCAACGCAAATATAGTTGAAAGTGAGAGAAAAAAATTACTAGCAAAAACGGAAGAAAGATACAATAGAGTCGTAAAAAAAAATTACAAAAAAAAAAAACACCATACTTAAAATAGTGGTCTTCGATCTACGTTAGTTCAATATTCAATTATGCTTTCTCAGTTGTGATTAAAACCATCAAAGTAATACGAATAATAACTCTCTTTTGATTATTATCTTCCTTACTATAATTTAACACTTTTATTATAAAACAAATTAATACAAAATGGGTGGCCACGGCGGAAATTCTTATATGGGCTGGTGGGGTAACATCGGTTCCCCAAAGCAAAAGGGTATCACTACTTACGCTGTCTCTCCATTTGCTCAGAACCCATTTGCTCACGTCTGGGAAAAGGCTGTTTTCAACACTTTCAGAAGAGTTAAGTCCCAAGCTTTGTATATGATCATTCCTTTCACTATCGGCTACTACATCTTGGATGGATACGTTTCCAGAAATGAGTATTTGTACTCCAAGGCTGGTAGAGAAGAGTTAATGAGAGAATTAGCTTAATTTTGATAATTGGCACCAGGTTCTTGTCAAGAATGCAAGCAAATTACATAAAAATAATAAAGCGTGATACGATGCAAGTCTCAGCAAATATAGCAGAGCAGGATTGTAGAATGAGTCTGAAGAAAACGAGGTAATCGATATTAGTTGAACCACCAAAAGAATACATTGATAGCATTCCTCATTTCTGATGATTAAAATCAGATAAAAAATATCACACATATATCCACATCCAGTTTAACAGTGACCACAATAAAATGAAAACGAGGACCAGACACATCCCCTATTTATTGTCTACCTCCGGATCTCGCTTTTGTTCTTATTTATGATTCAATACACAAAGAAAATTAGCTATAGCTTAAAAAACAGAGAGTAACTAATATGTATGCATATATTTGTAAGCATTGCTAGAATTTAATATTTTCAACAATTATCAAGCCCCTTTTATCTTGCAATGATATACCTTAGTTGGATTATCTGCCATGTTTTCAAATTTCACAAGAATCTCAATCAACGAAAGCAGATAATTTTTGACTATTATTTTCAATGATTTCAAGTTGACCAATCCAGTAATTGTACAGATACTCTACAGATAATGTACAGATTCATTCTACTTATACCCGTAAGATTCCTATGTAATCAATGTTAAACCATGCTTTTTGCTTATTACGAGCACCGACGCTGTAACTATGAGCACCTTAGCATAGTTGAGGGACACATAACTTGTAACACGCACGCGCCACCAACAGTTGATTCTCTTTTGTAAAGAAAGTGATAATATTTGTCTTTTAATGATATCGGAGTCATTTGAACCATCTACTACTTTCTTATATATCAACTAAGATAAGCTAAACAAGAAAAGACATATAATAAGTACTATTATATTAATAATAAGTGAAAACAATGGATAAACTTCCTTTACTTTCAGTTCCTTTGAAAGAAACAAGTCCTGTTGATTGGAATTCGATCTTGAGAAGCTTTGTGGCTTCCCAATATGGTAATTGGGATGATTATGTCGATTCAACTGCTGAATTCAACCAATACAGAATTAAAGCAGTTGGATGCAATCCCGATAAAGTTGGAATAGATTTATATTGGAGATATTATGTCCAGTTGAACTCATTAGAGCTGAGAGTTCCTGCTGGTAGTTTGGTCGGCTCAAATTCAAACTTCAAGTGGCATGACGCTTTCCAAAAGTCATCGGAATGCGAGCAGTATTCTATATCTCTAGAAAAAGCAAGCAGTTTATTTAATATGGCTGCTATAATGAGTATTGCTGCCAGCGATATATTTCAAAAAGAAGATAGCATGTCTGAAATTAAAAATGCAATTGTGATGTTACAGGATGCTGCCGGTATCTTTCAATTCATATCTGAACATTTCTTACACATCCCAACAAATGACATGAATCTGAAAACTTTGAATTTTCTTTCTAAATTGATGCTTTCTCAAGCTCAAGAATGCTTTACTTTTAACTCTGTCAATAATAAAATGAAACTTTCCATGGTTGCCAAACTTTGCCAGCAATCTAGTAATTCTTACAAATTATGTTATGATTTGTTAACCGAATTAATCAATGATTCTCCAAAGAAATGGGATTCTAATTATAATAATTGGTATAATATCATTAATTGCAAGTACCATTATTTTGAAGGTTTAGCAAATTATTATGAAGCGATAAACATTTATGATTCTCGCAAATTTGGTGTTGCTATTGCTTATTTAGCTACTTGTCAAGAGAATCTTTTGAAAATAAAACTGGTTCCGTTGGCTCCTTATTCTTCAGTTTATGATCAAACAATCAATTATAATGAGATCATCAAACAAAATATCTACTCGCATTTGTTGAAAGAAGTCAACAACTTATTGGAACAATGGAATAATGATAACGATATGATTTACCATGAATTACTTCCAGGTACTTTGACTGTTATAAGACCGTTGGAAGCGGTTAAAATGACCAGCTTTGAAAAACAAAAGCAATTGAAAATAAAGGGTTTTACCAAATTCAAAGAGTTGTTTACTAAAATAATTCCTTTGGAGGTTCATCAATACTCTTCAATGTATTCTGAAGAATTAGCAGAAAAACTAAGAAGACTAGACGAAGATATTGATATTAGTGATACTTCGGTGGCTTCATTCTTGGATTATTTAAACTTACCCAAATCATTGATTGAGATGAAGTCTAATTTAACCGTTAATAGTAATCCATCTAAATTTGCCGTAAACAGTCTATTTGATGAATTTTACACTTCTAGATTGAAGGATGTAATTGCAGAAATTGAGCAATATGAAAAAACAAATAATACTCCAGAGGTTGAAATTAAAAAACTTCACTCTTCCAGAAATGAGATTCTTAGTGTCTTATCAGTAATTGAATCAAAACTCCAAGAGGCATCAGATTCGAACAATTATTGCAAACAACAATATGGATCGAAATGGATGCAGGAATCTGATTTTGAGAATTCCGCTGGTGATATAAGAACGCAAATTGTGGATGTCAAAACAAAATTAATTGGTATTGAGTCGAAAGATGACGAAATTTTAGATCAGTGGGAAAAAATCAAAGTTTTGTATATGTTATTGAATGCTTTTCCTGCTACAAAGTTGCAACTTGAAGAATATTTTCATTTGAACGTTTCAACTCAAAAAAAATCTGAGCAAACTTCATTGATTGATTTAGATGATAGTAGTGCACCTGGTAATGATAGTGATTCTAATTACTTAAGAGAAGCTTTTCATTTAATATCGTTTATTGAAGATAGTTTAGCTTCTTTAAATTATTTGAAATCTGATTCCAGAGAACAACTAAATATCTTAAAAACAAAAGTTAAAGATGATGATATTTCAAATATTTTGGTGTTAAACTTAGATAAATTGAATGATGTTAATTTTAGAAAGAGTCTATTCAATGATCAGGTTGGCAAATTTGAGCCCATCGAGTCAAGAATTCACCAATCTTTAAATAAGAAGAATGAACTCTTGAAATTAATTGAAACTAGTTTTATATCTTTGACTAAATCAAAAGCAGTTACTGAATCTTTAAACAAGAATGCATCATCTATGAAATCGAAAGCTCAAGCATTCGAGAAAGTTAATAATTTCGATCAAGATTTCAACGCATTAATTTCAAATGTTCTGCAATGCTTCAAAATCTATAAGGATGTTGGCAATTTTATTTACAGCTTAGATTCTCAAACATCTCAACTTGTGTTTAAACATCAAGCTGAGTCACGTATATTAAAGAATCAATCGAGTAATGTTGCTAATTCTCCCACATTTTTACAACCTTCTTTAGAATATATTAACAAAGCGGCAGCTCCTACTTATGAGAGACCGCCTGCTCAGATATACTCTACGTCAGGTGCAGCACCGCTTCCTCGTGCTCATTCATCTGTATCTGCACAAAATGATCTCCTCACTCACAAGTTAATGAATTTGAATATTTCAAATAATAATTTTACTACACATCCTAGCACTTCAGGTTTTGTTCCAAACTCTACAGGCTCTACTCACAGTCATAGTATATCATCTACTTCCTCGACCTCTTATGCTCCACTGATGCCGCAGTTACCGCCAAAGAATCCAGGTCAAGAAAATAGCGATTCTATTCCTTTTTATGACAAACCTTCAAATTATGATCCAGATATGTATTACAAATTTTGAGTAATTAGCCATATATATCTTTGTTATAAATAGTACATTTTTTCTTTCGTTGGAATATCATATGTTATTATCACAAAGCATTTATTAACTAGTTATTCTATTCAAAAAAATCCGTCATTATCGGAATTTACATATCATATTCCACTATCAATAAAAGAGGATAACAATAAAAGTATTTTTTTCACTTCGAAAGTTTATCGATTATTTCTTGGAAGCGGCCTTCTTTTTCTGACTAGTTGAGTTTTTTGGTAATTCCTTGACGTATGGTAAGAAATCTGGTTCACCAGGAATATACTTTCTCAAAACTTCAGGGACGACAATACCATCCTCAGTTTGGTAGTTTTCTAAGATACAACATAAAGCTCTTTCAGTGGCACATAAAGTAGAATTCAAACAGTGAACGTATTCTTTCTTAGCCAGTTGGCCCTTCTTAATACCGCATCTGATTTCCAAGTTTCTGGATTGATAGTCAGTACAATTAGAACAAGAGACTAACTCTTTGTATTCATTTTGAAATGGGAACCAAGCTTCCAAATCATATTTCTTAGCGGCAGCATTGTTCAATTCACCGGAGACAATACCAACAACTCTGTATGGCAAACCTAAAGATCTGTAAAATTCTTCAGAATTTTCAATCATCTTGTCAAATTCTTCCCATGATTTTTCCGGTTCAGTTAAACAGAACTGCTCAATCTTTTCAAAAGCATGAACTCTGAAGATACCCCAAGCATCTTTGCCGTGGGAACCAGCTTCTCTTCTGAAACAAGAAGAGTAACCAGCATATCTAATTGGAAGTTGTTCAGCAGGAGATTCAAACCATTCATTAGCGTGATAAGCAGAAATTGGTTGCTCAGAAGTAGCAACCAAATACTTTTCATCTTCACCATCGACAACCTTATATAATTCTTCATCGAAATCAGATAATTGTGCAGTTTTTGCCATGACATCCTTGTTCATCATGATTGGAGCCTGCAAACAAGTGTAACCTTTCTTAGCTAAGAAACTCAAACCGTAGTTGATCAAAGCTTGATTTAAGAAGACTCCACAATTTCTTAAGAAGAAACCACGGTGACCAACGATACGGACACCACGTTCTGGGTCATAGCCATCTAAACGTAATAAAATTTCGTGATGCGACAAAGTAGCTGGCTTGCCTGTAAAAGAAGCAATAGGGCCAACTTCCTTAATACCGTCTGGAAGATACTTTCTTACTAAATCATTATTTTCTTCATCATTAGAGACAACAACAGATTTATGAACAATATTTCCCACTTGGTTGACTTTCCATCTTAATTGCTTGTCAACTTCCTGTTCTTTTTCGGCTAACTCAGCTTTGGCTTTAACTATTTCATCTTTTTCTTTTAATAGCTCCGCTGGGTCTTCCTTGGCTTTGAATTTCAAGCCGATAGCTTTTTGGACTGCATTAAGTCCTTTGTTCTTAGCATCCAAGTCAAATTTAACCTTAACCCAGTATTTATATTCTTCAATGATTTCATCGACTATTTCAACAGAAGCACCACGAGCCTTTTGAGACTCTCTAATTCTGTTAGGATTACCTCCTTTTTCTTCAATAAATTCGTAAATATCCAACATTTTGCTTTAGTTTTCAACTTGTACTATATGTCAGTAAGTTATTAAATTTGACTGGTTAAATACTTCAAGCCTATTTCTCCCTTAGAGGAAGTGAAAATTTGGATTATCAATCTACGAAAAAAATTTTCTCGGTGGTTAATTTTTTTTTTCTAGGAAAAGAGACAAGCAAAGTGCTGTGATTTTTGCGGTATTATGCATGAGCTTGCAACATAATGAATCATTAGAAATAATATCAGGGTGGAAGAAAAAATAAAGTAGAACACGAAACAATTGGAAAATGTTCGTATCTTGTGAGTAAATAGAAGTTACATTAAAATTCGTTTTATTCATGTTGGTCATTATTGAAACGACTGATTGAATAGTGTTGAACAAATGTCATTTATTCGTCACAACTCATCAGTTCTGGGTTTCTCTGATACACTCAGTAATTACACTCTCAGTAATTATAATTTCAGAGACAGAAAACCTAATGACGATATTCTAGAAGACAATGAGCTGGAAGATGGACATTACACAGATATACAAAAGAAAACATTGGAACTTTTCAAATCACTTCCTATATCAAAAATTAGAGCCATTCAAAGCTCAATGGGAAGTCAGAAGGATGCTAAACAGCATGAATTGAGGGAATTGGTTGGATCAAAATACCGTGTTTTATTAAATACCGCGGAAAGCGTAGTTGCTATGAATGATACAGCCCAACTTCAAGATAAGGAATTAGTTGAATTGGTAGATTTGAAAAGCTACAATAAGTTTAGCGCGAATGACAAGTTATCAGCATCCTCAAACCATTTATCAAAAAATATATCTACTTTTGAGCTCAATTATTCAGCCTTCTTAACCACTTACATCCTCAAAGATTCAAATCATTTCAAAGAAATTAAGGTGAAAATTGTTCGCCACATTTTAGTTTATGTTCAAGGTTTTGTTGATCAATTGTGCGGTGATGATGAAGTATACGAGAGTAACATGTATGAATATTTGATAACTATTCTGAAGGATATAGGAATTTTTTATGCATTTCTAGAAAGTTTCAAAAGTGAATGGCCTGATGGTGGACAAACGGAAATAAATGACTTGAAGAAATTAAAAAATAAAGTTATGAAATTCGTTGTCAAATGTTTAATAATAGGAAACTATAAATTCAGTAAAGATCAGAAAAGTAAAAATTTTGAAAGGCACGCAAAGCACAAATTAGAGAGTTTGGTTTGTGCAACAGTATATCTTAATTCTTCATTCACTAATGGCGCTAAGCCTTATGAAATTTCTGGTGCAGTAGAGGAGCTACTTAAAGTTGAAGAAAAATGGTTACTGGAATTATTGAAATCATCAACAATCAAGGAGCGTAATTTTAGAAAATCCATGGGCCATTTTAAAAGGTGTTTAAACTATACTGCAACAATTCAAAAAAGACAATTTCTGAACTTGGTAACAAAAACTATACTCTCCATTGATAATTCTTCGGTTCTGTATCTTCTGGATCTTCATCATAGATATCCTATGCTTGCATCACTTGAATTTGATAAATTCTTTTCAACTTTTCAATTTTCTTCAAAAATCAATGCTAGCAGTATGGATTTTTCAAAGAAATGCCTAAGTTTATCTAATAAATATTTAAAAAACCTGTGTGAGTTAGTATTTCTAGATCTTAAAAAATTGATTGTATCAATGGATGCATTTATGGTCACCAAATATTTAAGATTAATGATAATCAATTATGCGAAATATACTGTGGGTCCTGAAGATGAAGTTATGGTAAAAGACCAGGGTATATTAAACTTATTCTTAGAGAGAGTCATTACTATTTGTTCGGAAAGAATATATGTGCTTATAGATAAAGAACTTGAAAAATTATTTGATTTAAACAGAGTTGCTACTCAAAATGTGAATAAGATTGAATCCTTATGGAAGTTAAAAAGTAACCACAATATTTTAGAATATGTTTATGATGTTTCGAAAGTTTCGGGTATTCCGTCAATTGTTGGAGATCGTATATTGTTATTAAATGACTATTTTAACAGAATTAGAGACATCATGAATGAAGTCAATTTGAATTTTTATAAGTTGACATACAATCTAAGTGATCTTATTACTAATCAAGAAGTTTCATCAACTCGCCATCTTGAGAAGGATAATGATTTGAACAACTTAAATAGCTATTCTGAAATTGATGACGATGAAGAAGGTACTGATGATGAGTTAATGGATTTTGAACTTAATGATGCATTTGTGGGACATTATTCGGAAATTTTCAAGAAAATATATGTTGATAACTTACGAAAAATTTATTTTGAGAAACATATTTTTGATGTATTCAGTAAATTCATAATTTCTGAGGATTGTAATTACAATCTTTCTGAGCTTATTCTATTCAAGAAAAATTGGATTGAATTACAAAATAGGCTATCATTAGCAGAATCTGATCTGAGAATTTCAGTTCTTAATAATAAACTTTTTAATAGTTATAATCAAATATTTACTAATATAACAGGTAAGGATTCGATGAAATTAAATATAGTTCAAGAACTTGTGTTTGAAAAGTACATTCCAATAGAATATAAAATTGATCCAAGTACATTAGAGGTAGAGTCATTCGACAACTCAGTCAAAAGAAATATGAACGGCGGTAATAGTTATGCATTTTGGGAAGAAGATCTTCCAGTTATTCCGCTGTATGAACTCACCATGAAGTTGCATCATATTAATGAGCAGCTTGTTAGGGATAATGATGTGAGTATATTTTCTGATGAAGAATTTTTGAAAAGTAGAGATAACTTTGTAAAAGATGTCTTTTTGAATAGTATTGATGCTGCCTTGATGTCTGTAATAAATAAATATGAAGAAATTGATTCAAAAGTTAACAAGGAAAGATTAGTTGAGACATATATGGATCTATTATACCTATCCAAAATAATCAACCTTCAACGAAAGATTGAGGATATTAAAGCATTTGAAACCTTGAAAACCTTATGTACAAAATTGAAAGTGGAAATAAGAGGTATTGAAATGAAAGTAATGACAAAGAGGATCGATGAATATTACCTGGAAAACAAATTAATTTTCATTCCTTTAATGGCTTGAAATTTGTATCTTGTAATGTGTTTCTATTCGTTAATCTTCGTCAATATTTCTCAAGCTCAATAGTCACTGAAATCAGCAACCATTTTGGATGCAACTTTCTCTATAGTAGAAAGTAATAATTGCAGGATAAGATTTTAATATAAAGATTATTTTTATCTGGCAAAACATTGAATATGATGTAAGATTATGAAACATATATTATTTCAATAATAAATTATACAACTGCGCTATATACATCTCTTAGATATAGGAATGGTAAACAAGAAAATAACAAATATAAATTAAGATCTTCTGTTTCAGCAGTTAACCAGCAATGTCAAAAAGTAGAAGGAGAGATAAAAACTGCTGCAAAAAAGCAGAAAGCAAGAGATAATTAATAATGTAATATTTCAAAAGAATGCTAAACAAGCTTATTTAATTATTGATCAACCGACAGCTGGCAAAAAATTATATCAATCATTATGTAGATTAATTATACGATTAATAATTTTCTCTCAACGATACCTATTCATGTTTCTATGAATATTATTAGCTAACATTAATTATTCTATTTTATTGTTTGGCCAATTTTAGGCTTTTCAAGTATGTTTCAAAACATCCTTATAACTTCAACTGTAGTCATTAAGTTACCACACCGAAAATATGTATACAAGAAGCCACTATTACATGCTATCATTCTTTTTTATCAACCAAGAAATGTAAGAAGATGAATGTCCTACTGTCACTTTTCCGGCAATGTGACTCCCAGTTATATCTTTTGTTGGATGCTTATAGTTAACTGATGACGATTTAACTCTCTTATTATTAGTTCTATCTAGCTCAATATTTTCAATTCCTCGTTTATAAATAGCATCTTCAGTCAAGAGTTCAGAGCATCGAATTTTGGAAGGAACATACAAAGGTGGAGTTTTATACCAGATATTCTGCTTTAAAGTAGAAGTGTAATCGTTGGCAAGAATATCGCTATCTTTAAATTCTTCTTGCTCGTCTTCTTCATTTTCTTCATCTTCCAGAGACTCGGAGATTGAGTTCCCACTATCAGATTCAGTATCTTCATTCCTGGTTTTCTTTTGTTCTTCTAATTTTGTTAATTGACTATTATTTATTACCTGTGCATTAATAAACCTTAAATAATCATTAACAGCATCTTCAACTTCGTTAGAAATAGTGTAAGTAAATTCTTGATCCATAAATCCGGGTATTATAGGAGCTGCGGCTTGTGCATTATCTGACAAATCTTGACTTTTGGGAATTGATGATAATCCTAAAAGCGAACTATTAAAACCTTGGACTGAATGTACGTTGTTCATGTACAGAGGATTTGAAGGTATCAGTGTTAATAAAGCACTATTCAGAGTTGAGTTATGAGTCATCAATGAGGCGACTAGAGGAGAATTATGCGGGAATGGTGACGCTGATGATGAGTGTCTGATATTTTCATGACTTTCTACTATATCATCTTTAGAGACAATCTGTGTCATGTGAGTTTGATTATCTATAGCTGGATTTCCCACTATTGGTTCAGCCTGTTGGGATCCTCTCTTTTTCACCAAATTTTTCATCTTTAACTTTCCAATACTTTCGGGGGGTAACGCAACATCTGTTATATTTTTCAAATTGTTTAAATTCTTAGGAATATTATTTTTATTCATTTTTATGGACGTTGAATATTGACCTAAGTCATCATCAGTATCTGGTGGTCTTACATAAACAGCACCATATAATGGTGGCGCGTTTTCATCCCCTATTACAGGATCAGGAATAGCACTTCTTTCAGTGGCATTAGGAGATAGCAAATGTCTTAAAGGACTTTCTACTTTGGGGACTATTCTTAAGGAAGTTAAAGGAATAATTGGGTCCTCCAAATTACGAACTTCATCAGGCAAACAACCCTTCCAAGTTCTAATTTTTTTGAATTGTTTGTCAATATCACTATATCTGAACTCACAAAGAAACAATGGTCCTTCGTAAATGACACCAGGATCACCTCTTTGATATCTAGTAAAGTATGCAACATAACATTTTCCCAAAAGATCTTCCGCGCGATGATCCCTATATTGACCACTCTTGCATACTTCGTTTTCATAGAATAAACGGTCTACTCTATGTACAGTTTGTTCAGATTTATAGTACCAACATACATTAATCCATTGTTGTGAGTCATTTGTCTTCCATGTTCTAAAAATTTGTCCTATTATAGGGCTGGCCACACTATTAGGATTCCTCAATAAGACCCAGTCACCCACTCTGTATTTCTTATCATTGAATTCAACAAAATCCAATGGTATCTTATTGTTGTCAGTAGTTAAAAATGCACTATCTGGCTTCTCAGATTCTTGTATGACTAATTTATTTGATTCCTTTTCAAATATGACAGTATTCTTGTAAAGATCTGAATTTGGAGCATTTGTAGCTTTAAATGTGTGAATCATCATCGCTAAGTCATTAACAAATTCATTAACATTCAAATACTCTTTTTGACGAACTTTGCTTCTCATTACTTCTAAACAAATATTGTTTTTTCTATCTATTGGTTTCTCGAAATCGTAATAAATATATTCCCTTTTATCATTAATAATTCTCTTCATTAATCTCAAAACATTTTTTATTCTTTGTTCATGAGGTCTATCAATAGTAGGAGGTTTACCTCGTTTACACCAAGCATCAAAGTTCAAATTGGTTGCAAGTCTCTTGGACGGAATCATAATAGGTGTTCTTCTTTTAACAATTGGTGTTGTACCTATTATGTAATTAGATGCATCAACAGGCAGTCTTATCATCATATGATTATCAGGAGTCTTAATGACTTGATTGTTCACATTTCTGTCATTTGTATGATCTTCTTCATCAACATAGTCATCATCATTTTGGGCATCAATATCGTCTTCACTCTTCTCATCAACAGTCGTGTTATTTTCGTTTATTTCTTCTGCATCAGATTTTTCGCTGCTTTCTTCACCATCTGCTTCTTCATTTTTAGGTAAAGAACCTAAATCAGGATAAAACAATGGTTCTTTATATTCTTCGAATTTTTTATTTTTACTAATGCCTCTCATCACTTTATTTTTAATAAATTTTTCTAGAAGTTCTGCGTATTTATAAATTAAACTGCCCCTGCGATTAAACATCTTAGCATTCCAAACAATTTGAGCAAGATCTCTAATAAATTCATTTGGCAGATTGTACCTATTTTTTTTTAAACCAATTTTGACCTGGTTCAACGATATAGGATTCTTAATTAAATCATAATACCCTGGGATCTTCCTGTCCGGTAATGTACGAAACACATACGCGATTTCATCGCCATCTGAGTCAGTTAATCCAGTGATGATGTTATCAATATATGGAAGTAATTTTTCTCCAATATCACCTTCGCGAGTCATTTTTGCTATACCTTATATTGTTATTTCTAATTTTATATATATCAATGATTTGATAACGTTCAAGTATATAGGTAGCGAAAGACACATACTTTCAAAACGCGTAAGAAACTTAATAAACAATTAATTTTCCTTTTGTTGTTGAGAAAAAAAAAACATGAAAATCAAGAACCTTACACGCACTCTAAGAAGAATGCACATTTACAAGATGAGATATTGAATGTGACATGAATGGAAGTTCACCACTAGATCGAACTAAACCTTCTGAACTGAGTTTGAACCAAAAATGAATATTGAAGTTCCTGAACCTTTAATGGAAGATCATGATGAGAAACAGCTAAAGAATGAGTTTAATTTGATATATTTATTGTACCATAGAAATAAGAATCAATTTCATCTATTGAATTGGTTTCAATCTTTCCATCAATTGATGACGTATTCAAAGAAGCTAATATTAGTAATAGATAAGCATAACTACAGAAGAATAAAAGTTAATAAAAAGTATGAAACACTTCAAAAGATAAAAAGTAAAAAAACCTACTACGATAGGCAAAAGTTTCAATTGTTGACGCTTAGGTTTCAAAATTTAGCCAAATTCATACTTAATAAACTTGTTCCAGTTTGTTATAGGAAATTTATGCAAATTTTATCTTTGGGTCAATTTGTTACCCTTGGTTTTGCATTGATTGCAATGTTGGCCAAAATAAGGTCTATTTGTGCAAGTTATGTGTCGCAAGATTGTTCACATAATACTATAAATAATAAAGAAGTCATGGTGTCTAAATGTTCGACTTCAGAGAAAGGCAACAAAGAAGATATAGGCGAGTTTTTTGAATTAATAGATACAAGTAAATCTGCAGTACAACAGTTGCTATCTGGCAAGATCAATGATGATAGTAATACTAATTGCGCCACTATAGGTCCAAGTAAACCTGCTGGAGATAATACAAAGAATACAGATATTTTTTCCAGAAACGATATCACAGTTATAGATATCAAAAGCACAAATAAATCATTAAAAAAACTGAAAAAGAAAAAAAAAGGGAAACCTAAAAATTATTTTGACGATATTTTTGGGTGAAATCTCAGCAAAGCATAAGCTTTGAACGAAACAACTGTGCATCATTATTCAACAGAATAGTAATGTTATCAATTCTAGTGTTTTTAAAGAACACTCTATTATATAATACATATATATATGTCAAAATAGGTAGCAAAAATAAAGGTGTAATAAAAAAAACTCTCAAAAAGTTAAAAATTGCCAAATGAGCTATTGGTCTATACATATTAATTGTTCTACACTAAATTCTCCATTGGTAACACGCTCAATTTCACAGTCATCTATATCATCATTTATACCATTTTTAGGCTATGTTGATTTCTTTTCAACAAAATCTTTTATCTTTCTTTGTTCACTATCTTTATCTACAATAAAGTATCAAGTTCTTTCTTATCTTAAGCCAGTTCAACTGTCTCTGCGCCGTTAGTTTGAACTTGCTCTTCAAAACCTGGTTCGAAAATTTTATCTGCAGCCTCTTTAGTTGCCATAATATGCCCCTCAACTTCTTCTGATTCCGTGCTATCAAATGCACTTGATTTTGACTTAAAATTTTTAACATTGGCACTTACCTTGTCTAATTCTTGTTTTGAATTATTAATATTATAATTATCACTCTTTCGATCCAATTCACTTGCTTTTGCCTGAACAGTTTTATTTCCAACATTAAGTTGGTTCATGCCACTTACTTGCTCATTGCCTTCCTCATTGCTTCTAAGATCTTCATTTCCATCGCTGATTTCAGTATTTATTTTCTTATTTTCATTCGATTGTGAATCTTGGTCATCATTTTCGTTTCCAATATTTGCATGAATTTGAGAATTCTTAATCAACTCCTCTTGTACTTTTGTTATATCTTGTTGACCTTCGCTTTCAGATCTTATCTCAGTGAGTTTTGCAAATGAAGGACTATTATTCTTCTTTTTATCTAAGCTGTAAATTACTGAAACTTCCAAACTTGCATTCTGATTAGTTTCACTTCCAGAATTAGATTTTGCTTCTGCAATCTCAATTTTTTCGTTTGATTCCCTATCAACAATTACTTCAGATTTTGCGATATCAGTGGGTATAACTTTATTATTATTTTTATTGAAATTGTCAGTACTGGAAGAGATATTTCCCAATTCCAAACCTTTTTTGACTTCTTGAATTTCTTTTAAACTATGATTTGTATATCTCGCGCCCTTTTTTTCAATTTCTGCGACACAAATATTCAAATTTTTGTCTTCTACCTTTTCAATATTTCCAAACCTAGATTCGGATGAGCAGTACTTCTCTTCAATATCTGCTGCAATTTCTTTTTTTTCAACAGTCATAGTAATGTCTTTATTTTCAAAATTACTTTCGTTATTCTCCTTTTTGTCTGTCTCTGTAATAGTCATAATGGTATCTTCATCTTTTGATTCTACTGCCTTTGAGAAATTAACTTTGTCTGACATGACAATATCCTCACCATTAGACGTTTTGCAATTTGCCTCATGATCAACCACAATAGAAGTTTCAATATCTTCATTCTTAGCCTTCGTAGCTGTAGTTTCATTAGACTTTTTTTCAATAGTATTTTTCATATCATTATCCTCATCATCAATAGCACTTTCATTAATAGCACCCAATCTTGTTTTATTATCGTTGCTCGGTACTTGTTTTGAAAATAAGTTGTCCTCGCCAGCTAAGAAACGATCTAAATTCTGCTCGAATGCTACCATAGATTCTGTTCTCTTCTTTGGGACGCCGACAGAGCTATCTTTAACGGTAGAACTGTTCAAACTATCATCATTCTTATCGCTAGCAACCTTGGCTGATTCTACGCTTAATAATTTATCTAAGTTGCGTTCAAGTGCAACAAACGATTCAGAACGATTCTTTACCTTTTCGAGTACACCCAATGCCGTAAGTTTATTGGTATCAACCTCTCTGATTTCTTCTTGTTTTTTATTATCTGTCTTAATTTCTTCTTTTTCTTTCATATTTTTATCTTCTGGAGCTTCATCCTCACCTTTATTATTGACTTTTTCTTTAGCTAATACTTGCTTTTCCTCGACTTTTGTTTTATCTTCTACCAGTTCCTTCTTTGCGGAAACCGATACAACACTATTATCTTCTTTTTTGACTTCATACTTAACTGTATCAGAGATTTTTAAAGCTAAATCCGTTCGTTTGAGTGCAGTTTTTGAGATCACAGATGTTTTATTGTTAGAAACTGGTTTAGCTGCTGCAAAATTCTTATCTTTATTTGCTATTGTAGATGTTCCCTTGTTTACTGTTTTGTTTGCTGGTTTAGTTACACTAGTTGCAGAAACTACTGATTTGGTAGCAGCACTTGTACTGAGAGATTTATTGGTTTTTGTTCTACTTGAATTTGCCGCTGAAGTAGATGCCTTAGATTTGACGATTGGTTTCAAAGGAATCAACGGAATTGAGTTATGTGGCTTTGATTTGTTTGCTGACGACTGTGGTTTAACTTTCCCAGAAATCAAATCTGAAAAAGTCCATTTTCCATTCGTCACTTTCAAAGTTGCGCCATTAAGACTTGATGTCAAAATTTTAGTAAGGATATCGGGATTGGTCTGTACATACTTCAATATTGACTGACCTGCAGAACTTTTCTGCAATTGAGACATTGTAGAGGAAAGGGCTGCTGTCAACAACTTGATCACATCTTCTTTACTTAATCCTTTAATATTCTTTGTAATCGCTTTAAGTTGTTCTTGTAAAATATTCAAAATTTGTTTGTCTTCAGCAGTTAACTTAGGCTTAGTACTTGTTTTAGTAGCATTAGTTACCTTTGGAACCACCGGACTGTTAGATGCATCTTTTAGATTTGTAGGCGCAATCGCCTTTGTACTGCTTGCCGATTTTGCAGGTGGTGTGGCTGTCCCTGAAACTTTTGAAGCATCTGTAATAATTGACTTCTTTTTAACTTTATCTTTCTCCACAAAGTAATTCTCATCGAGGCCCCAAAGCCAACCTTTACCTTCTTTCGAAATTTTTCTGAATGCTTTGTTCAAAGATAAATTATGCCTAACAGAACTTTGCCATCCATCAGGACAATATTTATAATATGGATATAATTCCTGTATAGCTTTATAAATTTCAGATAAAGACATACCTTTATTTTCTGAGCAAAAGGTTTTCAAACAATGTATTATTATATTTGAATAAGAAGTGGAAGGTTTTGTTCTATATTGTTCAGGAATCTCTTCAAGTGCGTATACTTTCTTGGGCTGCTTTTTTGCTTTTGTATGTTTTTCTTTCTTAACAGCTTTTTTCTCAGAAGGCTTCATTGGTTTTGTAACTTTATTGGCTGTTCCTATTATTGGGCTTATATTTGAAATTGTAGGAATATTAATGGATGATGAAGGAGCAGGAACATCTGCGGTTGGAGCATTTATGACTTCGTTCAAAGCTGGCATATTTAAATTTGATGTATGTAAACCTGTAGTGGCTTCTAGTTTTTTACTATCCAAACTATTAAGGACCGTATCAATTTGATTAGTAACAGATGGACTAAGAGGTAAGAACGGCGTTGTGGGTGTCTTTGTCATTTCTAATAATTTGTTCAAACTATGCTCATCTATTGGAGATACTGCATGTTTGAACAATGCAGAATCAAGACTCATAACTTTAGGATCCAAAGCGCTCGGAAGACCAGACTCTGTAAGAGATATAGGGGTTGACCCACTTTTGTTAAATTTAGCTTTACCCTTTGTTATTTTATTGGAATCATCCAAGTTTGTTGTTAATAATGTTAATTTATCGGTGATAATTTTGGCCTTTGACTTTAAAATATTTTGATTATTATCTTTCATATCTTTCTTGATTTTCTGTACTTTCTTTGTTGTAGCAGAAGATTTTCTGTCAGAAGGTCTAGTACTTGTAGTATGACTGATACCTGTGAATTTTTTCAAGCCATCTTGTTCATTATTATTATTAGGTAGTACAAAACTGAAAGCTACTGGCCCTATTTGAATCTTATTACCATCAGATAACATCACAGTAGCACCTTTTTCTATAAAATTGTTATCCACAAAAAGACCATTTCTACCTAATACCGAGATTTCAAATTTTTGTGATCCAAAATTATAAAAGATTTTAGCATGTTTTCTAGATACTGCTTTTTTAGGACCAAGATTCACATCAACGGTGTAGGAATTATCATTTTGCACTCTTCTGCCCAAGACAACTTGCAATGTCTGTATATAAAATGTAAAAGTATCAAAATCCAATCTAGCATAAGCCGAAATTTTCGTGTTGTTGTTAGCATCATTATTTACATTATTGCTACTTGAGGCAGTTGGAATATTATTAGAGTTGGCACTACCTGCAACGCTATTCGGAAACTCATTATTTGTGATAGCTAATATTTGGTTCAAATTATTGAGCCCCAATATTGAGCTGTTGGGCGAAGTAAGATTTGCTGTTGAATCATTATTTATACTCATTTTAGCACTATCTAGTTACTTTATTGTCTATTCTTTGTTTTTTATGTTTGGTGATAAAGAAACTCTAGGATATCCTTTTTCTTGTATTTTAAAACGATTCTCGCTTTAAAATTTTCAATTATTGATACAGGAAACGTAAAAATTATATGATAGATCCTAAGCAGATTATTGTTGAGAGTAATAAATATTATGGACTACTGTCCTGTATGGTTTTATTTTGAAGTTATTCTTGTATATTATAATTTCTTTGATATTGTTCTTTTCCCTTTATTTTTAAAAACAGATAAATAAGCAAACAAAAAAAAAAAACAAAAAAAAAAGCTTTACAAGTTATCTCTTCAAAAATTTCAATATAACAATTAACACTAAACAGTTTTGATTTATAGAATAATGAAAGTAGTTAAAAATATCATTGGATTATTGTTGTTATTTTTCTATACTCTTCTTCTCTCTTTTTTTTTCTTTTTTTTTTTTCTCATTTAAAGATGATGCATAAATTCTACACGCACGAGGCTATCCTTTATTTACAACTACAATCGTAATCCTGTATTTTCAAAATTAGTCATATATATCCTGAAAGAATAGACAATTTAAATTGATAGCATATTATCAATTGAATTAATTAGTTTTCTAAGCTGTGATTTGATTTGCGATGATGTATATATAGTATAAATAGCGGCTTAATTCATTGAAAAAGATATACAATTATTTACCGCGCGCATGCATAAACAAACAAGCAACGAGATCTACTATTTATAATTTTATCTTAAAGTTTAAATTGGTACAAAATAAGTGTAGACAACCAGTAATATAAGCCTTTAATAACTAAAAGAATCACCATACTAACTGCGTATCTATATCTTTATTTTCCACATTGGTTGCCTCATTTAAGATGCCAAAATTTGATTCATGCAATCCTATTTTCAAGTTCTGTGATATTCTATAAATAAGTTGTCTTTTCTTGTTGATTTGCTGTAATAAATCCAGTAGCACATGAATTGACCTCTTATTTGCTTTAAAGTTATGGGCGGGATCAGTTTTAAGGGTATCATGATATAACGTATTAAATTTGTTGATAAGTTCAGTAAACTCTGCTTTTGTGCTCTGTAAAACATCATCCAAAAATAATGTTTTATTTAAATCTGAGCCTATAAACTTATCATTCGTACTATCGTCTTCATAATCACATGAGTCGTCTATCCAAGTGTCTGAATCAATATTTTTATTCAATGATTTTAAAGTTTGCAAATCAACATTAGCCCTTTGCTTTTTTGTTTTAGGATTCAACAAATTTATGAAATCTTGTTCATCTAATAACAAATCACCTACTCTTAAAGGCTTAATGTCATAAGCTTTTTGCGATAAATCAATAGGGCTGCTGATCTTTTCTATCATTTTTATATACTCATCGTTTTCTAAATCCACCAATTCTTTTTGTAGTTTTTTCTTTTTGTCGAATTTTTCTGATAATGATTTCAAGAAATCGTTAGCGCTTGAGCGTGGCTCGTTTATATCTTGTTTATCAGATACCTTACTGGTCGTAAAAAGTGCTTTAGTTAAACTCGGATCGATACTTTCGTTAATGGTTGCCATATTGTTTGTAGTTGACGCATATTCTAAAAGAGGTTTTAATTCTTGAACCATCTTCTTTATAATATTCAATTCATCTGAGAAATCATTCTGTTTTTCTTTGATGTCATTATTGGTCTCCTGAATAGGTTTCTCTTGAATTTTTGATGGTTCGCCTCGTCTGTCCAATTTTTTCTGTTGTTCGACATTATGATCAATGTTTTGAGGACTTTGGATCTCATTAATGACAGCTGATTTGTTCATTGAACTTTGAAAATCTTGTGATTTCTTCCCGCCATTCATTGATAGTAAGTAATCTGTATTTTCCAACAGTATATCTCCTTGCTGTAAATCATCATGATTTTGTTGTTGGCTTTTATTAGTCTGATTCCCCAAAAGTGCCATTTCAAGTTGTTGTTTCAAATCCTCAATAATTATTTCTTGATCTTGACTTATAAATTTATATTTTTGAAGCTTCTTCACTAATGATTCAATAGTAAAACTTTTTGAATCTGAATTTAAATTTATTTTTGAGTTCGTTAATGAATCAATTTGATTCAATAAACTGGAGTTTTCATGTTGTAATGAGTCAACTTGTCTTTTCAATTCCTCATTTTTATTCAATAATGACTTGTTGGATCTTTTCAAATTTTCTTTCTCCATTGTAACTAGCTTCAAATTGATTAAAGATTCCTCCACTGTGTTGTTCATTAACTTTGATACAGGCTCTTCTGGTAATGATTGTAACGATTTATGTAATCCACCGTTGGATAGTATATCGGAGGTTTCCGTAATATCACCTTCAATAATTCTAAACTTATTCCCATGTTCATTATCAGTCTTGACTTTATGATGGATATTAATGGATTTATTGGTTCTACTTTTTTGCCAATTGCTCAAGATGTTGTTTTTCTCAAAAGTTGAACCTACCAAATTATTATTATTCGCAGTGTTGACATTATTACCGTTTTCGTATTTGCTTTTCAATAATCTTCCATTCTCTAAAGAGCTAAAGGAGTCCATATCAAATGTCTTCAATAAAGAGGACCTGTTCAAAGAAGAAGAGCTTGGAGATGGTGTAGGTGTAGGTGTAGGCGACGGTGTGTCTCTAGTATAATCCATTATAATACAAATAAAAAAAATCTGAAAATAAGCCTTAGTTAACTCGGTAAATGATCTCTAGCGCTATTATAAATGCATATATATACTCATCTATATTTGTGAATCAGGTTCACATAATAAGTCAGATTTTTAAGTTATAGTGTTTACTTGTTTTTGAAGATTTGTTGTTGTTTTTATTTTTTCTTTTTTTTTTTTTTTTTTCTTCATACTTCTTTTCTCTTTTTTCCCATATATAAATCGCTACGCTTTTTCTAAATCTTAATTTTGTGACGCGTCGTCCCTTTTTTTTTTCGCGGTGCCCCGCGAAACATTTCATCAAAGATGATATAAATACAAATACCAGTTTTTGGTAAATTTAATGCAAAAATAGCGTACGAATAGAACTAGTTTGAACGCTAGATGAGAACATCTTGTTAAATTGAAAAGAACTGGCTTTGTAGTAGCACAAGAATATTTGTATTATGGTGTTTTGCCATGAAGAAAGATGTCGAACAAATAGTGCGGAGATGTTCTGACATAATTTCTTTTTTCAAAACTTTTAACATATATATTATTTACATTAGAAAAGCTGAAAATCATATTAACAAAGTGGGGACCAAATCTCTCAGTTTATTAAAGAGCATAAATACACCTTTTTAGACAAATAAAAAATGTGTTGGATAAATATTAAAAAAATTAAAACTTTCGAAAAGTGCGAAACAAATAAATGATAATTGTTTAATCAAATTTGTATGGTTTGTCTCTGAGTTATTATTACAATGAAAACTACTATTTTTTGTCAAGATATAATAGCTATATCCTAAGATAATAAAAACATAATATGATAATACATATAACATATAAGATGCATGAA
>JASTUI010000026.1:0-167083 GCA_031125405.1 Saccharomycopsis oosterbeekiorum
GCTGTACATTACACAAATGATCATGGCTTTATGAACGTGCTTACTGATATTGCCTGTTTTGGCATAGACCATTTCAGTGCACGTGATCGGTCAATATCTTGTCCCGACAATAACAATAAATATATAGGGATTTCACCATTGCTTAAACATTCTTAGATCATATCTCTGATAAAAAAAAGAATCTATAGATAGATGAAAATAGATAAGATACTAGATTAGAAAATTGATTTTTGTCTTTAAAAATCAAATTGAAGAAAATGGAACTAGATTTTAGTGTTAAAAAAATTCAACAAACTCTTTAATCATACCGAAGTCAGGCAATTATCTAAAACTAATGAAACTATGGTTGAAGAAAGAAATAAAAACAATTACTTTTCAAATCATCAGCATCATAATATTTCTTCACATGATAGCCTTTGGCAAAATCTATTGATTCTTGTGGTGATAGCATAATGTCGGAGATACTCATCAAGTCATATACGACGACCGGTACATTATGGCATTAGAGTAGCGGATATACTTATCAAGGCATATCCGACAACCGGCGTGTGATGATGCATTATGAGTTTAGAGCAGCGGATATACTTATCAAGGCATATCCGACAACCGGTGCGTTATGACAGCGTTATATCGGAGATACTTATCGAGGCATCTCCGAGTACGTCCTCTGGTGAGTCCCATCTGCGCATTGTCGGATATATATTGCATATATTCAATTTATGTACATATCAAGAAATTCAACATCTATTTAAGAATCACCAAAAAGTACGAAATTTAGTCGAAAAATAGATTTATTTTGCTTTCTAGGATTAACAGTTGTAGTTCATTAGTTAAATCATTAGTGTTTATTTCTGTTCCAACAATAGCAGATGTCTGATCCTATTGAAATATTAATCGTTGGGGCTTCTTTTGGCGGTATTTCCGCCATGAAGCTAATCATGAGCTTCGCTCCATCAGCCAGCCAAAAAATTAAGGTCAATGTGGTTGATCCCAGATCAGGGTTCATAAACGTATTGGCAATGCCGAAATTCATTTCGGATACGGAATTTGCCAGTAAATGGTATTGTCCATTAGAAAACTTTGGGGTTCCTTGGAACTCTGTGTGGTCAAACAAGGATGAACAACCCAAAATGTTGTTTAATGATGCTACGAATCAGAAAAATATCGAGTTCAATTACATCCAAGGGTATGCTACGGAATTAGGTTTGAAAAAAATTATAATTAAAAGAAATAAATATTTGAAAAGAAATTGCCCATTCGAGTTTAGAGAAGCAATATCGACTGAAAAAAATTCCGATTATTTAGAGATTCCGTATGATTATTGTATACTAGCCTCGGGAAGATCCAGAAACTGGCCATTTGATCCAATAATAGATACTAAAGAAGAATTTTTATCTGAAATGGCCCAGATTTCAAACATGATAACCTCAAAAAAAAGAATAACAGTGATTGGCGGTGGTGGATTAGGAATTGAGTTAGCAGGCCAACTTAAAGAATCATTCCCTGAAAAACATATTCAATTAATTCATCCACATCACACATTACCTCCAGAACCATTATTGGGAGATCTGTTCAAAAGCGAAATGGAGAATCAGATTAAAGAATCGGGAATTGACCTATTATTAAATACAAGAATTGCCAAAAAAAGCGTGCTAGATAATGGTGAAATATCTTTGCAAACAACTGACGGACAAACTATTATAACAGATTTAGATATGTGGTGTAATTATCACTATAACAATATGCAATACCTATCTGAAAACTTTCCTCATTCTTTAGTTAACAAAGATGAAGTTTCAGTCAATAAGTATTTTCAAATGGAGAATAAATTACAAAATACTCCTTATGAAAATATCTTCGTGATTGGTGATTTGGCAGCCTTAGGACTCATTAAGAAAGCAGGATTGGCTCGCAACAATGCAGAATTCGCAGTTTCAAACATTTTTGCTTTAATTAGAAACGAAAGGTACTCTTTGAAAGAATTCAATGGCCTCAAATTTAATAATATGGCAATACCTATTGATTCAAAACGTAGTGTCGCCTGCTCAAATGGGAAAGTTGTTGTCAATTCTCCAGCTATCGCTGACAAATATCGAGATCATTATTGTAAACGTGTTGCTCAAAAGTTAGGCTTAACCATTGCTGAAAATTTATAGCCATATGTTTAATAATTTATATAATTGATTGATTCGTTAGTTAGTTTATTCTTGTATGTTAATGATTAGTTATGTGACCTTCGTTTTTTATCTTATTTCAAAAACAAAAGTTATAATGCCTGATTTTAACGTTGAATAATAATTGTATGCAATTATGACAATAAATTTATAAAATTTTTTCGTTTTTTTACTTATTAACATATGTTCTCGAAAATAACAATTCAAATCAGTGGACACTTTGAATATCATTCAGACGAGGCAATTCTTCGTTTTCTGAAATTAAAAATAAAAATTACAAACGTCGGAAAGTACTATCTTATTTGGGTTCTACTTTTTACGACAGATGAATCAAGAGTATGCAAAATATCAAGATAGAGATATTTGAATAAATGTTATATTTTACATTTAAAGCCTTTTTATAGTTCATTATGGTTGAGCCAGATTTCTCTGGCTTAAATCTGAGTCCTTATTTCTCTCACCATTGATATTGTTTCTCATATTGATTTGAAAAAGACAAGTTATTTGTTTAGTTTGTCTATATATATATATATATCAATTGATATTACTAGCAATCTGTATTGCTCGTTTTAATCTTTTTTATTTTATTCCTTATGATATCTATGGAAGGTGATCAATTAGCACAGATTACTACAGATATTGAATAAATCTATTTAGTTTTATTATTATATATATAAAGGTTTTCTATAGATTTCGATGCGTATTATATTCAATACCACAAGAGAGTGATAATAATTCATGCAAAGTTCATCATTCCCAACTCATTAATATTAACTGTAATGAATTCAATACATTGCGTTCATGATATTTAGATTCCCTCCTTTTTTATTCTCTTAAGTTTCGCATATACTTTCAAAGCGATTTCATTAGAATTGTTTTAGTTCTATTAATTGCTGCTCATTAAAAAAAAAAAAAAAAACCATCCAAGCATCATACACTTGCTACTGCTTTTTCTTCCTCTATAATACAATTCAATCCCATGATTGACTCAAAAATTCCATGTTGCACCACAACTGCTGGCCTTACACCACCCGCCAAAAAAACATTATCATTGGCAATTTTAGACAAACAATCCAAATCGAAGTATTGATAATCTTCTTTAATATCATCAAAAATATGAGTGTGGTCACCATTGAACGGCGTAAATGGTGATAAATGTTGCAACTTTTTCTGCTGAAGTAGAAACCTGGCTCTTCTACTAGTTGGCTTTCTGGAACCGTCCAATATATATTCTTCTTCTTCAGTGGCATCCATCAATTGCTCATTCAATAATCTGGTCTCTTCCATAAACTTCTTTCTTCTAGCAGACGTTTGTTTCAACAAATTTTTCTTAACAGTTTCTACTACCATATCGCTCTCCATTGATGAGTTTAATAAACCGTTTGTAATTTGCAATTTTGCCATCTTCTCTTCTTGAAGCAAATCTTTAATCAACCTCCTTGCGGCTTCTTTTTTCTTTAGGTTCAACTGATCTTTTTCCAATTCTTTCCTCAAAAATAATTCATGACTCCTGGCTAAATTAATGTTATTTTGACGAATCAATTTCGAATTTTCCTTCTGATATTTCTCAATGTATTCGTTGGTCTGCTTCAAATCAATTTTATATAGCGAATTATAAATAATTTCTTCTATTTTCTCTATGTATCTATTATATTCTTCCAAAGTTCTAAATTCACTTTGCTGCTTATTAAATATTTTGAATATCTTCTTTCTGATATCGATTTCTTTTTCCACCGTTATATCCTCAAATATTTGTGTTTTAAATTTCAGCTTTCTCAATATCTTGTCACAATGGGGATATGGACATTTTGTAGGACCTAGAGAGAAAATACGGTCAACGCAGGAATCACACATTTTATGATAGCATTCTGTATTTATGAGGAAAACCATATTAGAGTTCAAATATTTATCAGTCTTGCAGATTGGACAGACATCGTTTGACAAATCCTCCATATATTCATCATCAATTGACATATTTATAGTTTGTCGTGTATTTTTCTTTTATTATCAACAGTGTTTGTTGGTTTGCTGGAAGTAAATATATTCTAAGAAAAAAATATCTTCAATTTATAATATTTAAAAACTTTAGAATCCAAGCAAATGAATATCAATTCTGCTATTATGTATTCTAAATCAAAAAACAACAGTGAAAGCGAAAAAGCTTATGCGCACTACTTTCAAGAGAGTCAAAAATTGGGTGATATCGTCTACTACTTGGAAACTATCTGCTATTTTCAGTGTTATCTTTATTTACTTTGATAATTGTTATCTGCTTGTTGCGAACCAACGTGAGAACAAACACTCATATTTCTAGGCAGATTTATATACCTTCCAATGTCCTCTGAAACAAATAGTAGCGGCAGCAATAGTGACCTTAAATTTATGGACATTAATGGTGTTGAATCAGATTCAAATAGTCTAGATGATTCTAATTCATCTTCCCTAGATATGTCCAATATTTCCAACACCAATGTTATAAGAAACAGAAAAAACAAAGGACAAGGTAAATTACCGCATATATTTGAACATTATAATAGTAGCAGCAATGCTACAAGGCTTCGAAAACTTAAAGAAAAAAAGGAAAAATTATTGATTATTAATAGACTTTTGAATAATGTTCGATTATCTTCAGCAGATCCAATCGCGCCACTCACTTCTACAGAATACGAGTTAACTCGTGTTATACTCGATTACAAGGTACCAAATATTCAGGATTTAATCTTGATACAGAACAGTACAAAGACTTCTGATCAGCCACTTCCACAATTCAGTGTTTTGCCTGTGTCTTTTACCGATTTGCTGAACACGATTATTAAAAAGTTTACGCCATTTTTAACTATTTCAAGAAGTGATGTTAGCGAGAATAATTTGCTTAAATTTACTGTGAGTTTTTTTGATATTTTCAATTTTCAATTCACTTTGAAGTCGTCAGAGGACTCACAACTAGAGTCTTTTGTAGTAGGTGAGAAATCCTTTTTCAGTCACGTATGCGAGTCTGAACTTTCGTATATACTAAAATATTATTTTTCTGCTCCGTCTAATCAAATGCCCACTAATTATGATTTTACTGACTGTCTACAAAAATTGAACTTTTATTCAATACTATTCATGAAAAGAATATATTATTTTCTTCTTCTTTTTAACGAATATAAATTACTCATTAACCAGGTGCAATGGATTTCTATTGTTTCCAAGATTAGGTCGTTCGTGCCATTTGCAAAGTCGTTAGAAGATTCGTTAGATATTCTAGGTGATTATTTGAAAAATATAGATATGAGTCCTGGAATATCTTTTGAACAAAACTGTCAGACATTTGAAATTTTGTCAGCAGAAACACAGTTATTAAATGAAGAGAAGTATAGTACATTGAGATCTATGGGTTTATTATTTCCTAATCTCACAACTTTGAAACTTGAAAATAAAGATGGGCTTTGTTTGGATCTTAATTGGGTAATATCATTTCACGATGTTTCTATCTCCAAAATCAATGAACCAAGATCAATTATTACAGGTATCATACATCACGGAAGCGGTAATTATGGCCTTTCTTTTGTTGAAAAAGATGATAAAATTATAGAGCAATTGATTAAACGATATGGTCTATTCAAGGGCTTGAAATCGTACATTGATGCAGCATTTGATAATTAGATGAATAGTATATACCTTTTTTATACGATTCGATAAATGTAGACTTATATAATCTATTTTTCTCATTATAAGTTCATGTTGAATTTTTTTTTTTTAATTATGAGCGATGAGCAGTACCTTGGATGTTAACTCTTGAACCAAGTTTTTTTTAGAATGCAGTGTAATTTATGTTTGCATATAGATAAATGCTTGTTTTGAAATGCACTTAAAAATATATGTTATTCATTTAACTTATTTTAATATGGCTTCAACTACTTATTCCGGTGAAAGTACAAACTAACCTTATTGCGTCTTTCAACTTTGATATTTGATTATGTGACTTTTTGTGTAAGTATTGCTATTTGATGTGAGCGCCTAGCATTATGTTAGACATTTCTTGGACGCAAAACCACATAATTCTCCATTCAATGTTTTACCATTTTAGCTGTACATCATTTTAATTAGAAATATTAATAGTGAATATGCGATTTAGTTATCATAGTCATAATGTTGTGTAGTATTTCAAAGATTATATGAAGAAAGATCCCCTCGCAAATGTATGTTAAACGCAAAACCTCTTACTTTGATGCATAACAACGCATCTATGAGTTGACCCATGCACGACCGTTAGTGTGATAGTTAATGAAAAAATATCACAACTATCGCAGAAAGATTTTCGATAAGTCTTCTTTTCTTTAATTAGAAGAAGAGAATAATTCAGGATATTATTGATATTATCGCATCAGTTTATGGAACAGATACTTTGGAAAAAAAGATGAAAAGGAATTCGTAAATATTAGGAAGTCACTAAAAAAACGAGTCGTGAACCGATTTTCCTCAATGATGATAGTAACTACCAAACTTGATAAAATATGGATTTGCGGTATTTCTAGATTATATGTTGCAAAGGCTAAGGAAAGCATTTGGCGACATTAGACCCGAGCCTTCAAAACCATAACTTTGATACCAAAATGTTGAATAAATATGAACTTTCTGTAATGATTAGGAGCCCCCAAAAATTAAAAGCCTCCTATCAATTTGTCTTCTCAGCTGTACGAATATATCCGGTGGTTAGTAAGAATAAAAAGTAAAAGCGCTGTACCGATGCGAAATCAAGAGACGAGATGAAAATCAAAGGAAAGGTACAAAACCATACTATCAAAGAGCCATTTTATTTGATATTAGCCTGGCGGTGAAAAGATTGAAAATATACAAAATAGCAATGGTATCTTCTACAGAATTAAAAAATGTGAGTAATATTAGGTATTTATAAACATAGCAGCACTTGTTTTGTTGTTTCAAATGCTATCATTTGTTTTTCTTCTGATTACTAACTCTTATGCTTCTAGTATATGGATAAAAACTTGTCCATTAAGTTGAATGGTTCCAGGTGTATTGTTGGAACATTGAGAGGTTATGATATGTTTTTGAATTTGACTTTGGAAAACACTGTCCTAATGATACCTCCTGCTAAAAAGACCCTTGAGAAAACTAAGATTCAGCTTGGGTCATCAGTGATTCGAGGTAATACTATATTAAGTATTGAAGTATTGGATAAAATATGATGAATAGAAGATTCAGAACCATTTGTATTTTTCTAAAGTAAATTGCAAACACATTCAAAAAAAATAATCCGTTTTTTATACCCTCACATTATTACTAGTCATTATGCATTCGTCAAAATCAAGGAGCCTCAAAAGGTCTGATTCGCTCATGGATCATCTAGTTACTTGACATATTATCAATTAGATATTTGGGTTGATAGAGCTGCATGCTTAATCACACTTTTCTGTCTATCTAATTTCTTTCAAATCTTTTACTCTTTCATCGCTACTTTTTTTATCGTTATTTTGTTTTTACAATATATATAAACCTTTTTCGAATCTTGCGTCTATCAAATGCTTCTATTGTGAAGCGCCAACAGCTATTCGATTAAAAAATAGTCGTAAATAATTATTTCTACAGCTAAATACTATTCTATAATATGAGTATATTTCGCAATTACTTGATTTGCCGAACGAAATATCAGTATCAAAATCTGATGGCCATTTCCGCACCTTCGTACTTGTAACCACATTTTTCGTAAAACTTAATGTTTTTTTCAGCACAATCCAAAATAACCTTGTAACATCCATTTTCTTTACCTAATTTGGTCAAATGTTGAATCAAATGATAGCCCAACTTCTTACCCTGTTCATTTTTATTGACAGCGATATCTTCAATGTGACCAACCTTTCCACATTCATGTATGATCTTTTGTTCAATGATTATGGATCCGATGGCAACAACTGCTCCATCCTTGTTAACCATAACAACAGTATTGTAAATTTCAGAGTGTTTGTTTAAATGTTCAATAGTTTCTGCAAACCTTTCCTTTGTGAGATTTCCCACGTTTGTAAGAACACTCAATGTGGAGACAACTTGTTCGAAATCGCCCGCTTGGACCTTTCTGAAAGAATAATCTTCTTGAATTTTGATTTCAGACATTTTGATTTATTTCTAAGGTATATAGTTCCCTATTTCTCTATGATAAACGTTCAAAAAATATAGTATTTTCTGATGGCCGTATTTAAAGAAATGAATAATACAATTTGTTTGTCTACTTTTTCTTGTTTTCTAGATTCTCTGTTTTGTTTTTCCTTTTTTCTTTTATTTCGACCCGTCTATTTTTAAAATGCGTTGCTTACTTTTGCTAGTATTTTGCAGGTTGTGACATACTATATCCGTATTTTTCTATGGGTGCAGGTCAGCTAAACATAAGACACCTTACAAAAAGAATTAAATGAAGCATGTTACTGATTATATTCAATATGAATTGGTTAAATAAAAACTAAAATTAGAAAGTAAATTGATAAAAATAAGAATAAAATCACAGATTTTATGAAGAATTGAAGATTGTGGAATTAAACACTTGATTTTTTTTCAAAAGCGTTTGCAGAAAAGTTTTTCATTAAAAGATAGCAATACCTGCAAATATAGTGAAAATAAAAGAAAGTATTAATTTACCGTTAAATGAAGATTCAGCGCTGCCTTCAAATGTAATATTGTTAGTTTTATTACCTCTCTTGATTGTAATGAAATGTAAGTTGGTGTGAGTGGAAGTTAAAGGAACGTATTCAGTGGTGTACGTATCAAGATCACCATTGGTATTAGTGCTAATACCATAAGAGACACCTGTGGTTTGACCGTTTGCCAAAGTTGTTGTAAATGGAGCAACAACAACAGATGTATCTGTAGCTGAATAAGTTTCATCACTGACATCACTCATGCCGTAAACGGCATAAGAGGAACTGGTGCTGGAACTAGAACTAGCAATAGCAACAATAGCGCCGTTGTTAATTGCAGCAGCACTAGACTGTTCAGTAGAACTTGAAATGGTGGATGATGAGAGAGTACTTGAACTGGTGAAAGAGTACGCAACAGTTTGGGTTGCATTAATGAAACCGGTAATTGCGACTAAAGCGGAAGTAGTAGAAGAAGCAACCGAGGACAGAATTTGCTGTTTACTAATATCTCCAGGAAAACCAGAACTTTCTCTGCCGTTGATTTTACCGTTCGCAGAAACAATAGAGTTACCAGTTTTATCAGCATAACTGTATTCGTTACCAGTAGAATAATCGCTAACCTTAACATATTCAATATTATAATAGAATGGCGCACCGTTTGCAGAGGTTTTACCACCAGCCCATTCAATAGTAGTTGCTGCATTTGATGGATCACCACCAGCCCATAATCCAAGGAAGATTCTCATTGGAGATTGTGGATAATCGTGATTGCCATCATTTTTAACAGAAGATCTTTGTAAGCTTCTCACAGTAATACCATCAACAGACCAGATAATCTCATCTTCTTTCCATTCAATAGCATAAGTATGGTAATCAACAGTAGTGTCAAAACTTAAGTTGATAGTTGTACCTCTGTCGTAACTACCAGTAATACCCTTGCCAAAGTAGTTGGTTTGAACCTGTGTCTTGAAAGTGGAAACCCATTCATAATCAATTTCATCACCGTCATCAGATTGCAAAAACATAGTTGAGATCAAACCAACACCAAGAGATGTCTTGGCTTTAATTTCAACTTTACCATACATGATGTAGAAGTTGGATCTCAAACTTGGGCTATCACCAAAGTTCTTCCAGACTGATTGCAACCCTTTATCAGTGTAAGAAATATCAGTGGCACAAGCATAAGGAGAAAAGTAGCTACTTTCCTCTTTGAAGTCTAAGTAAATGGATTCTGCTAAGGCGTTATCAGGCCCGCAAGTGCTTGTCAATGGGTCGCAAGTGCTTGCAAAACTTGCATTTGCTGAGCAGGCTAATAATAATGTATATATTATGTTGAAAAGTATCATTGTTTTATATTTCTAAAAGTTAAGTTTCAATTCTCTTTTCGATAGATTTAAAATGTTCTTGTCTTTTTTATTTGTTAAATGGATATTGGAATAGAAGTTGGTCAATGTTTTAGATGAAAGGAAAAGAAATGAACGAAAGAAGGATAATAAAAAAGATGAAAGGGAAGATAAAAATTGTTGAGGTAGGGACATGATATGTTATTAAATAAATATAATTCGTAAATTACTTTCAACTTCAACTTTTATACATATGCCACATAATCCTTAGCATATGATTTTTGTGACAATAAGCGCCTTTCAGCGCCGTTCCAAAGTCGCTAACTCATCCCTGGAATGTTGACTGCCAAATCTAGAGATTTCCGCACTATTTATGTTTTTATGCATGTCGAAATGTAATGCATGCTTTCAAAAACTTTTGGTCGCAAGGGTGGAATTGCGATTCCTCTGTCAGTCTGAAATTCAATACTCTTCACAGTATATATATGTATATCAAATTACATTATGTATAGAGATAAAAACTTTTAAATATATATGACTTTTGAACGAATTCAGGGTATAAATCCTAGGTGCTGAATAAGTAATTTTGGGAGTTATCCAAGATTCTAAAAATAAACCGAAGCAGCGTGAATGCTATCACGCACTAGGAATCTTTGATTTCAATTGGTAAATTATAATAATCCTACATACTTGAATCCATGTTCCATGTTTGCAAGTTCTGATTTTAATGAATATATTCTATATATTATTTGACGAAAAAGTATATGCTCTTTATTTTTTGAAATTAAAACAACTTAAGCTCCGGTTTTACTGTCTAGACAGTGATCTGACATGTTATGAAATATCACAAAAATGAAAGACAAAAAGATCATATTAAGTACATGCAAGTTCTCAGAAACAAAGAATGTCTTTTTATTGATTGATATAGTCTATCTTGGGGTATTTTGAATGAAAATAGTTTATCTTCGTTTACCCATCTCTTTTGCATGAGATTCAAATGATTTTAATTAGTTACCCGGCTGACAAAATTGTTAAGCAGCCGAAAACACAAAAATACTAAGAAAAACTGAACGAAAATCAAAATGAAAAATCGCAAAGGGAAGAAAAAAATGAGTATAAGATGGTGCAGTTTGTAGAATTCTTCTCATCTCTTGATTTTCTGTTTCTTTCATATTTCTTTCTATAACATCAATTATCGCTAAATAAGTTCCATATAAATATAGATTGGAGAGAAATTCATTCTTTTTTTGTCTTGAGAATCTTAACGCGTAAAGTAATAGTAATAATCACGTTGCTGGGCGCCTGGTGTTGATATTCGTAATTGATACATCGGGAATCAGTTGTGGTAAATTCCATTTTTTTTTCAATTAGAATTAACGTCTATATTCTTTTTTCATATCTTGTAATATAAAATAATTCTGGTTAAAAATTAATTATCTTGACAATGATAACTCAAAAGTCTACAAGAAAAATATATGTTACCTCAGGTCAGTCAATTTCTAATGCTACTTAGGTTTCTATAATAGTTCAGAATAAAATGAGTGAACTAACTAAACAAATTAAAAAAACGAAATAAAAAAAAAAATATTGAGGAAAAACAGAATTCCTGGTGTCTAACTATATAAAAGACCATATTAAAACTTCTTAGTTAGGTAGTCAAATTTGGAATACGTGTAACCAATAAATGGCAAATCATTTTTTACGTCACTGTTATTATTGTCATTACTAGAAGTTGTTGGTAAGGAATCTGGAACATTTTCTAATTCATCTGTAGGGAAAAATCTAGTATCAGTTATACTACTCAACTTAGGAATGAATGGAGCACGAACATTTCTAATGGTATTCCAATCAACACCTCTGAAAAATGAGTGCTGTTTAATCTCATGAGCACCATTTTTACCTAATCTTTGCTCTGCGTTGGTTAATAAACTTCTCATCAAAGATTCACTTTCATAAGTTAAATGTACTTCTTCAGGGATTTCTAAAGATTCTCTCCAATTTAAAATTTTTCTGTATGTTTCTTGTGGAGTATCACTAGCAAATGGTGGCCAACCAACTAAACATTCATACATGATGGCACCTAAGGACCACCAATCACATTCTTGACCATACCCTTGATGAATGAAGATTTCAGGAGCAATATAATCTGGCGTACCTACAGTAGAATATGCCATCAATCTTCTATTTTTTCTCCATGTTTGAATCTTATCTCTATTATTAATAGTTAAATGGATCTCTTGTTGATCACCACCGAGTCCCACTGATGACACAGTTCTTTGATGATTATACTTTTTCTTATTTATTGGTTCTTTACCTAGTAATTTCCTATAGTAATTAGAATCGTGAGTTTTATGGAAACCTGTAGCTAAACCGAAATCACTCAATTTGATATGGCCGTCTATGTCAATCAAAATATTATCAGGCTTTATATCTCTATGAATGAATCCTAATTTATGAATAGCTTCAATAGCCAACACACATTCTGCAATATAAAATCTGGTAATATCTTCGGTAAAGACTTGCCATTTGATTAGCATTGTCATTAAATCACCGCCTGGTAAAAATTCCATAATTAAATACAAAAAATCAATATCCTGAAAAGAATAAAATAAGGAAACAACCCATTCAGAATCACTTCCAGCTAAAATATCTCTTTCAGCTTTAACATGGGCCAATTGGTCTCTCTTTGACATTTCCAGCTTTATCAATGTTTTCATAGCAAATACTTTGCCATTGTCCAACTTTTGAACTAATCTGACCTCACCAAATGCACCTTTACCGATAACCTTGATAGTCTTAAAATCGTCTAATGAAAGTCTAGTTCTTCTCAATCTGACAAACTGGGATTCTTTTTGTTTCAACATTAGTTTTGCACGATTCTTACGTTCTTCGCTTCCTTCGGATTCTAATTCGCGTTCCAACTTTAATCTTCTCTTGTTACGATCAATTGCATGTGTAACGGATTGATGATAAAAGTTTTCAATTTTAAGCAGCGTAGCGGCAGCTTTCTCTTGTGATTCCTTAGGGAATAGTTCTGGTTTTCTTGAAAACGGAACTTCTGTGGTAATTGGTGTAGCAGATTTTTTGTTTACATCAGCTGTAGATGTCATTACAACATCCCCACTATTGAAGGAATCATTGATGCATCTGCTACCATTGTTGTTTTCATTAATTGTGTGATGATTTGACGTTGGACTCAAATTTTTATTAAGATTGTTATTTGTGTGGTTATTATATTGACTCTTTGATTGAAACTCATTTGTTGTTGGAGATGAATTATTACTGTTGTTTTTATTAAACTTATTAATGTTCAAATAAGATATTCTCTTCGGTTGTTGGTTTATAACTTGTTTCACGGGTTGGTATTGACGTTGTTGTTGCTGCTGTTGCTCTTGTTGCTGTTGTTGCTGATTGTGACTCGTGCTGTGGGACACTTGTCTGAAAAAATTATTAAACTGCATCTGAAAAATCTAGATAATTACACACGAATAATCCCGAACTTATAGGAGTTGGTCAACTGTCAACTGTCAACTGAATCCAATATTTGGCTTTTACTTTTACTTGATGAAGTAGTCTCGATCGAGGGTTGTACGAGTACGGAGAAAGAGTTATATTATTGGTTGATATTTTTTTTTCATTCACTTCAAATCATTTTTAATGATGTGCCGTTTGATTTACTTTTCTTCTACACAATGCGTTTTTTTTTACCTCCCATTCAGACCCCAATAAAAAAATGAGGAGTACGAAACTCTCTATCGGCACTTAGTACTAAAGCCAAAGCGTTTCTTTCATCCACTTTCATTGCTGAAGTAATGGCTAATATATATATCAACTTGCATTGAAATATAAACTACAATACAATCAAATGTTTTGGAAACAGTTATTAATATAATTAGAAATTTATTTATTGAGCAAAAATATAAAAATTTTCATTAACAAACAACAAACTTAAAATTGTAAAGCAGCACCCTTTTGTTTCTTGTCACCACCCAATTCAAAATGCTTACATCTCTTCAATGGTAATTGGGCCTTATACTTACATTTGACACATTCCAAACGTAAGACAACCTTTTTGGTAGTCTTGGCCTTCTTGTGGAAAATTTGCTTGGTTTGACCACCGTAACCACTTTGTTTACGGTCGTAACGTCTCTTACCTTGAGCGAATAAAGAAGCTTTACCAGCCTTGTATTGAGTAACCTTGTGTTGAGTGTGTTTTCTGCACTCTTTACCTTTACAGTAGGTCTTTCTGGTCTTTGGAACGTTAACTATAAAAATCTGTTAGTAAAATGTTTGATATAGATTGTTAGCAAACGTAGATTTGATTTAAGAACAAACGAGACAACTTGGACCTATGCAGAACTGCAAATGACAAAACGTGTATTGGAAATGCATGTATTTTATTGATTTGACTCACAGAACGTTCCTTCAAGTTAGTCAATACAAAAGTTTTCAGTCAAACGGATAATACTGCAATATTAACAGATAGGATTTATCACATTCAATATTTTTCGCGTTGCATATGAGATGGTCGCTTCTCTAGCACACAAGTCTACCGCTGTCATGAACACCCACTAAACGTTCTAACTAATCAATAGTCACGCTATCGCCTTAATTCGTTCCATCCAAATTATTCAAACATGTATCCAAAATCATTATAAGCTTGTTTCATTTCACATAAAATGTGTACCTCATTTAATCATTCCAAATACCACAATCAAAAGTCTCAAATTTTATATTTCCTACACCGTTCTATTGATCTCACTTGTCTCCCTTCAATCTGTAACTAGTAATAAACTATATGACATACCCATTTTTAATATTAGCTATAGTTTCTATAATAAGGATATGGTATTATAATATCAATTAAACAAGATGGAAGATTAACCAATTTTCTGTTCACGTTAATTTTCTGTTTTTTTTCTCGTCTTTTTTTTTTAGTTTTTTTTTTCCATAATTTTTCAATACGGGCACAAAATAATAATACTTCCCACAGTTAAGACTTTGCACGCCCAGTCGAAAGCGTTATAATGGCCGCTTCTCCAACGCGTATCTCTCTCCTTGTAGCTTTTCTTCTTATATTTTGTTGCAGAACTTCGTTGACCAACTTGATGTCCAGAAGGGTTTTATGCACCGTGCTAGAGCGTTGCAAGAACTAATCAATTTTACTGCGTTCTCACATATATATAAAAAAAAGAAAAATTTGCATTTCTATGAAAAAACATTTGACAACTTTTTTATTTTTATGCAGCTGGAACGCAATTTACCAATATCGTAAATCTCATAAGAAATAAAAAAAAGTGACTTTTAAATAAGCTCCTGTATTGCACGTGCCACAATATAATCACGTGCTTTATTAAAGGGCATATTTTAAAGTGTAGTGCGTTTGGTTGTATAATTTAGTAATTCCGGTTTGTAACAGAATAAATAAGGTAACAAACAAAAACTGAGCAGCGTCAAGCCTCAAAATAAACAAAATTACATTATTATAATAATCTAGCAAGCGTTACTTGACAGCCCAACAAGACTCAGTCCTGTGAAGCTATTCTCACATTCTCAATCAATAATTATTCGAATATGTTTAATAGTAGTAGATTTTTCAAAAGGCCTGCGGTTTTGCTTATAATTTTCCTTTTGGTTATTTTTTCGGTATTTTACACATCGAAATCAAGTAGCCAGCTCGACGTGTACGTTCCTATTAAGTCCAGTAATGATGAAGACGATAGCGGAGCTGCTGGCATTATATCCAAGTCTACGAAAAGTGATGATAAGGAAAAAACCAGTGGTGAGAAGTCTAGTAGTAATGAAAAAGATATAATAGAAGAGGCATCCGTTGATGAGCTTGCTTTGACGCCATTTATGCCAAAGATGGAAGATGAAGAGCTAAAAGCAGAGCTAGGAAGATCAACATGGAAATTACTTCATAATGTTTTAGCAAGATATCCAGATAAACCTAGCAAAGAAGAAAAAGCTTCGCTAAAACAGTTTTTCCGATATTTTGTTAAAGTGTATCCCTGTGGTGATTGCGCTCAACATTTTCAGAAATTACTTGATCTATATCCACCCCAGGTTGAGAGTAAACAAAACGCTGCCTTATGGGGCTGTCATATTCACAACAAAGTGAATGAAAGATTGGACAAAAAGATTTATGATTGCACAAATATTTTAAACGATTATGATTGTGGCTGCGGCGACGATGAAAACCCGTTGTTCTCTCTCGATGATATCGATGATGACAACGTTGTGAACGAACAGGATGGCCTTGCTTCAGGTAGTAAAAAAACTGATGAAGACAGTTACAAAGATGCATACGAGAAAGGAAGCCTCAGGGAAACAGTGACCGCCAGTAAATTAGACATCTCGAATAGTATGGAAGAAGAAAAAGAAGAGAAAGCTCTGGAAGATGAAGATATTTTGGGTCATTTGAATAGTATCATGATAGAAAGTAAGGAACCGTTGCAAAAAGGTGGTTAGAATGTATTGCGATGCTACTGTTACCCCCGTCAACATTGGTTCTTTTTTACTATTTTTTTCTCTATCTGTTTGTTTACTTTTTTTTTCTGATGTAATATTTGTCACTCATCTCATAGAATTTTGTTCCTTATATTTGTTTCCTTACCTGTTGTAAATATACAGTTGTTTGTGTACGCTGATTGAGTGTACATACGTTGTGTACCTGCCTACCAGTTTATGCGTAGTACTGTTTTCAGTTATTAGCATACACACATCTGGAAAGATGAGATCATCAGATCTTTCTGAATACATACAGAGGTTCTTTGTTTGTATATGTATATATATCTACCAGTAATAGAAATTGCCCGTCTAAGTGAAGATAGGTTGCTTTCGAACTATCTGATTTATTAATTAACGTCGCATAATACACGTCAAATACAATAAATAACTCTGGAAACTAAAAGAGAAAAAAAAGAAGTCTTTGCAGTGCGCAATCTTGAAAAGAAATGAGGGTGCATACAAGAGAACCTGTCAAAATAGTTGAGTTTAATTAATATGTGAATCGTTTAGAAGCATTATTTTACAAAAATTGGAATTAACGTGAATTTGGTTAAATATGTAAAATTTTTCGGTAAAATAGCAATTTTTATTTGTTGATCTGATTGATCTATTTTGGCCAAAATAATTACCCTTTCTAAATAGATGACAGCAATATTTACATTTCTGAATACTTTTTTTTTCTTTTTCTTCTCATATGCTAACTAATTTGCATACAAGTTGCTGTTTTACGTCTGAAGCTCCCCATAGCCAATCTTAAACTTTAAAGTTGGCATAATCCGCAAATTCAATTAACGCCTATTGGGCGGTTAAATATTGTTTCTCCTCAAGACGTGCATAAACTTTCAACAATTATCAAGTGATTTCATACATTCACAAATAATTTCAGTTGATCTGGTGCATTTTCATTTTCAAAAGCAACACATTTATTCTTGCTTTTATTTCTCTTTATCGCCTTGGTTCTATCATAATAGCGAACATCTCGATCCTTTGACTTTGAGTCTGACACATTTTTATCACAACTTACCGTAATTATTTCTTTCTTTCTCTTTATATTATAAAAAATTGGTGATTCATTCTTCTGCTTCTTGTGGGCCAAACTTTATATCTGGTTTTAAACCCAATTTCATTCCTTCTAGTCCTCTGAAGACTTGATAAGTTGCTAATTTAATAATTTCAGAGGAATCAAGAAATATCATAAAAATAAAACAAACAAATCTTACTTTGATTCTTTTTTTTAAAAAGGCATTTATATAAGTGAACGGTTTTCTGGGCTTATTCCTTTTCTTTTTTTTTCCTCTTCAATATTAATTAAGTTCTTTTCGAATACTTCCCAATATCTTAAATCAAGCTAAAAAAAATAATATATTAATAAAACAACATTGAAAGTTTAATAATTCTATAAAGTAATCATGACACCTTCATCTAAAGAAGTAAAGTAAGTTGAAATCTTTTTTTTTCTATTTATTTAAAAGGAAATGTTTTTTTCTATTTCATATAAAACATACATACTAACAACTTTACATAGGTTGCCTTCATTTCAGGAATTGACACACGCAGCCAGAATTGATAAAAGAGATCAAAGCTCTCTTTCAACAAATTACGCTTTTCCAGGTGTAAATAACAATATTTCACATACTTCTTCGCAGAATCCTTCATCAGTGTTTCAAACTCCTCCAAATATTATGATGACTCTGAATGCAGTAAATGTGAATAATGGACAGAACCAGCCCAGGTTAAACGTTGTCCAGCAACTACTACCGCCACCATCATTTCAGCAACATCAACCGGTTATGCAACAGCCGCAACATCATACTTTTCAAAGACTGTCATCAACTTCCAGTCCTGCATTATATCAGAACAGTCAAGCTACAATGAATCCAAATCAGCAACAGCAGCAATTTGTGACACCTCAAAGGCAATCTAATACAAACACTGCTCCTACATTATCTGCCAATCCTACCCCAATGTACACACACATCTCAACCATGAGTAATCCTAGTATTGGTAGTAGTGCAAGAAGTAGTGCAGTTGCATCATCAGCTGGTAGCAGCGTATATAATGGGAAACCATCATTGTTGCCACCACCAGTGTATAATAATGCAAACCAAACATTTATGAATCAGCCTGTTTATATTGATCCACTGCACCTTTTTAAACAAATTGAACAATCTATTTTGGCAAGTATAGAGCTGAGTCATCAAATAAATACAATGGCAGAGTACTTATCAAGCCTTGTTAGTGAAGTACCAACTCCAGGCGAGCAAGTGATCTATTTAAGTACACCAAGAAATAAATTCTCTATAACACAACAGAAATTAAGGACGTTTCTAATGAATATGTCGCCTACAGAACTAGATAAAGTTATCGATTCTACACAGTCGGTACAAGATACGATGTTGACGTGGAAGCATTGGTTATTAGAACAGCAGCAACAGCGGCAGCAAGTACCGGGTATTTCAGTAATTCATGATGCTTCCAAATCTGCCAGGATTCCTGATTTTCATGAAACTATGAGAATGCCAAAATTTGACGGTAGAAGAATGTCACAGGCAACCAATATATCAAACGAAGTTTCTCCTACACATATCATAACTACATCAAACATAAGATCATCAGGAAATCAACGTACTCATCAGCGAGAAGAACGTGAATCAATTAGTACATCAATGTTTCCGTTTTCACATTTTGATAGTATATCCAAAACTCAAAAGCTGGCAAAAATGAGAAGAAAAAGTACTGATGATTCTTTTAGATTGAAAAGAAAATCAAGAGTTGTAAAAATCGCAAAGGGTAGTAGATCACATTTCAAGTCAAACAGTAGTGGAACCAACAATCTTATAATTGAAGAAGATGAAAATTCGGATAATGACGAGGACTATGATGATGATAAATCATTGAACGCTAGATCAAGAGTAAGTACTACTGGTGAGCACATAAGCTTCAGAGTTAAACCCCAGACATTAACCGAAAAAGGTGTAAAGGTCGCTGAGCAAATAAGGCCACCAAAAAGAGGTGCTCAAGGACAACTACATCCAGAACTAAGTGCCAAAAAAGATTTATTCTGTTCTCAATGTGGAACAAAAGACACTCCAGAATGGAGAAAGGGTCCATTAGGAGCAAGAACATTATGTAATGCATGTGGGCTCTATTTAGCAAAATTATATAAAAAAATGGATCAAGAAGAAGCAGATGAGTTCTTCCTTAGTAAAAGAGATGAAAAATTGAAAAAAAATTAAAATTTTTATTATTTGTATAGTATTTTTTGAAAAAATAAACTGTTCTTAAATTTAATCATCTGCATTAGGTTAGTAATTGTATGATATCAGTCGTACCATTTTTGCTTGTGAAGGAAAGAAACACACATGTTGACATTTTTCCAACGTCTACAATTTTCATGCGTGAGTCCAATATAAGGAAGAACAATAAAAAAAATGTAAGAAGATTTCATAGATATCAAGCAAAGGAATAACAATTTGTAAAGTCTGTAGTTATTCAAATTTAAAATAAGATTTAAACAGCTTAGATTTTTTTTCAATTTTGTATAATAGTACCACATTATACCGATAAGTATGTCAAACACAATACTTAAACCTATTTATGATCCAATACCGTTTGATGATACTTATATTTTGTATAATGATGAATCATTAATTTCCTACTTATGCGTTTATTTTTCACTTCTCCCTATCACAATTCTTTCATTTTATCTTTCCTGGTTTCTTCTTACCATGGAAGTTGAGCCTTGTATAATTGTTGTTGGGCAAGTGGTGAATAATATAATCAATCATATCGTCAAAAATTATCTCAAACATGAAAGACCAACAGGATTGTATGAATCACTGAAATGGCCAGCACTAAGAAATGAATATGGAATGCCATCTGCTCATTCACAATTCATGGCATTCATGGCCATGTATGGAACTTTGAGGCTTATTCTTAATAAGAAAACCAGCAAAAGTGCAAAAGTATGGATGTTTAGAATTCTTGGATCTTGTTTATTGTTCGCATGTGCTATTTCAACTGCATTTTCAAGAGTTTATTTGATGTATCATTATATTGATCAGGTGATTATTGGAGTACTTTTAGGAATGATTGTAGGTGCTATTTACTTTATGATAGTTTCCTTTGTGAGAAGCATTGGTCTTTTAGATTATGTTTTACTGTGGCCTATTTGCCGCTGGTTTTATTTAAAAGATTCTTATGCTATTGAGTATGATTGTGAGGAAGAATATAATAATTATTTACGAAGAAAAAAGCTTATGATTGAAAAAAAGTCGAAATAGATTATTAATATTTTGAAAATGTTAATTTTTATTTAAGAGCATACAAATTGCTAGCAGATTATAATTTTGTCGTTGCTTTATTTTTTTAACTTAAGAGGAATTCGTAATTTGCAAAATAACTGTTGCAAAGAATATGGAATTTGAATTATTTGAACCAATCGTATGATGAATAACCATAATATCATTAATAGGTAAAATTCACATTACCCACTAACTATAGTAATTTCTAATAATTCTCACAATGGTTCAAGCTTGTTGAATGTATAATAACGTAACTAAATATGTAGAAAAAAAACAATAAAAATGAATAGTAGTAAATTTCCTTTTTTGTTTTTATTTTATTTCATGTTGATATTTTTTTAGTATTCTCAAAATTTGATCAAAAATAGTGAAGAACAAGTAAATAAGCACAATGAAGTAATTTAAAGATAATAATAATATATAACAGCTTGAAGGTAATAAATGACTAAATTATGAATTTCCCGTTTGAAACCATTTTGGAATCAAAACATTGCACAAGGCCGGATTAGATTTCAATTCATCTTCAGAAAAATCAAACAATTCAGGCATATCCTTATAACTTATCTCTTCAGTTTTATTTATAATCTGAGTTCTATAATCTGGAAGCTTCACACTCACATCTCTTAAGTCATCAAAGAATTCCCCAGTAATACCATTCAATGCATCTATTCTGGTGCTTGGTTTATAATCTAACATCTTTCCTAAGATGTCAACCACTGAGTCCAAATCATTAATAGCTTTCATATCATTGGTGTAAGCAAAAGATCTGGTACTGTTGAGCACTTTATGTAAAGGTATTGGCTTTATTATCGGAAATTTCTGGTCTTTGTAATCTGGATTCATCGCCTTCACTTCTTGTTTCAGTGGTGTGCCTTTAACCTTGATAATTTCCACTAATTGATCCACACCACTCTCCCCAGCAAAGATAGGTCTACCTATTATCAATTCTGCCAAGATACAACCCACCGACCAGATATCTATTTTTGTGGTGTAATTCGAAGCGCCAAAAATCAACTCTGGGGCACGGTAATATCTGGAACAAATATAACTGATATTAGGTTGCGATTCAACCAAGACTTTTGCAGAACCAAAATCACATAATTTGAGAACACCTGTCTGAGGATTTACTAATAAATTCTGGGGTTTCAAATCACGATGACAAATAGAATCTTTATGAATATAATTGAGCGCCCTGAGTAATTGGTACATGTATAACTTTATTTCAAAGATAGGCATTGAAGTCTTTTTTGATATGTAAAAATGGGAAGCCTCAAAAATTGTAGTCGGAACAAATTCCAAAATTAAATTCAAATAGAGTTCATCTTTCTCATTAACGTTCAAAAAGAAATACTTCAAATCCACTATATTACGATGATGTAGCAATTGCATTATTTGTAATTCTCTATTTTTATACCTTTTATCTTGTAATACCCTTTTTATAGCACACTGTTCATTTGTTTCTCGGATTGTAGTTTTGAAAACCACACCAAAAGATCCATGGCCTATCATCAGGTTGGACTGGTATGTTATATTTATCTGGTTTCCCTTCCTGTCCGTGACTAAGCTCTGAACCATATCACTCATTATTATTAGTTTGTATTATTCGTGTATTTGTGATGTATGGATTTGCTTCAAGGAGGCAACTATTTGAGAGCAATCTAAAAAAAAGTAATAGTAAACTTGTGAAAACCGGCTTTTATTTCCCTGCTGTATATCTATAGATGTCAATATTACGTGCCTGTTGTACTAGAAGTAAAGCACCTGGCCAGTATTTCAATATATGTACGCCGTGGTAAGATGAATGATTATAGCCATTACGATATCAGGCAAGTGACAATTGCAATTATAATAACTCTGTTCCTGTTTTCCTTTTTTTTTTCTGTTGTTTTTTTATTCTAAACAGCGTAATGTATTATTTTTTTAGGTGAGAAGGTGGGGCTCTCTCTGTGTATTTTTTATTATAATTTTTTTCTCTTTGTGGCTTATTTTATTACGAATTTTATAATTCGACCAGCAGATTTATTTTCTTCCCTGTTTGGAAGCACGGGGTGAAAAGCGGAGAAATGGGGTGCACAGAATGACAGAATTGGAACCTTAACAAAATGAGTCAACAAGATTCGACATGTGACAAAAGCTGGACAACCGATTGTATAAACATTTTGAATTAATATCCATTGGAAAAACAGTATATAAAAACAATTAAGTATATTGAGAGGAATATATATAATAATAATAATAATAAAAAGACGTTAAAAATATAATATGTTTGTAAAACTAAAAAAAAAAAATGCAGCTCATACAGTTAACCTCACAGTTAACTTCAATTTGGTCTACTTCTAACACGAACCAAATCATCAACCAAAGAGTCATATGCCTTGTTCATCTGTTGCTTATCCTTGATTTCTTCAGCTTCGTCACCACTTTCACTATCGCTGGCGCTAAGTTCACTATCATCGTCGCTATTCTTATCAGCCGAACTTACCTTTTCTCCTGTTGGTTGTGCACTAGCAACTTTCTTATAATCCGTAGATTCAGGAGTGATAGTATTGTCGGTCTTGTCCTTAGCAATAGAATCCACATCTATATGTGCAGATTTTTTAATATCATCGATTGCTCGGACGCCGTTAATTTGCACATCGTTCTTCAACTTTTCCGTGAAATCAGTCTTTTTGAAAACGTCCTCCAAAGAAACACCGCTAGCCTTCAAAGAATCCAACACATCGATAATATTGCCCAACTTAGAAGGATCCAATAATGCTTTTCTGACCTTCTCGGTATCAAAGTTGTTCACTGGTGAGTCGTCTTCATTACCCATTATTGACTCACCGTTACCATCAACCAATCTTGATTTAATCTTCGAAGCTGCTTTCATGACATTACCCTCTTCACTGTCCATCTTGCTGTTTAGCAATTGAGGAGGGCTTTTTCCTTTGCTGATCTTAGAAATCTCATCACGACTAATAAACGATGCATTGTCGTCGTATTCATCATCATCGGATATGTCATTGCGGCTACCATTTTCGTCAAAATGATGTAATTTATACTGTTGAATCATACTTGTAGTGGTGGTTGTGGCATTTGCAATACTTTCTGTACTATTAACCCCCGGAAGCTTATACGATTCAGAAGCATTGGAATATGGTGATGTCAGTTTCAGTTTACTGCCACCAACAACATTATCAAAATTTTTGGTATTATGATTCTTCTTGCTAACATTATTACTACTATCTGACGCATAATAATACTCCTCAAATTGTTTGACGGTGTTTGGATGTTTACTTTTGATTATATTCAACACATTTTCTAAGGAGTTATCCACAAAACAAAATCTTATAAGTGCTTCTTTTCCTTTGATGTTTAACTTGTGTTCATTTCTTAACGCTATCAAGTTATCAATACTTTCTGTAAGTTTCAGTTTAGCATCATACACTTGAATCAAAAACTTAAAGATCTTTGCCCTAATCTCTTGGTTGGCCTTGCCGCCACTGCTAAGATTTTTTGCATCTGGATACTGTTCAAAAAAATTCAAAATATCTTCCGCCAACGAAGATAATGTGAATTTTTTATCATTGTCATCTTGGTTTTCTTCATCTGCTGTTTGTTCTTGTTCCTGTTCTTGAGTGCCGCTCTTACTTGTCTTACTAATCACAGCTTCCATGTTCTTCATTGTAAAAATGCTCAACTTCGAGCGAATATGCAGCGGTACCTTTTCAAAATCCAATTCCAAAGAGATGATATGAGAATGTTTAATCAAATTACAAACTGCAACATAATCATCATCAGACAATTCATTACCTATCAAAGACAAATAATACAAGCTTTTGCAATTCAACAAAGCTTCACAAATCATCATTAATGGGATACCTGTCAACTCATTGAATTCCAAGTGTAGTCTAGTCAAGTTTTTTAATAATGGCAAAAACGTCACAAAGTTTGAAATATCTTCAGACTTGAAGTATTGTGGATTACCAGAAAGATCCAAAAATTGGAAAGTTGGAATTTTGGACAAGTTATAAATGAAAGAAGAAGCTTGCAAAGCAGAATCTGTCTTTAAACTAGCTTCATCTTTGACAATTTCAAATATTCCTGTAGAATTCATGGAGAAATATTTCAATACGCACTGTTTCTTTGGATTGGAAGTAATTCTGTATAATGTCTTAGTTAACAATTTGAAAGAGTTTTCAATATTTCTTTTCTCGTCTGCACCAAGGTCTAATCTGTTGTACCCTAAATCAACACCTGAAATAGTTTCACAATTTTCATAGAACCATTCACATACAATTTTCATCTGCTTATAAGTAAGATCATTGTATGCAATCCCGATCTTTTTGGTCTTCAAAGAAAGACCAATCTTGAAAAGTTTTTCAAAAATAAGCAACTTTGGAATCTTACAACCTGTGAGAATTAAATCCTCAATACCGCCACGAGCGATAAGTGAAGCAGTAAACAATGACCAGTCCATATCTGACCTATTATTCTTATTTGATGACATTCTAACCAATGTATTGTTGTTGTTTTTGGGGTTCTTTTTGGGTGGTAAAACCTCAAGAGACGCACACTGTGTGATGTCCAAAACAGATAAACTTTTATTCTTCAAAATGAACCAGCAAAGTAATTTCCAACCGTTTTCATCGAGCTGTGTGTTTCTGAAACTAATCTTCTTCAAGTCGGTCTTGTATACCAAGGATGCTAATAATATCTTCAACATCTCAAAAGTCATGCAGATCCCATCAAACACGACAGATTCAACACTAACTATACTGACAAAATCACAAAATGTGACAATTTCAATGAGCGAAGGCATGGAGTTCTTGAATACGAGTTGTGGCAACGTATCTGTGCTTCCTTTGGGGATCTGTTTCATTGTGGATTTGATAGGAAGAATCTCACGAAGATGGCAACAACGTGTGTAAATTATGTCAAGTGGAACTTTGTGGTACATTAATTCATTAATTTGTTTTGTAGGTTCTTCTACATCTTCGCCAGAACTCACATCATCATCTTCATCATCCAGTTCTTCTTCCTCACCTGTTTGATGGACTTCAATATTATTCACTCTCAAAGCGCAAGCAGGTCCATCTACATGTCCTTCAATACAAGAGTCTCCATTATCTGTGATATCGTCATCACCATTCTCGTCACCATTTTCATCGCATTCACCCTTAATATTAGAACTTGGCACAGGACTCATTTCTTCACGTTGCTTGACTTCTGGACTAATCAATTTTAAATGGCCAGTACCTCCGACTACCACCCCTGCGTTACCACTGGTTAAAAATTTGAGTTTTTCCTCCCTTGTAATTTTTTTCACAAATTTGCGACCATTTTGCATTATTTCCACTTCACCTTTTCTTGGAGCTCTTGAAGCAATTTGTTGCGGTGGATCATTAAAGAACACATTAGTGGAGAAATGTACACGTTTAGGGAATGGCAAGTCGCCTGCTAAGCCTGAAGAGGATGCAGCTGCTGTATTTGATGGAGCATCTGCGCTCGCATGGGAATGTGGATCATGAATGTTTGCCACATCAAACCCCGGAAGAATTGTATTGGTAGTATTTTCCAAATTTACAGAGGAACTGGAATTGACAGACATGGAGTCTGACACAGGTGATGCAAAACTGACCAGGTTGTTTGAACCGTTCGGAGTCTGTGGCGGCGCTGAAGGTTGCTTACGTTTAAGAAGACCACCTATCAAAGTTGTATGTGAGGATTCCGTACTATTATTTGTGGCCGTAGGAGAAAGATTGGTAGTGGTTACTGGTAACGGGACGTGTTTCATTGCAGGCTGGAACTTTGGGGTTTTTGGAAGAGCAGGAAGTGGACGACCTAAAACATCTACAAGTGGGCCTTTAAGGTTCCTTGGTGTAAAAGAGGAGTCGAGAGTCGAAAAAGAACCGTGCTTATCCTTTGTAGGGGTAGAAGGAGCTTTGTTGGCGTTTGATGACGATGATGCGACTTTTGCCTGCTTTTCTTTCTCTTCCTTGTTTTTCAATGTCTGGTTCTTGTAGAATTGTAAAAACTTTTCAAATCTTGGATCAAGATCACCAGATGACATATCTGGAGTAGACAACGATCTGGAAAGTGCGTTTTCTGATTCATACAGGTCTTCATTCTTTGCAATAGATGTGGCTGGAGAAACAACTGTGGATAGCGGTTTGACCTCGGGGTCTGTAGCAAACTTCGCGTCAGCACGGCGAGTTGGACTCAGCGGTCTTTTGGACGTTGGGCTGCTGGCACGTTCTTGCTGTGGTTGCAGCTTGGACTTCTTGCTGCCAAAACGCAATCCAATACGGGAAAAGAAGCCGCTGCTGGATTTGCTGCTACTGTTACCGCTACTGTTTGGGGAGGACGCGCCCGATGCAATGGAATACGACATGGTTCTCCGCAACATGTTCGGGTCGGGAGACGCGGCGGCAGAGACCTTCGGCTTGTAAGACGAGGCATTGGCGACGTCGTGGTGGATGTTGGCAGTGGCGCTAGTGCTGGGGGCGCCGGAGGACTTCAACTTCTGCTGTCTGAGAAGCTCGCGCGCCTCCTGCTCGGGAGTAAAGGACCGGTACTTGTGCTGTTTGATCGTGCCTCTGAGGACCCAGTTGAGGTCGTGGTTCAGAAACCCGTTGATGATGCTGTTTGCGTCGTTCTGGAGCTTCTCGATGTCGGGAGGCGAATCGCTGCGGGACATTCTGGGCGGATATCGGCTGTTTGTGTGTTGGCTGAAATGTAAGCTAGGGAAAGAGGGGGGCAGGGATTGGCTTCTCGCGGATCTGGGCAATAAGCGTGGTACTTATATATCTCTTTGTGCTGTGTCAATGGTGTTTCCAGTGCAAATAAGGTTCTGGGTTATAATAGCAGGAAAAAAAAAGAAAAAAGAAAAAAATAGAGAGGGAGTATATTCGAATATTGTGTGTTCTTGGTGTATATAAACTCACCACGCTTCGTGTTAGCTTTAAGCGCATTCTGCGGCCGGGCCAACAACGAGCGCTTTCTAGAAGTATGTATGTGGGAGCAACGATGATACTCAGCGCTTTGCAGGCGAGACAGAGAGAAAAGGACAACTTATAGGCGAATAAAACCGGGAAAATTGGATTGATCGAAGTTGCATTCATTGATGACGTTTTCGCCCCCCCAGCTTTCCGGTGCGCAGCCCTGCTTCTCTTGGTTTCTTGGCGGTTGTGTGCACAGGTGTATTTTTTAGACGCACCTATATCCGGTTACGGGCGCTGGCCAATCAGGCATGATTGGCCCTGGCGTGACGTCCCTAGTTTTCCTCTCTCTTTCCTCCCCCCCCCCCGTAGCAGAAATGTCAGTCCACCTTCGCCGGAAATGCATACATCTAAGTCAGTTTTTTTAAGTCAGGCTACCCCCCACTTGCTCAGCAACCAAATGGTGCCTGGGATACAGATCATGTCTGGCAAATGCAAAAGCGTGTTGTACTGTGTTACGACATACTACCTCCCATCTATCTATCGTATACTGCAAACCAACCAACCAACCAAATACATACGAGAGCCCCTAAGCTATCCCAGTCAAATATAACGATACATACCCTATATATGGACACATATATCCAGAGCGTCCTCACAACTCCCCGTACGATTCTCTGATTCTCTTATCCGTTGCCCAGCTCCCCAGTAACAACTTGTCCGCCGACCGCATCCACTCTCCGATGACAACCTCGTCCAGCAGCAACAGCCTCGCGTTTGTGTCCCTCGTCACGACCTCGTCCGAGACCTACAACGCCACCATCCGTTTCTACTCTCTCTTGGGATTCACCCTCATCAGATCCTATGTCCGCGACGACTCCTCTGCTGTCACGCCCAACGCCATTGAGCTTGTGGGCATCTCCTACGAGTCTATCAAGGAGTCCTGGCTCGAGCTGTTTCCCGCGCCCCCATCGGACCTGTCTTTGCCTCACTTTCCAACAGGCGTCTCCCTCAAAATACGTCTTGCCAATTACTCTGCTTCTGCGATCAATACCGCTAACGATTCGACCCACGACTCCATAAAGTTGGTGCTTCAACCAACAGACTTGCAAAACGTTCGCGAATTGCTTGCCTCCAATGGTTTCAAGACGGTGGAAAACGTTCACTACGATAATTCCGCCCCACAAGGCACCAAGCAATACATCTTCAAGACTAGGGACCCCATAGGTAACAGCGTTGGCTTCTGCAGACCGCACGCAAGCCCCCAAATCAAGTTGGATGTTCCTCCTGCCAGCGTTGCGGTTGTTTCTTCCACCGCCTCTGCAAAGAAGAGGATCGCCATCATGACCTCGGGCGGTGATTCTCAGGGTATGAATAGTGCGGTGCGTGCTGTGGCTCGTACCGCCATCTTCAACGGATGTGAGGTGTTTGCAATTTATGATGGTTACAATGGTCTTGTCACAGGCAATCCGCTGAAATCAGATGATTCGTCTTCTTCTGCTGCATCAAAGCCAATTGATCCGTTTTGGGGTGAAAAAATGATTAAACAGCTCTACTGGCGTGACGTCCGTGGATGGCTCTCTGTTGGTGGTACTCTTATAGGAACTGCGCGTAATAAAGAATTCCGTGAGCGCTCAGGCAGACTCAAGGGAGCTTACAATCTTTTGATCAATGGTATAGATTCTCTTGTCGTTTGTGGTGGGGACGGTTCCCTCACAGGCGCAGATTTGTTTCGTCAAGAATGGTCTTCACTTGTCGCTGAACTTATTTTGAATAAGAAAATCTCAGAAGAAAAAGTTTGTTTTTTGTATGGTGTCAAATCTAGTAAATCTGTCAAACTTTCCATTGTGGGGCTCGTAGGATCCATTGATAACGATATGGCACTCACAGATCGTACCATAGGTGCATTTAGTGCATTAGAAAGAATCTGTGAAATGGTGGATTACATAGATGCGACTGCAAATTCCCACTCTCGTGCCTTTGTTATTGAAGTCATGGGCCGTCATTGTGGTTGGCTTGGTCTTATGGCTGGTATTTGTACAGGTGCAGATTTTATCTTCATTCCAGAGAGACCAGTCAACTCCGCAACTTGGAGACGTGAATTGCAATCCATTTGTTTGCGTCATAGAGAAAAAGGTCATAGAAAAACTACTGTCATTGTCTCTGAGGGTGCTATCGATGATACAAACACTCCAATCAGCTCAGAACAAGTCATGCTGGTACTTGTCGATTTGGGGCTCGATACAAGAGTCACGAAGTTGGGCCATGTTCAACGTGGTGGTACAGCTTGTGCCTATGATCGTATGTTGGCTACTTTACAAGGTGTTGATGCAGTGGATGCGTTACTTGAACAAGACTCTGCTTCTGAATCTCCAGTGATATCAATTTGTAATGGAGAAATTGTTCGTCAACCATTGATGAAAGCTGTAGAACTTACTAAATCTGTCGCTTGCGCCATTGAAAGAAAAGATTATGACGCTGCCATGGCTCTCAGAGATTCTGAATTTTCTGAATGTTTTAATAATTTTAAAGAGACAACCTACCATGATGATGGTTCGCATTTGCTTGAAGATCCATCGAAGAGACTTAACATTGGTATTATTCACGTTGGTGCGCCAACTTCTGCATTGAATTCGGCTACAAGATCAGCAGTTCTTTATTGTCTTTCTAGAGGTCATACTGTATCTGCTATCAAGAATGGGTTTTCCGGTTTAATAAGACATGGTTCAGTGACCCAACTCAAATGGAATGATGTCCATGGCTGGCATAATTTGGGTGGTTCAGTTATTGGTACAAATCGTTCATTGCCTGAATCAGATATAGGTACCGTTGCTTATTATTTGCAAAAACATCAACTTGATGGTTTGATTCTTATTGGTGGATTTGAAGCATTTACTGCTATTAATCAACTTCGTGATGCTAGACTGGAATACCCAGTTTTCAATATACCATTAGTTCAAATCCCATCAACTGTATCCAACAATGTGCCAGGTACTACTTATTCTTTGGGTAATGATACATGCTTGAACGAGCTTGTAAAATATTGTGATATTATCAAACAATCCGCAGCTGCTTTCCGTAAGAGAGCATTTGTCATTGAAGTTCAAGGTGGATACTGTGGTTATGTCGCTGCATATATATCATTAATCACAGGTGCCCTTGCAACTTACATTCCAGAAGAAGGTATTTCGCTAGCTCAGATTGAAGAGGATATGAAACTCTTGGAAGAATCATTTGATGATGCTACGGAAGGTACAGAGAATAGTGGTCGTTTATTTATCAGAAACGAAAAGGCAAGTGATATTTTCACTACAGAATCAATCACAAATATTATTGAGGAGCAAAGTCATGGTGCTTATAGTGCTAGGGATGCCGTCCCTGGTCATGTTCAACAAGGTAATTTCCCATCTTCTTTAGATCGTATCTTATCTTCAAGACTTGCTGTTAGTTCATGTAAATTCATAGAGGACTGGAATGACAAAATCTTGTCTGCTATGGATGAGAAATTTAAAGATGAATCAGATTCCAAATTAAGATTCCGCTACATTCGTGGTGTCAAGACCCCTTTGTTTGATAAGCTTATAGATAACGATGATTCAGTATGTATTGCCGCTGTTAGCGGTACAAGTATTAGTTTTCAACCAGTCAAGACTATTCTCGAAAAAGAAACGGATGTCGTTAAAAGAACTAGTAAAACCATCTTTTGGAAAAATTTTATCGATGTTAATAATATGTTAAGTGGTAGATTATACATCAGAGATAAATCTGATGTCGAAAAGAAGTGATTACCTTTAATATATTTATTACAAAAATTCCCACCTCTAGCCTGCTTTTTGATTTATTTCTAACTAGAAATCATTTCTGCTGCTCCGTAATGAAGCCACAGGTCGATTTTTGGATAGGATTTACGGTATTCAATTTAGAAATAAACAGATATTGACTATATGAAACACATCTCTCGGCGTAGCCAGCTTTTTTTTTGTACATATCATAGAATATATGTAATCTGATATATGTAAATCAATTGCCAAGAATTTTATTTGATGATACTCCTACAATTTTTTATTGCTCTTCTGATGAGATTTGTTCGATACAATAATTCGAAATTTGAGTCCAACATTTTCATTGGTTGTCAAAAACTCGTCTTATCAGTAGCTTAGTCTTACTCTAATAAAGTAGCCGTTTTCAGATAACATGATAAACTTAACATGGTAATGATAGTCCATAGTATTGGGTTTAGTTTCTACGAAAGTTCTTGCTGTTATTGCTGCGATTCAAAGTTGAATTTAATAGCATAAGCGAATATCAGCATCCTAGAAACTGACATCAGAAGTAAAAATAAATAGATAAAAACATACATATAATAAGAGAGAGATATTCTATTTTTATAACTCGAACAATTTCATGTAAACAGTATCGCCAAGCAAACAATAACTTTGTTCAGACAAAAAGTAATCCTCAACAAATATGATCGTTCTACTCTTAAATGTCTAGTTTTCACTGGCCCCGTGCCAGTAGAAAAGTTTTAGTCCCTTTTGTTTTAATCCCTAAGACTCTTTTTTGTTTCTTTATTTCGGGACTCATAATAATGATGCATGCAGAGTTTCACTGGCAATCAGTTTCCGGTCACGGTCTCTCTTGAAATGCTATTAATAAAAACCCATTCCAGGCTTTCAGATTCGCATGAACATCTGCTTGAACATGACCCTTTCCTGGCAGTCAACTATGTATGGTTAGTAATTTAATCGTCTGAAGAATTTGTCTTTCTATTTGGATTACAAATCAAGACTTTCTTTTTATTGTCAATTAATCTCACCAGTTGAACAAAAAGTGATCTCCTTAGCTTTCGTGGTTAAACGATTCAAATGAATAAATAATTTCTATTATTATTTCATATGGCCACATTTGGTTACTATCTATAAATTTCATAATACCGTATTTCATTCAATCTATAAAGCACCGAACGGTAATCTTAAAAGTCAAAATTACAATGTAAGCTGCTAAACTTAGCACTTTCATTTTTTTGTAACTAGTTTTAGCTTTTAAGTGTCTATATATTTTAAGAAAATTCTAAAAAAAATCTATGAAAAGGATTATAAAAATGATATCTGATATGAAAGCTATTCAAAATGGTTACCTGCGTCTTCATGGTAAAGTACATAAACAGTTTCGATGTTAGAAAAAAAAATTATAATTTTCCTTCAGTAGCAGCACAATCAACCTCGTCAATGATATCATAAACTGTGTCCTCTGCAATTTTTTCAAAATATCTCTCATGAAGAGAGTGAACATCACCACTTTGTAATCTCAGTTTAACCAGGTCTGGCAAATATGCAAACTCGGGTCCCACATTCAATCTTGCACATCCATTCTTAAATACACTGATTGTAGGGTAATACCCTAAAGAACCATCGTTATTATACTGTTTCTTTTCAACCATTGCCAAAGAATGCTCATCAATGTAAAGCTTCGAAGATGGAGGAAGAAATGCATATAACTCTTCCTCAAAAACCGTTCCAACTATTTCTCCATTCTTATACAATGTGATCTTTGAATCTGGAAGCTTTGCTGGCTTAAAAGGTATAGAATCCTGAACTGCCGTCTCACCAAATATAGTCAATGGGTTAAGAAGGTGTTCAAAAGGTCCAGTTGACTTATACTCATATTGTTCGTAATACATTTCATTTTTGTATCTGATTGGAATTTGGTCACGAATTACATCATTATCACCGGTAATTCTACTGATTTGGTCTCGCTCATCATCTTCAAGCTTCTTAATTGTCTTTCTTTTTTTAAATTGTTTATTGTTGTTATTGTTGTCCTTTGCCACAGGATTATTCTGTTTGTTTAATCTTCCATAATAACTTTCAGCATCACTAGGCTCCCCTGGTGTTTTATATTTAACTTGTTGATCAGCAATCTGCTCCTGTTTTTCTAAAGATGGCAATTCCACTAAGAATCCGATAATATCACCAGATTTGAATCCATCTTTCACAAAAGGTTTTCTTCTAGATAAATGGACAACGTGTCCTTCCACATCTCTGAAACCATAACCATAAGCATCATGACCCACGGGTGCTTCTAATGAAGCTTCTCTTCTAGCGATACCTACTCTTACATGAGGTGAGCGATGTACATGGTCATTTGGCTCATTACTAGCATTTAATATTACAAATTCAAAAAACCATTTCCCTTCTGTAATATTCACATTCGCCCTTGCTGATCTCCAACCCTGTTCTGTCAGTACTGTATCAAGTTGCTTATTTATATATGTTCCTTGACTTCTATCAAAATAACAAAGACTGGCATTGAATGGTGGAAGATCCGAGGTGCCATATAAGAGTGTTTCGAGTAATGGATTAGGTCTGCATGATTTATATTTATATCTTTTTTTATTGAATGGATGGTCATCTGTTTTATAAAACACTATATCTTTTTTTTCAAATATTTTTGCGTTTTCATCATTTTTTTTGAAATTGTTTTCAACAATTGGAAGTGCTAAGGAATACTGTTCAATCATAGTTGGGATCTTCAGTTCTGTTAATGCATTTTTCAAACTGTATGGAGTTCGAAGAATGGGGAGCGGTGTGACCGTTGGTTCTTTACTACTCGCTTTGCTAGATTGCGTTTTCCCATAATTGCTACTCATTTTTCAATTACTGAAAAAAAAAAAGCTATCGTAACTTATTTTTGTTTTTATCAATTACTTATTGTACATCGATAGAACCTATTGTCAATATTACAAGTTCAAAAATTATTTATGATCTCTGTTTTTTCATAAACTTCTGTTTTTCACTTTTTTAATAACGCTTTTTCAGTGCACATATCCAAGACGCGTCGCGTTGTACTATTTTTTTTACTATTATATTTTCCAGCAGCAAAGAAGCAGCAGTGCTCTTTTCTTTACATCTGTTTATTTTCCTTCGATATTGGAAAGGTTTGTTATATTCTAGACAATTACATCAATTTGAAACATGATTCAAAGCTATTACAAAATATTTTAAAATTAAGCTAAAATGACTACGTTGGAAAAACAATATCCGTTAGATCATAGACCATTTCTTCAATACATCATTTCTGTGAGGACATTATCTCAAAGTAGTTTGGCAAATTTTTATTTAAAACATATAGAAGCTACATATGGTGAAAATATAATGACCCAGTTCAGTGAACTCCTTGAATATGATTTATATGCCATAGTTGAGAATCAAATCAATGACATCAATATGAGATTACTTCCGCTCAATTTTGAAATTAGGAAACATAAAGATAGAACGGACGCCGTTCGAGATAAAGGTATTTACTACTCCTACGTTAATATGTTGGAAGATGAACCATCTAAGCTTGCCACGCCATATAATGCAGAATTCATAAAAGTTATTACAAATATCATTAAAAAATGTGTTGAGAATAGTGAACAAGAAGACGGTCAATACAGCATCAGTAGTATTGATGCACTAAATGAATATAAAACTGTTACAGGGAAATCTATGGCTGGTGCAAAAGTAATGTTCAATAATTTAGTTAAAAATGGCTGGTTATCAGAAGCTGAAAATGGTAAATATATCTTGGGCTTAAGACTAACTGCTGAATTGAGCAGTCAAATCTTTTCATAAATGTCCACTCTTGTTCTTGGTTCATCAATCATTTTGAAATTTTTAATGCATGTGTTCAACTGTAAAAAACAATCCTATATTAAACTTTGTAAAGTATGTATGCGTGTATTGGAAAATAAGAAAAACCAGATAAAAATAGCGGTAGTAATACAAGAATATGAAAACAGAACCGATAATATCCTAAGCCTTTTACTCAGAAACAAAATAAAAATAGGGGTTAGGGAATATTAAGGGAAAATCAAAATGAATCTAATAGAAAAAAAAAAATGATAATCACAACAAATAAATAGAAAGGATAAAAATAAAATTAAAGTAGGAATATTTTGGGCATTCATCAAACTTGTTCATTTTCTTTGTTTTGTTGCTCTTCAGCAGCAGCATCATCTTCTTTGAAACTCAAATCAGCACCTCTGTTTTCAGGACCAACAAACGTAATGATAAGCAAGTAACCGAAGACACAGCCTATGAAGATAGCCATAACTTTACCATAGTCAAAGACCCCTTCAATTAAATTTCCGTTATCGTCATACAACGGGAATCTTTCACCGATTGTGGATTCAATAGTCGAAGAAGCACTAGAAGCCAAGTTACCTAATTGATAAGCAATACCAGAGACAAAAGATCTAAACTGTGGTGGTGATAATTCACTTAAATGAACGGGAACACAACCCCAGGCACCCTGAACAAAGAATTGTAACCAGAAGACCCCAGCATTAATAGCAGTACCTTTGAGGAACGCCCATGGATAAATCAAAGCACCACCGCAAACACAAGAAATCATAATAATGAATCTTCTTCCAAAGAATGAGGACAAATGACCCATAACAACACCACCAAGACAAGCGCCAAGGTTAGCAACGGTATTGGTGACAGTAGATCTGTTTTCATCAAAATTTAATTGCTTGGTTAACAATGTTGGGTACAAATCCTGGGAGCCGTGAGAAGCGAAGTTGAAACCAGCCATAAGTAAGACCAAGTAAATAGAAACTAGCCAGTAGTGCTTCATGGCTTCCTTTGCGTTCTTGGCGAACATCGAACCAGCGGTTTCACCTTCTGCGTAAACTTTGTTCTTTTCAGCTAATTGATGTTTCTTGAAAGAATCAGTTTCACCAATATATAAAACCCATATTGCAAATATAACACTTGGACCGGAACTGAACCAAAATAACGCTCTCCATCCGTGAGAAGAATTATCGGTGATAGCTCTTTGGAAAACTATAACCAACAAGTAACCAAATGCATAGCCTTGTTGGAAAATACCACTTAAAATACCATGAGCTTCAGGTGGAGCATCCTCCAACGCTAGAGCAGCAGCTGGACCAAATGAACCACCCATAAATATACCGAAAAGGGAACGAACAGCTAAGAACTGGTGATAGTCTTTAACAAAGCCGTTACCAAGGTTAATTACGGTTAGACAAATCATAACAATGGCAAGCGGTTTTGTTCTGCCGTATCTATCACTTATATAACCAAAGAAAACGGCACCAACAGAACGCAACATTAAAACGACAGTAATACCCCAGGTGATGGTCGTTACAGAAACACCGAATGTTTCGGATAAACCAGAGGTATTCATTGACACGGAAAAGTATCCAAAGGCATCCCAGACCCAACACCAGAACCCGGCAAAAAAGAAATTCCAGTTTCTTAAGGTTAAGAGTCGTAAGCACTTGAATGGGTTATAGATCTCCGAGTAACTTTTCACCTGCAAGGGAGGGATCAACTCTGTAACTCTTGTTCTGCAGTAGCGAGCAATAGCTTCCTTGGTAAATGTAGGAGGTTTTATACCGCCGGTGTGTCCGTGACTTGGTTGTTCTTCAGGAATGGATTCTGTTTGGTTGTCTTCAGAATCACCATTGTGGTGATCTATTTCATATTTAAGAGTCATTACAAATTATATGTTGAATTAAAGATATATAAGCAAATCAAAAGAAAGCGTTTTTCTGTTGTTTTATTATTGTGAAAAGCAAAAAGAGCATTTCTGGAGGAATTTTTACAAATATATCGAACTTATTGATGTATTTATACCTATCATCGCTCTGTCATTTGTCACGAACAGATAAAGGTCACAGATTCACGAATTTCATAGAAAGACAATAGAAGAATGGATATGACAAGCAGCAAATGACTAGTCCAAATATGTTGATATGGTATCTTTTCGCAGGACAAACCTTAATTTTGGTTATCTGTGTACATCCTCACTTGAATTTATTGTTCTTTTCTGCCATGGGTCATTCATCTCCAGAATTACTGTATCATTTCTAGCTTTTTCTTTTTTTTTTTTTTTTTTTTTTCTTTGATTTGCTCTTTATAGCTGCAACGGTTGAATTTCTCGCAGAAAATAGAATCATTCCTTATTCAGCCAACTCCGGAGCTACGCTTTTGACGGTCACGTCTGCTTTTCTAATTATTTCTGTCTTGCACTTTTTTTTTGTATTCGGAGTACAATTTTCGTGGGATGAAAGAAGAAAACTTTTTAACAACTCAGGAATTCCGACTGATATCAAAAATATTCGAAGATCATTTTTGCTATCTGAAAAATTCTACACCACTAGGAGAGATATAATGGTCCCCGGAAAATTATTAAAATTCTCCATTGCTACAATTTTTGAAAGTCCATTGGTTGTTCAAATTTTCTAGCTTTCTTTTTTGATTGAAATTTCATACAATCTAACAGAATCGAATTTCATACTGAGATAAAAATTTTAAAGTGTACCTTGCTATGCTTGCTCTGTAAATAATCGAAGTATGTGAAATGATAAATAATTAATCCTTATTAGGCAGAGTGAAAAGTTTGTATTAGCTAAATTAGGCGGAAGGAAAAAATAACTCAAAACATCTAAAGATAATTTCTTACATGATATAACTATTATTGCAATTTTTGAACAGTTTCTTCTTGTTAACATCTTTTTTATGGTGTCTGCGCATATGCACATACTTTACCTGTTTCGTCCAACTCCGGGGAAAACCCCAGAAACTAATCTCGGGCTATGTAACAACTCATTACCAGTAGGCGAATACATCATTATGTCCACCACATTTAACAGAAGAACGATATGATGCTTTTATATGTTTGTGCATCCTTCTGATAGAAACGAATCTGCTTTCATTATTGTTCCCAAAAAGAAAAGGCCTTCACTTAAAAATTGCAGCACGTCTAGATATAGCGAATTCAACAGCACATCGTACTTCAGAAACAAAAATAAACAGTTCAAGACTCGGAGATTTATTATCCAAATACATCGATTCATATATATATATATATATATCAGTCTACATTGAAATAGTTTTTCATTCAGTACATATATCCCACATAGTTTAAACTTTCCGCAAACGTTTCAGCCAAAAATTAAATTAAAAAAAATTCAAGAAAAAAAAGAAAAATCAGGAAAGGAAATTCGAAATTCAAACGGTGAATCTTTCCTGATGTATGAGAGAAATCAAAATGTACTGATTCACTGGTTAATTTTGAACTTTTGTGCTTGATCGACTGATAGTAGTAGTTTGTGTTTATATATTTTTAGGTTGTTTTTATTTTGGTTTTTTAGGAGGCTATCACCTTCATACAATTGCGTAGACAGCTTACTTCTAATCTTTGAGGATTTAGTTTTCTCTTTCTTTGCTGCTTTTTTTAATTCAATTTTTTAATTTTACTTTAAAGTTTTTTCAACAGAAAGAATAATGGCTTTATAAGAATGTTTTTATAAGCGGCAGCATGTACCCAAAAATATTCCAATTGTAATCAAAAATAGTATTTTCTATCAAATACACATCTGATGATTTTTTGGAAACAAATTTTGTATTCAATTTTCTCAAAAATGCTTATAATTTAATTGCAATGATTTTTAAGAAATAAAAAACTATTTATTTTTATTTTACAACCAAATGTAAACTACGCCAAACCACCTAAACAAAGCCATTTATAATGAACAAAGCAAAAAATCAAATAAAGAATACTGAAATTTTTTGCTGATAATCTCAAGTTCTTATTTCTAATAAATCGTTGAACGAGTGGTACCACAACTGATTCTTACATATACTCAGAATCAATCTGTAAATTTCACATGTCAACGCTTTCTTAAGCGTGCAATTTTAATTTAAAAAAAAAGGTATATTGACGCGTTTGGTTTTTTTCTTGTTCCACTGCATTACCATTTCAAAGGCATTTAACAACCAACATAACAACCAACAATATTATAAAATGAGTAACGTTAAAATAAAAATGATCATAAAAATGTGAAAGAGTTGCCGTCAGACGACATTATTAAAGGAATAAAAAGCTCAATTTCTAATGTTGATTACCCTTTACAAGTTCAATTCAGTTCATTGCCAATGCAATGATACATAACAAGCAATCTTACTTTTTATTATTATTCTTTATTTTTTGGTACAGTACTTTTGCTTATCATGTATCAGTTTCACAAGTAGGACCACATTTTGCTACATAAATTAGATTACATAATTTGATTAGATTAAGTTAAGGTAAATTAAAACCGGGTATTCATTATTCTTATTATTATATGAAAAAGTGAAGTTAAGACATGAAAATAGGGAATAAAAAATAAGCTGATGATTAAACAATTATGAAAGGACAAACCAAACGCAAAACTTATATTAGAAAAAGTTTGAAATAGTAATGATGATGGTAGATCGCGAAAGGAAAAAAATATATATACAATAAAGAAAGAAAAAAAAACAGAAAAAATAGAAATCTTGGAAAATGAGATGGTCATGGGACGATTGAGTATTGTTAAATTACAGTGTTTTCAAAGGAAAACATTTTTGGAAAAGAAGTAGTTCAAACTTGGTTTATAACAGATTCACTGCTGACCTCTTTTTGTGTGTTATTATTTTCATCATCATTCGTGCTTGAAGAGACAGAAGCAACTTCTTGTTCTTCACCAGTATTGATTCTTTGATGTGAAATAGCACTATCATGTTTGACTTCTCCTTCATTCAAGATTCTTTGTAACTCTTCTTCTTTTTTCTGTTGTTTTTCTTCTTCTTCTTTTTTAGCTTTCATAACGGCAGCATATCCATATTTACTCTTCATTCTTAACTGAGGCCCCCATTTTTCAAAAACCCAAGGAATTGGAACCATGACGAGGGCAATAAATGCAAAAATTGTAGATGCCCAGCCAATATGAACGTTTTCATACATTTGAATAGTGAACAATGGGAAAGATGAAGCCAATGCATATCTGAGGAAATTGTTTGCTGCAATAGCAGAAGCTAATGAGATAGGTGGGAAAGCTAAGGAAAAATAAGTAATTGTTGAAAAGAAAATAAGAATCAAGCCAAATCCAAATGGAACGCCACCAATCATTGGCATAATCCAATGGATTCTACCAGTTTGTCCGGACCAACCTACCCAGAAAAGAGAAATGGGTAAGCAAAGTGCACCAATTTTAGCTGGCAATAAACGAGATTCTGGTTTAGGAGGAACAAACACACCATCTTTAAAAAGTGGAGAGGAGCCGTCTGGATTTTTCTTAAAAAAAACGAATTTGATAAGGGCAAGATAAAAAAAGGCACCTAAGAAAAGGCCAATTCCAACACCGAGAAAGGCCAATCCAGAAACGCCTAAAGACATGTGATAAACACCTTGGAAGATGACTGGATATGATTCGAAAAATCCATAAAGAACGGCAAAGATGAAAGCGGACCAGATACTGAATACTAAAACAACAGGTTCGACAATTAACATTGAAAAAGATTTCACCAAATAGATTTTGCAGAGTTGTTTCATGAATTCAGTTTTTGAGACATCGGGATTGATAATTTTCATACCTCTTTTTATAGCTCTACGTTTAAGAATGATTGGTTTATAAGTTTCTGGAACAATCAAAAGAAATGGAAGAACTAAAGCACCAAAAAATAAATCGATCCACATGGTCCATTTCCAATCTTCATTTTCAACCGCGAAACCACCAACCACAGGGCCAATGACAGGACCCATGAAAGGAGCAAGACAGAAAAAAATCATAGCAACTTCAATGTCAGCTATACCCCACATATCAGAGATCGTACCACTGCAAACAGCTAAAGCTGGAGAACCGATAAGGCCAGCAAAGAAACGTAATACTAAGACTTCTCTAATTTTTTTGGAAAACCCAACTCCAAGAGTAAAGATTAAAGAAGTTGGGAAACTTATTAAATAAACAATCTTTCTACCAAAGACTTCAGATAAAGGAGCGGCTATCATCGGACCAAAGGCCAAACCGACAACATAAAGGAACAAACCGACAAGTAATACTTCTCTAGATGCCATGCCTCTTTTTTCCATATCAATAATACCACAGGAGTACAAAGAAGAACCAAACGTAACAACAAGGGCACAAAAGGCAGTGGTCATAGTGATAAACCATCTTTTTTTTCTGGACCAGTTTTGCGGGTTAGCAGGATCACTAGGGGAATCCCAGGTCAAATCCTGCAACTTGATACAGTTTGCATTCAAGGAGGCTTCAGTTTTTACTTTCTCAAGACCTGCTGGACCTTCTTTTGCTTCCGTAAGCTGTCTTTGAAGCGATGCGGTTTCTGAGACTCTAGTAAGTTGACGGTTCAACGCATCGGCACCGTCGATGTTATCTAGATAACCTTCGACAGAGTCGGAACCCGCATCATCGTTATCTGCTGACGAAGCACCGGCGGCGTAAGCATCAATATTTTCATCGCTCGCCTCGTTGTCACTTTTTTGGTAATTCATGTCAGGATCGATAGTTTTTTGAGACTGCAGCAAGGATGCTGGAGCAGCAGCTATGGTAGATGATGATTCTCCAGATGCAGACATTTGTAGACAGTTGTTGTTCTAGGGGTGATTTGGTAGTTATGAATGACGAGAAAAATTAAAATATGAGAAGAAATGGCAGAGAATCAAGAACGAAGATAAGGGTATGTTTATATATAATAAAAGATTCTGCTGCACCTAGAGTATTTGTGGAAAGTTGAAGTGGATATTGTAGAAAAAAGGGTAGGTAGCCTAGCGAACCTGGCTCATTTGGGGTGGAAAATTTTTTCTGCCGCTGCTTATTGTAAGCTAACTAGCTGCTAGTAGTTTCTTTTTTACTTTCATATGTGTGTGTTTAATTACAAATACGTGCAAAAATTTTAGAGTTTGCTGTGGGTTTTGCTTTATTATAGTGCAGGAGAAAGGAAAGGAAGCAAGGAAGGAAGAAAAATGGATTAGTTCCGAGCCGATGAACCAGCCGAGATGACCAAGTGACACACTAACACGGAAGAAAGAGGGCGCTGCCAGGATACATATGCCGAGAGACTGGGTGGTTGCTTAGAAATATATCATGTAGCTTTGATAATCGTGCCGAATAAAATTGCTCTGCTTTGTATTCTGAAATTGATTCGGAAGGAATTGAATCTTCTTCTATTTTATTTTATTTGTTGCTGGCAGCGTGCAGGTTTTGCTCCACATCACCGTGACAAATGTATATAGTATTTATGGACAGAAAGCGATGTATCCGAAAATTATGGAACCCTGCTCTTTATTCGAATGATATGGAGTTATTTGGTTTGACAGGGGCTGGCTGCATAGCAGTTTACAATTAATAATAAATTAGTGCGTTCCTCAATATTTGATCGGAGATACTGCGATATGTTTATTTATAGCAGGCCGGATTAATTGCACCATGAAAGCTCTCTGTGCTGGTGGCAAATGATTGGTAACAAGTGTACCATTAATGGCGGTGGGCGGTGGTAGAGAGTTTTGACTTCAAATAACAACTTGCGGACGATGCAGGAAAAGGTAAGCTCAGCTTTTTACGAATAGTTGCTAGCTAGACAATACAATATACAATCGAGTACAATCCAATCGAATCCGAAAGCATTAAGCTTTAATACTGATATATCTTTTGAGTATGTTTGCGTGCTTAAGAGCTTGCCTTTACTAACTCAGAAGCCCGGTAACGCGGTGTTTTCGATCCATCTATTTGTTCATTGGCAAGTAAGTATGTTTTGATTCTGAGTTGAAGCATGCGAGTGGAAGCATTGGCAGCACGGCCGGCCGTACATGTGCCGTATGCCATCTTGGTGATGCCGATTTTGTCGCATCTTCTGTCTTTTCTGAACCCATAATATTTATTTATTATTTTTTTTTTTGTGTTCGTGTTTGTTTACATTTTGTGTTGTTCAGCACACAATATCAAAACATGGTTACATCTCGTGCTCTGCAGAAAATGAATAATTTTTTTTTCTCCCTTATTTGTTTTGGATCTGAAGTTTCTATCCCCATGTCGATATTCCCAACAATTCAAACGGTTTTGTATTTATTTACAAACATTCCCACTGAACCATCCACTCCCCATACCCTATCAAAAATATCTTACCACTCACTATCTTATTTATCAATTATTACTTGTTTCTTGCCACAAATTATAGTAGCAGTAATTATAGTAGACCAATAACTTACTAGTCATCATGACAAACTCGTCTTCTTCTACTGCTGCCGGTGACAAATATGTCAAGTTGACTCAGTTGGAGCATATCTTGAGAAGACCCGATACCTACATCGGCTCAACTGAACCGACCACTGAAACAATGTGGATTATCAATGATTCCAACAAGTTAGAACAAAAACCAGTCACGTTTGTTCCTGGTCTTTTGAAAATCTTTGATGAAATCCTTGTGAATGCGGCAGATAATAAAATTAGGGATAATTCCATGAAAAAATTAGATGTTATAATTGATTCTCAATCTAAAACCATTCAGATTAAAAATGACGGTAAAGGTATTCCTGTCGAAATCCATAAAAAGGAAAAGATTTATGTTCCTGAATTAATATTTGGTCATCTTTTGACATCGTCCAATTATGATGACGATGAGAAAAAGGTGACCGGTGGTAGAAATGGGTATGGTGCTAAGCTTTGCAATATTTTTTCTACTTTTTTTGAATTAGAGACTAATGATTCTACGAATGGTAAAAGCTACTCTCAAGTATGGCAAGATAACATGTCCACGGTTAATACACCTAAAATTTCTAAATTTCTTAAAAAAAATGGTGAATTTACAAGAATCGCATTCAAACCAGATTTACAAAAATTCAATATGTCTTCGCTAGATGGTGATACTGTCTCTCTTTTAAAGCGTCGTGTTTATGATATAGCTGGCTGTATTAAAGGTGTTCAAGTCACTCTTAATGGTGAAAAAATCCCTTTGAAAGATTTCAAAGCTTATATTAAATTATATTTGGATGCTGCGAAAGAACAAAAGACTGCTTCAAGTAATGGTGATAGCGATGATATTAACGAAAATGATCCTCCTCCTACCATAGTGTACGATAAAAATGACCGTTGGGAAGTAGCTTTTGCGTTATCTGAAACTTCTTTCAATCAAGTATCTTTTGTCAACTCTATTGCTACAACTACTGGTGGAACCCACGTGAATTATATCGCTGATCAAATAGTAAATAAAACAATGGATTATTTAAAAAAGAAGCATAAAAATGCTCATGTGAAACCTTTTCAAATTAGAAATAACATGTTTTTATTTGTGAACTGTTTGATTGAAAATCCAGCTTTTACTTCTCAAACTAAAGAACAAATGATTACTAAAATTTCTTCATTCGGCTCAAAGTTTGTAATATCGGAGGAATTTATCAAAAAAGTCATCAAGACGGAATTTATTCAACAGATATTGGATATCGCTCAAGCTAACGCGGATAAGGCTTTAAAAAAAACAGATGGACTTGGTCGTAAACATAGAGTCGTAGTGCCTAAATTAGAAGATGCAAACAAAGCAGGTACTAAAGATAGTGAAAAGTGTACTTTAATTTTAACTGAAGGGGATTCTGCTAAAGCTTTAGCTGTAGCTGGGCTAAAAGTTGTTGGTAGAGACTATTATGGTGTTTTTCCACTTAGAGGTAAGTTATTAAATGTTCGTGATGCAACGACCGATCAAATCATGAAAAATCAAGAAATTAAGTATTTGAAACAAATTATTGGGTTACAGCATAAAAAGCATTACGATTCTGTAAAAGGATTAAGATATGGACATATTATGATCATGACGGATCAAGATTTTGATGGCTCTCATATCAAAGGGTTAGTTATTAATTTTTTAGAATCATCGTTTCCTGGTTTATTGAATATCCCTGGATTTTTATTGGAATTTATCACTCCTATTGTGAAAGTTACCTTGAAAAATAGAGAAATCTTGTTGTTTTACACTATGCCTGAGTATGAAAAGTGGTTGTTGAATGAAGGTTCAAGGGTATCTTTCAAATCTAAATATTACAAGGGTTTAGGTACCTCTGATGGCAAGGACATGATGAAATATTTTAGTAATTTGGATCATCACGTTAAATATTTTGATGTTTTGAAAAACAACGACAAGTTATTGATTGATTTAGCATTTGCTAAAAAGAAAGCGGATGAAAGAAAAACATGGCTTGCAGGTTTTGAATTAGGTACTCATCTTGACCCTAATTTGAAAACTATCCCGTACGATGATTTCATCAATAAAGAATTGATTCTTTTCTCAATGGCTGATAATATGAGATCCATTCCAAGTTTATTTGATGGTTTTAAACCTGCTCAACGTAAGGTTCTTTACACTTTTTTTAAGAGAAACATTACTAAAGAATTGAAGGTTAATGACTTGCAAGGTTACGTTTCATCTACTTCCAATTACCATCATGGTGATGCTTCTTTGGTCCAAACTATTGTTGGATTAGCCCAAGATTACATTGGTAGTAACAACATTTATGTACTTAAACCAAATGGTTGTTTTGGTACTAGAGATGCAGGTGGTAAAGATCACGCTGCAGCAAGATACATTTATACAGAATTAAACAAGATTACTAAATCCATTTTTAAAGAAGAAGATAATAAGTTGCTCAATTATATCAAAGATGATGAAAAAACAGTGGAACCGTATTGGTATCTACCTATTATCCCAATGATTCTCGTAAATGGTGCAGAAGGTATTGGTACTGGTTGGTCCACATCTATTCCACAATATAATCCAGCTGATATTGTTTTAAATTTAAGAAAATTATTAAGAGGTGAAGAAATGATTGCATTGGATCCTTGGTTTCGTAACTGGAGAGGTTCAATGCATAGAGTTGCTTATGATAAGTATAAAATGTATGGTAGGGTGGAAAAAATTGATAGTAATACGTTAGTTATATCTGAGATTCCTGCAAAAACGTGGACTTGTACCATTAAAGAGTTCGTTGAGAATTCATTATTGAATACCAACACCGAGAAAAACTATGAAAAATTTATTCAGAATTACACAGAACAAGACGATTTGCAAGGTCATAAATTCATAATTACTTTATCCGATGAACAAATGCGTAAAACTGAAAAAATTGGTATTTATGAAAGATTCAAGTTGATTCAAAGTATCAGTTTGTCTAATATGATCTTGTTTAACGAACGTGGTAAATTACAAAAATTTGATGATGTTTTGGAAATAATTAAAGCCTATTATTATGTGAGATTGGAATATTATCAAAAGAGAAAAGATTATCTTGCAGATACAATGAGGCAAGAATTGGTCCAGTTATCTGCAAAGGCGAGATTCATCAAACTTATCATTGAAAAGATATTGAAGATCAGTAATAGAAAAAGGGTAGAATTGGTCAAACAATTACAGGACTTGGAATTCCCAAGATTTGGTAAAGATGGCAAGTTGATTAAGGAAAGAGTACTGACGGCTGACATAACTTTTGAAGAAGGTGAAGTGGAACAGTTGGAAGAAGAAAGCGAAAATGAACAACATCAAAGTGCTCTAGTAGAAGATGATTTAACACATACTCCAGATACCATTTACAGTTCTTATGATTATTTGCTTAATATGCCATTATGGAGTTTATCTAAAGAAAGATATGAAAAACTTTTAAATCAACAGCATGAGAAACAGAAAGCTTTAGATTTACTATTGACTAAATCTGCTAAAGATCTATGGGTTATTGATTTAGATGAATTCGATATTGCTTATGAGAAATTCTTAAAATTTGATGCAGAAAAATTACAATTTGATGAAGGCTTTAAACCTGCGGCTTCATCTACGAAGAGAAAAAGAGCTAGAAAAACTGCCAAAGATGAAGGTCCGAAGAAAAAGGTAAGGAAATCTAAAAAGCCAGTTGATGACGAAGAACTAATCATTAAAGGTGAATACATTGTTCCTGAAATTAAAGAACCAAAAGTAAAAAAATTGACGGCTAGCAAAGTGAAAAGCGAAGATAGCGTTTCCGCTGCATCTGATGCCAGTTTAACTACCGATGGATCTAGTATTATAAAGAAAGAATCAACTCCTGATTCACTCAAGATGGAAGTATCTCCAGAGGATAGATTTTCATCTTTGATGAATAGCGCTAAAGATATTTTTGATATTGATAACAATGATGACGATATTAGAACAACCACCGCTCCTAACAAATCTAACGGTAGCAAGAAACAATTTATTTCGTTAGAAGATGATGATGATGACGGTGATATTTTTTCAAAGTTCAATAATGTTGCTGACAAGTTTGACGCTGGTGAATCTTTAACTTCAGCTACATCATCCTCTTCTTCCAAGAATGGTGCTAAAACTACTACTATTGCCGCCCCAACAAAAAAACCATCTGTAAAGGCTACTACTAAGATGGCTCCAGCCAAGCAAACAACTAAGAAGAAACCCATAATTGATGACAATGAAAGTGATTTTGAAATTGAAAAAATCGATAGTGATGATGAAAAAATTTTTCCTATCCTGACCAGAAAACGTCCCACCAGAAGAGTTGCCAAACCTGTCAAAGTTGAATCTATATCAATTCTTGATTCTGATAAAGATGAAGAAATATCCGACTCTTATGAAGCTGAAGAAGAAGAAGATGACGATGAGTATACCGAATGAGTAAAATTTTGTGGTATGGTTACCTGAACAATTCTTTTTGCGTATATTATTTTTATTTTTGTGATCTCAGTTGATCAAATTAATGACATTTTACTAATTAAAATTTTTATTAGAAGCCATGTAAGACTTTTTTTTTTTGATAGGTTAGACGCTGCGCAGAATCTTGGAAAATATGTCAAAGTTATTAGAATAAAAGTACAGCAAAGATAAAGGAAAAACGGATTTTGAAACTATTATGCTTTGAAAATCTTTGGTAGATAGGAAATTGCAAATATTAAACAGGTAAAAATGGTGGTACGGGACTATTTTGGAGAAGAAAACAAAGCTCAAAGATGTCTTTTCAAGTTGAAATTGTTCACAATATCCCAAAAGGAAATTATTACAATAGATAATCCATTTTGGCAAACATTATACGATAATAATGAAATAACCGTTGAATGTGTATTTATTGATATTAAGGGTTCAGAGATTAGACAAATGATTTCTGATAATTTGATCAATTTTCAAACTTTTATACGGTACACATGTATGGAGTTTGTAAGTACCGCTCATCGAATCCGTTTAAAAAATGAAAGTTTTACGATATTGATATCAAGAGTATTGCAATTGATTCGCGTCATAACACGTTTTTTTCCATTTTTCATTGAATGCGATAAATCTGAAGAATATGAGCGGTCGATTTTTTGGAATAAGAAAAGATTACATTTATTGACAAATGAAAGACAAGAACCAGATAGTGGCAAAGCAACCATTGGAACAGGAAGTTTATTGGACTCTTCTGAAGTTCGTGACTCTGATTCTGCTAGTATTGAAGTCAATATTGATGAACCATATATAACAAAAGATCCACAATCTACAGAAGTTGATGTGAACGGTTCTGATGGATTTGAAAGATTTGAGTTACCTTTAGGCGCCCAAATGGTGAATGATTGCGTGAATCTTTTATTCACTAGAGACTTTACATCTCCTCCAATGGAAGAAAAATTACCTGAATTCTATGATTCTGAAAATATTCGTGGTGAAGAGTATTGTTTTTGGGAACCAGGGATAGGAATGAATGGTCATTTCAATAAAAATATTTTTGAAATTGATTTACACAGATTGGAGATTATTCGTTTAATATTTGTGCTCTGCTCAAGAGAAATGACTTTGGATGTTAATGATGTCTTTATGAAAGGGTCAAGGTTTTTAACCGTATTGACAACTTGCACTCCAGGTTTCATGATTGAAACGTTAGTGTATTCACTTGTGAATTTAACCTGTAAGGAATGTAAAGTCTACTTTAGTAATAATGTCAATGATAGACACGTACTTTATTCTGAAGAGGTGAATTGTAAACAAGAGCAATTCAAAATCAGAAAGTTGTATATTACTTATGTTTTTCAGTTACTGGCTTTAATTCTTATATATCCAATTCCAGCAGATGACTCAAGTTTTTTGAAAGACTTAAATATTATAGGTACTAATACTAATATCAGAAATACAACTAATGGTAAACTTAGAAACCTAGTAAGGGTTTGTGTTTCTAAAATTTTTAGAAAAACTGAAATTCTTTTCATAATATCTTCCTATCTTAGATACTTCCAAAAATTTGTCAAGGATGACTGCAAAAAAGAAGAGCCTCGCTGTTTTCCTTTATGGAGTTCAGAAATAACTATTATCCTTTGGGAATTTTGCCAAATTAATAATCGGTTTATCAGGCATTTAACAACAGCTAAAGATACTGATACCAATGAGATTTGGTCAAACGAATTGTCAATTTTACTTTTGTATTTTATAATATGTTATTATAATACAAATAATAATGGAAATAATAGAAATATTGACAATAGTAATGATAATACGTCATCTATATCACTATTAACATTCGAAAAGTTTTCTGTGAATCTTGTCGTTTGCTTCTTATTTTACTTGTCATCAAACTCATTTTTTGAAACAAGTGTTGTAAAGAACATCAACTACGATATTTTAAGTGGGGACATTTCCGATATATTTTTGATTGAGAGGTATAAAGAACATGTATTGTTTTTTAGCTATCGCGATATGATTCTGTACAACCTCTGCCACTTATTAATTTTTGAATTAAGTTCTGTTGATGAAAGTATTTTGTATGTGATGGTTAAAATAATGTATAATTTGATAGCACTTAGTGGGAGTTCTAATTCTGTGTGCATAACTTTTTACACAAGTGCACTGATTGTTCAATTTATGGAAAAATTGTATAATAAGATTATTATAGATGTCAATGATACCTTTCTGAATTGTTTAAACCTTTTTGTTAAAGTTATTTGTCAAACGATTTTATTCAGTGGCAAAAATGAGAATTGCCAAAACACTATGATGTTGATGCTAGCCATCATGAACAAGCAGAAGTTATTCAAACAAATCAAGACAATGAGTACTGATGATAAACAATTAAATTTCAACAGCGTTAATCTTTCTGAAAGTTTGAGTAGAAGTTTTTCATTTATTTCAGTGAGTGATAATGACCCCAAGTTAGCAAAAGAAGAAGACCAGGACACATCTGTCATTAGTATTGAAGGTACTGCAAAAAGTATTGACAGTAGAGACTTCATACAGACCACATTACCACCTGGAATGTCTAATAAAGCAAAAGGAAAACTTCCAATGAACCAATCTCATTTGATGACGTGGAATGGGTTTCTGCAAAATGATATAATATTGAGCTTGATAGAACATCTCAAGAAGCAAGATATCAAATTCCATGTTCTTGTAGATAGTAAATGCTCACCAATAATCAAAAGACAGGAGGTTATGAAGGTACAAAGATTTATCAACCAAATTGAGAAGCATATAAGTAAATCCTTACAGGTTTTGAACTATTCAACTAAACATAAATCCAATAAATATATTACAAAACCATTGAAATTTGTTTGGTCCAAATTGTCACTTGGGTGGTATAAAGGGATAATATGGAGTTGTATTTTTATTGCAGAATACAATATAAAATTTAATAATAATAATAGAGAGGACTCAAATGAATATACCGAAGGTAACATGGACCTCGTTCCTAAACAGTTGATTTCGAAGAATTTAAATCAAAGCTCTACACCGCAGAGGTTACTTTCTATTATAGATGAAGAAGTTCATTCAGAAAGGGAAATATTTTCCTTTATATGTGACATTTTGTTCTCGAAGGGAATATTTGAAGAAGCGACAAACCAATTATTACATAGCATTGTTAATACTAGCATAACCAACAGTGATGATCAAAGGTTTTGAAAAAAATATCGGGCTCTTCCTATTATAATTCATCACTTATTGACTCACCTCGTTTCAAATTTGAAAATATCAAAGATAGTCTGTAATGCATATTTATCTTCTTCCCTTTCTATGCTGAACTAACTCGAAACCATCATCATCAACCACCGGGCCTTCATCGACTTCCATCATTTCAAAATCACCATCCTGGTTTACACTTGGTTCATCGTCGCTTTCATCATCGCTAACATCCGGATTAACTGGATCTTGACATAGGGCAACTTTAGTGATTGTCTTTTTGCTTGCTTGTTTAGCCAACCATTTTTGATATTCCCTCTGAATATCTTCGTATTGTTGAAAAGCACATTGTTTGTAATAATCAAGGATTCTTTTGCCTATCAAAACACATTCATCATAATCTTCTAATTGAACTTCAAACTCATCGAAAAGACCGTACCCCAAAGTTTCTGCAATCGCCACAATATCAACAGATCTGTTCTCGGCGAAAAGGTCTATAACATTACGAGAAATCCAATCCCTTTTATCTTCGCTATCTGGACCACCCCATGAATTTTCTACAGCTATTTTCAAATCGGACCAAGAATGAACTGCAACAGTAATACCTAATTCGAAATTTGCTTGTTGTTTTTCATTTGCAAATATTAAGGTGGCGTTTTCTGGAGCTTCCACATATTCTGATGTATCTATACTTGCCATTTTTCCTATTGATTCTTTTTTTTTTTATGTGGTTTTATTTTATTCGTCTATCTATGGTAAATAAGGATAGACAATGTGATTTTCAAGATTAAGATCCTTTTGGTCTTGTTGGTATGTTCATTTTTAGACTTTTTCACCCACAATTTTTTTTATCTTTCCTGATTCAATTTAATTTTGAGATGAGCAATGACCGTCGATGTATAGATGTATAGCTGTCATGTTATTTAAATTGACATATTTATGTGCTGAATTTTTTTATTCGTTTTTTTTTTAGTTAAGTCTAATAAACAAAAAAAATTTTTTTGGTCGCAGTTGCTACTATATCGGATAACAGGTGTTTTATTAAGAATTGCTGGATTCGTGAATATATCAGAAGATATATTTTGAAAACCTTCTTAGATAACAATCAATTCAAACCCATTTCCGAACAATAAACAATTTGATTCACACTACATAACTGTAAAGAATGCCTGAACCAGAAAAAGTCCAAGTTGCATTGGACAATAGCAAAAAGATAGACAATGCCTTACGAGCTTTAAAGAAGAAGCAACGAACGGAATCAAAAGATAAAGATTTTTCCGTGTACGTATATGAAGGTGAAACTATTTCTACTACAGAAAGATATGTGAAGACCGTTCCACCTCCAATAACTAAAAAACCATCCGATGAGGAAGTCTTCGACAAAGACGGAAAGCCTGATTACAAGTTTTTAAGAAACCATTTCTTTCATGAAGGTAGGTTACACGACCATCAAGTTTTGAAAATTCTAAGTGACGCCACCACTTTATTGGGTGATGAAGACAATTTGTTAGAAGTTCCAGCCCCTGTCACAGTGTGTGGCGATATTCATGGCCAATATTATGACTTAATGAGATTATTTGAGGTTGGCGGAAGTCCAGAAACCACGTCTTATTTATTTTTAGGAGATTATGTTGATAGAGGAAATTTTTCAATGGAATGCTTATTGTATTTGTATAGTGTTAAATTAAACTTCCCTAAATCTGTTTTTATGTTGAGAGGCAACCATGAATGCAAACATTTAACTGATTATTTTACTTTTAAGCAAGAATGTCTACACAAGTACAATTTAAGCATTTATCAAGCTGCTCTAAGATCATTCAACGCGCTACCATTGGCTGCTATCATGAATAAACAATTCTTTTGTGTGCATGGCGGATTAAGTCCAGAATTGAAAACATTGAATGATTTGAGAAGAATAAATCGTTTCAGGGAACCCCCAACACGTGGTTTGATGTGCGATCTTTTATGGGCAGATCCAATTGAAGATTATGATGAAGATATTTGCAATGAGTTGTTTGTACCAAATTCAGTTAGAGGTTGTTCATATTCTTTCACATATAAGGCCACATGTGAATTTTTGGAAAGAAACAATTTATTGTCTGTGATAAGAGCTCACGAAGCCCAAGATTCGGGGTATAGAATGTATAAAAAAACTCCAACGGTCGGGTTCATTTCATTATTGACTATGTTTAGTGCTCCAAATTATTTAGATAGTTACGGCAACAAAGCCGCTATTTTAAAGTATGAAAATAATGTCATGAATATCCGTCAATTCAATTCAGCTCCTCATCCATATTGGCTACCTAATTTTATGGATGTCTTCTCTTGGTCGTTACCATTTGTGGGAGAAAAAGTTACAGATATGTTGGTTTCTATTTTGAATATATGCACTGAGGAAGAATTAGATGAAGATACACCCTTGTCCAACGCTATTCCTACATCCTTCGACGATATTGCTTCTGCACCTGCGACTCCAATTGTGGAGAAGGTTCCAGAATTAGTGAGTACTGATGCTAAGAAGGAAGCATTACGTAAGAAGATTTTGGCCATTGGCAGAGTTGCTAGAATGTATCAAGTTTTGAGAGAAGAATCAGAGAATGTTCAACAATTGAAATCATTATCGGGTGGTGTTTTACCAAAAGGGGCATTACTATCTGGTGCAGAAAGTTTGAAAAACTCCATTAACTCTTTTGAAGATGCTAAAAAAGCTGACTTGGAGAATGAAGCTATTCCTCCATCTGCTGCGGTATTAAGCAGGAGAAAGAGTCAAAAGGAAGAACAGTTGAAGAAGAAACTCAGAGAAACTGTTGGTTCTTTACAAGATTTATGATTTCTTTCATCATCAACTTTTATTATTGTAATCAATGGACTTCAAAGCATTGATGCAAATAGCATTTTTCATTTTGGGAAGAAAAAGGCTGTGTTGACTGTAATTTTTAAAAATCAAAAGGGGGTAATTAACATAAAAAAAAGATTTAAAATATACCCACGTGAAGCACGTGACACAATAGCAGGTTCTTTATTATATGTATTATTTTCACGTTTTTCTTTTTTTAGTACCAGCATGTGTTTCTTTTTCTTTTTTTATTTGATTTTTCTTTATTATTTCTTTTTCCTTACTACAAATTTTTTGAAAAAGGGACTTAATTAATACAAAAAGAAAAAGAAAAATTGAGAAACATCTAATAATAACGCAGTATTTAAAAACGAGTCACACTAAGAAGGTTTTTCAATTTTTATTCATAGTGATTCACTGTTTAATAATGTTTATTCACGAATAATATTTCAGATTTTAACACCAATAATATACTATTATATCATTTGCTAGAAGCAAAAAAAAAACAACCAATAACCAATATGGATATGTTTAAGATATTTATTGGATCATCCCACCCGGAGCTTGGCAAACTAATTTGCGAACATCTTTCAATTAAACCGTCACCATGTACAATTAGAAAATTTTCCAACGGCGAAACCAATGTTCAATTAAATGTATCAGTGAGAAACCAAGATGTGTATATCATTCAATCACTGAGCAAATCCGTTAATGACAGTATCATAGAACTTTTAATTTTCATCAACGCATGCAAAGGTGGATCTGCCGCCAGAATCACCGTTGTGATCCCGGAATTCCCATACGCCAAGCAATCTAAGATGAATAAAAGTAGAAGTTCCATAGCCGCTAGAATGTTAGCCAATTTGATTACGATGGCGGGTGCAGATCATGTTGTGAGCATGGATTTGAAAGCTAGTCAAATGCAAGGTTTCTTCAGTAAGCCGGTTGACAATTTATATGCTGCACCAACCTTAGCTCACTGGGCCAAATTGAACATTCAAAATAGTGAGGAGTTAGTTATTGTATCGAAGAACCCAGATGGAACCAAAAGAGTGGCCGAGCTAGCTGATAAATTGAAGGTGAATTTCGCTATGGTTCACTCTGAAGAATATTTCAAGGATGGTGAAGCCATTACGGACGAAGTTGCCAGAAAGATCACTACCTTAGTTGGAAATGTGAAAGACAAACCTATCATCATTTTAGACGACACCATTGAAAAACCGGACATGATAATCAACGCTGCAGACTATTGTAAGTACGAGTGTGGTGCTAGTCATGTTTATGTTGTTGGGACCCACGGTGAGTTTTTGGAGGATTGCTTGGAAAAATTGAATGGAACCGAGAGCATTGACAAGATCATCGTCACTAACACCCATATGATCAAGAAGGAAGCAATTGACAATAACACGAAGTTGGAGGTGATCGACGTGAGCAAGATTTTTGCCGAGTGCATTAGAAGGTTGCACAACGGTGAGAGCATCTCTCAGCTTTTCACCATGGGAAACTTGTGAAGGGTGTTGGAAGCCGAGTGTAGAGTAAGAGTTGCATTGACAAGAATGGACAAGAATGTCCGAGGAACAATTAAAAAGATACAGAAATTAACCATTAAAAAGATACAGAAATTAACCATTAAAAAGATACAGAAATTAACCGTTGAAAGGACACATAAATTACGTACAATAAACGGCGCTGTTTGCTGAACAGGCTTGATAAAAATTGTCACACACACATGCACGTGTGTGTCTTTGTAGACTGTAAAACCCCGATGCTGTAGGGTTTCGACACAGGCTGGCGCGAGCTTTATGTGTTTCCCTTTTTCCTTTTTAACAAGTAGAATAGAGTAGAACGACTGCCAGCCAGTGCACAGTATCGCAAGGTCTCCTGAGGTCTCCTAAGGTCTGTTTGCCGACCGCTGATGGTTGAAAACCCGTTTGCTGAGTCCCAAAACCGTGCACCGCGCGCCCAGTAACGGCTTCATCAGTCCCTGCTTCTGTCTACGCGAGAAGCAAAACATCGCAGGACGACGACGGTTAATCAGCAGGTTCCTCAGCGAGCTATTGCAGACTAAGCGAGCACACGCGACAGAACTAAGCGGGCATATGTTCTAGAGCATCTCTTTCTCCTTCTCCGCCGTTGCAACAACAGAACGTCTCGCCGGAAGGGGCTCCCCGGGTTGAACCTAAACATCACAAAAACCAAACCTAAATCCCAGAAAACCAAAATGTCAAAAACCCAAAAACCCAAAAACGAGGAAAAAAAAAACGAGGAAAAAAAAACGAAGAAAAAAAAACGAAGAAAAAAAAACGAAAGAAAAAAAACGAATAAAAAAAACGAATAAAAAAGAATTAGCCAAGACAGACCCGCAGCGTATCCGTCAGAGCAACAGACAAGCATACGTTGGTAGCTGCAGATCCTGTAGCATGACTCCCAGATCTGAAATAACGCTGATGGCGGTGCTCTCGAGCTGTTTCCAGATTGGGCTCTGTAATAAGTCATGTTCAGGCGACATAGGGACACCGGGAGCCTAATTTATCTTGTTTGTGCCAGCCTGCACGTGGACGTATGCACGCGCACGGTGTGCATGTCTACCGGGTTTAAGCCGGTTGTGTTGTGCTGCTGTGTTGCGCTGTACTGCTGCGCATGCTTACTACCTGTTTTCCTATATCCGATCGGAAGAGCCTGTCACCGGAGCAGGCTGGGCGCGCGCTTCGTTTGGCTCGACCGATGCGAGATGCAAGGGTGGCCGCGCGCGCGCTCGGATGCATCCACACACTCATGGTAGTATGAAAATAACAACGAATTGAAAACACAGAAAAAAGCACACAGGAAAGAAAAACCGTGAGAGAAAGAAAGAAAGAAAGAAAGAAAGAAGAACGAGAGAAAAAAAAAGATGCCAGCCAACCTCGTGGCAAATAATTTTTGGGGCGAGCGAGAGCGAGTGTGCCTCCAAAATATTATTCTCTGTCGTCGTCTTCTGAAATTCTACCCCTAAGGTCTCTCCGGTAGCCAACCTTTCAGTTGCTTTCGTTCCACAATATCGCCACCAACACCTGTTTCTTTCGCCTCGCTTCAGTTCACTCCATTCTCTCGCTCTCACAGTATTCACGATGTCTTCTCCGCCAGGCCACGATAGAATAGTCTCCATGGGCTTCTCAGAGAACAGCGACGCCTACTTCTACAAAACCCACAACCACAACAACCTTTCCTTCTCAACGGTGTCGGACATGGATGCCCTCAGAAACATCATCATCACGCCGGACATGATCTCTTCGCCGCCCAGCGACATCTCCTCGTCCCCCACCGTGCCTCCCGGCCTTGTGAACAGACAGTCCTCGTTGTCTGGCGCCTCCACGCGGATCGGCGCCCCCAACCGCGTGGACACCATTTTCGAGGACTTCTCGCCGCACAAGTCGTCCGAAACCCTCGGCACGGTCGACGCAAACACCCCTGACCACAGAAACATCCATGAATACGGCGCAGACTCCCCGCACATAAACGACATAGTGGTCATCTCTCACGAAGAGGACGAGGAGCCTGACGAGCACAGCAATATCGGCCAGCAGCAGCAGCATGGGTTTTCCGACGAAGAAACTTCCACTGTGGTCATCAACCCGGTTAGCCATTCGAAAGCTGCTCATCAGCAAGTCTCTTCGTCTTCTCTGCCTTCCGCCAAGCAGTCTGGCCAACAGCACCTGTTTTCCAGCTCCACCCCACCTCCTACCGGCTACGCGCCAAGTAATAAGATTGAACAGTTGAAGAAGTTGGCTGCCCAGATGTTCCAAAGAACCTACAAGGAAGTCCCTCTTGAGGACTATTTGAGAGTGCTTTGTGACCCAGACAATGCAGACTCCCCAGAATTAAGACTTTATTATCTTCTGCAATACAAGTTCTCGGAAAATTTGCTTGAGTCTTTGCGTATATTGTGTAGCAACTTGTATTTCCGTGGTGAATCTCAATATATAAGCAGAATCGTCGAATCTTTTGGTCAAGTTTGGGCAATTAAATTCCCGAGAAATGTGTTTAACAAGAATCTATCAGACCCCACCGGCAATTATCTTGGCATCTATCTTATTGCTTATTCTTTAATTCTTTTGAATTCTGATCTTCATTCGAAGAGCCTTTCCTCCCACATTTCAAGAGATACATTTGTGAAGAATACTCTCGAAGCATTAACACAAGAAGATTCAACCCAATTTTCTGGCAATAATTCTACAACATCTACATCCGCCGCAATAGCGACTCTTAAATCATATTATGACTCAATAATGGCTAAAGAGCTAAACTTACTTGGTGTAACGACTACCTCCTCATCATCTAACCATCATGGTTCTGCTCCCGCTAGACCATTGTCGCGTATCATTTCGGGAAATGCAAGCATTTCAATTCACAAAAATCATGATTCTGCATCGTCAGGCGCTTTCAAAAACTCTGCTTCTTCAAAAGACCTCCAATCAGATGTTCCACCACCGGTACCTGCAAAGCCTCCACAGCCTCTTGGTTTCTTGGGCGCTTTGCAATCTAAAACGGCTGCTGCTAACAATAATCAACATACTTTGAGAAAAAACAAATCCTTGGCATCTTTGGCCAGTTCTGTTAGTAAATCTGATTTGATGAAACAACAGCAACAACAAGCATCTCCATCCATAGGAACTATCAATACTAATAATTCTTCAGTATCAACTAAGAAAATCAGCATAGACTCCCATCACCAACAATACAACAATCATCATTTTAGTAACCACAGTCATCATCATAGTGAAACAATCATGATCACCCCTGAAAGTTCTTCTGCAACTGGTATTCCCTCTTCTGTGTGTGTTCCTGGTACCAATGAGATTGAAATAACTCCAGTACAATACTCTGTGAATATTTCCAGCAAAGTGGAATCAAGTCTTCGAGCCGCTGCAGCAATCGCAGCAGTCGCTAAAAATTCATCTGGTTCTTCTCCTGCGAATTCATCTCCGGCGACTACTGCGAACACCACGGCTACTGCTGCAAAGCTTCCAACAAATAGTACTGCTACTTCTACTCCTTCTCCTTCAAGATCTCTTGTTTCTACAAACAAGACAATTACTCAACCTATGAATAAGGAAGCTAAACCTGGTCGTATTCCACCCCCTGGAATGGGTTCCAAGAATAACCATAGTCATCAATACTACCATCACAACAACAATTATCAGCATCAGCCACCTCAATCCCATAATCAAACACATACTGAGGACTTGTTTCTGTATGAAGATCAAATAGTAGTCAGTGTAGACGATGATGATTTAGACAATAGTCGCAATATGAACTATCAACAACTGCAAATTCATAATGTTAATAGCTATAATAGTCACCACACTTCTCATCCTCAAGATTATCAAGGATCTCCAGATACTACCAGCACCGCCGCATATACCACCGCCAATAACACTCCTGTATATCCAACTTCTAAGTCTCGTAGTGGTTTACCTCGTGACGATTCCACTGTCAATGATGTTCCTACTACGGGTGCTCTGTACTATATGGATGAAAATGGTAACCGTCAGGGAGTAGGTGCTAATTATAAAGGATATGATGAATACGATGAAGATAAAGATTATTTGTATGATGATGGAGCTGAAGAATACGTTGCATATGATGATGATGATGATGATGATGACGATGAAGATGAAGAAGATCAGGCAACTTTGGCCCTCTCAGGACCACCTTGGGTCAAGGAAGGTTTGATTAAAATTAAGAAATTTGAAAATAATAAGAGTATTTTTGGTGTCAAACAACAGACCATTAGATCATATTTCAGCAATAATGGCGCAGGATATGGGAGTGGGACCGTATTATCACGTGCAACAACAAACTCTAGTAATGCTAGTGGATCTTCAGGTATGGATGGCTCTGGTATTGAGAATGTTGGAATTTCAGGAATGATGAGTTACGTTCCAGCTGGACACACTGTTAAATGGACCTCAAACTTTGCAGTTGTTTCTCAAGGAAAATTTAATCTATTCTCTTTTAATACGGGCAACAAGTCAATTGTGACTGCTTCATCACTTACGCTGCTGAAAACTCCATCCTTGAGAAAGAAATTTCTGAGATTAAGGCTTCTGAGTTCCAGTAGCTCTTCGCAATTGAATATGGTTACTAATGCCAGTATCAACAATGCAGATACTTCTGCCTCATCTGTTGGTGATGGTAACTGGATGAAAAACGCTGTTGCTGTTGCAACTCTTAGTTTGACTAGTACATACGCTAGATTAATATCGGAAGACATGTCACATATTAATGCATCATCAGCTGTTTCTACTGCTTCCTTGAAATATAAGAATTCTTCAGAAACATACTGGGCTTTGAAACTTCCTACCAATTTTGATTTTGATGAAAACAATCCAAATTTGGGTTCCAAAATGAAAAAAGAAGCTCTTTCATATATTAATAACGAGGATAATATTCTAATTTTCAGTGCAGGTACCGAAGAAATTGCAGAAGAATACGTTTTTACCTGTAATTATTGGGCTGCTAAGTGTACCGCAATCCCTACACAAATTGAACCATTGACGAATAAAGAATATGGTTGGTCCGAGTCATTTTTTGCCAAAATTGATATGAATAATACCGCAGATACCAGTAACACTAAAATTAATGCTGTTCCTGTTGGTGATATCTTATCTGTTCAAATTCATCGATGGGAGCCAATGCCTCCCAGTATTATTGAGTCTCATTTGAGTGACAAGAAACAACTTATAGGCCTTTTCAAGTATGTTGAATCTTTAGAAGCCATGATTTCTGAGCATGTTTACATGAAGGAGAAAATCGATGATTATATTCACAAAGTTTATTTGGCCTTAAACACTATTGGTGGAGCTTCTTATTCTCGCACTCGTCAAGGGGGTGGAAACGTCTCTCTTGGCAATATTCAGTTAAGAATGACAAAGATGATTAGTGATATAGGCGATAACTGGAATATAAAGTATAATTACTTGGTTAATGAGCATAGTAGATACAAAGATTATGTTTTAACTTTGAAAAGAGCTATTGATTTAAAATCCCAGCATTAATTTTGCTTGTCATTATAGTTTTTTCATTTTATTTATGTTACTATTTATTGTATATTCAAATGCTTAGTTTATTTTTTTAGTTTATTTTAGTTCAGTTGTTTTATTAACTTTTTTTTTATTTGTTTATTTACGATTAGTTTTCTTATATTCAATTTCAATTGCTTCATTTTATTTGGTTTCTTTTTTTTTTTGGACTACTATTTTTTTATTATTATCTTTTCAGGAAGAAAAAAAATTCATTATAAAGTTTATAGTTATTTATTTAAATTGTTTATATACGTATATACAAGCTGTAGTATTCGACAAAGTTCAAGAACCGCTAAAGATACTCTTTCAAAAGATCATCGCTAGTTCTGAAAATGTCACCCTGAACTTTCATTACACTTCCCATATGTCTTGGTCTTGCAATATCAACTTTTTCATTTGGACTACTTTCAAACGTAGAACCAATCAACTTTAATTTATCGGTATCTAAATCAATAAGGAAAGCCAAATAATTTTCGATTGAATCATCAGAGGATGAAATTACCTTTTTGGTTTCTTGATCCATTTTAGTCAATCTTTGCAACGTGTTAAATTTGTAGATAACCAACAATTTGTCTAATGGATCGGAAGGATTAGAATAAGGAAGTAACACACATAATTTAGGTGGGCTAATCAATTTAAGTAATTTCCAATCAAATTCGTATTTCTTTGGCAAAGTTTCTTGTCTCATTAATAACGGTTCTCTTGACCATACACTTAAATCATTAGCAATAGATTGGATCTTTTTTTTAGCAAAAGCCTTGTTGACTTTGATAAAGACATCAACCGCTTCATTCTTCCATAGTAAAAATTTTGGAGTCATACCACCGTTCCATCTAGCGAAAGCAATTTGAACAGTATTACGACCAAAGTTGTAAAGTCTTCTAGCGATTAATTTGAAAACGATAATTGGAGAAGTGAAGACACTAGGGTAGTTCTTGAAAGATGGCGGAACATAGAAACGCATAGGCAATCCAATCTGATCCAATTCTGTGGCCCTATTGATATTTGCTTTAATTGGTGGTTTTGCTAATTGGGATGAGCTTGTGGAGAATAACACTCTACTGATTGTGGATACTCTGCTGCTTAAACACGCACCATTTCTCAACACCTGCGACCTGTATATACTTATAGACATTTTTATTGGGCAAGAAAGATAATGTAGCAGTTTTACTTATGTTAAAGCTACTCTCTGATAAAGGATGTGTAATAGTGTTATATATCAACGACCGCCCAATTCTATTGGTCAACAATGTTGAAAACTTTCTCTTTATTTCATTTATCACTTTCTCACGAATGAAAAATTTTTAACACTGTAAACTTGTTTTCATCTTACAAATTGTCTATGCACACGCAGAAGCATAAAGAAGAAACAAAAAAAAGAAAAAAAATAGAACACACAGAACCAAACGAAAAAGATGAAAGGAAAAATTCAGGACAGAAAATAAAACAGAAACGACAAGATAGTAGATTTACGATTTCTCGATATTGAAATAAGGTATATACATGTATATCTCTAATATTATTGTATACATTAGGTCCATAAGACTAGAAGAAGCGTCACCGCAGTTAAGTCTAACCTAACAGTAGTTATCAGAACATTGCTGAAAGCATTCTGATAGTTGTGCAACATAAAGTATATCATCATCGAGAAGAGTTAACGTTCAGTGGTGCACGTTAAAAGAGAACTGTCTATTACATTTATCCCAACGCCTTGTGTTCGCGAGCCACACAACTTACAATCATAATTAATAGCAATTAAGAGACGCTTTTTTTCACCAACGCAAATATGCATTATGATTCAGAGGAACATATACTGTCATTTGTCCAACAACTTAACCGTATAAAGTTTGATTATAATTTTCGAAAAGATTTAAAAGTTAGGAGAGATAGAATAAATGCTTACGCTAATAACTTATACAACCGAAAATATTACAATAATGCAAAGCTCATGGACGAAAAAAACCGAGAAACTCTTCTAGATCTGATGAGAGCAGTATACGGAAAAAGGAGAATCCTTTTCTGTGTAGATGTAGAAGCTTATGAACTTAATCACGATATGATAACAGAGATCGGTGTCAGCATTTATGATCCAAGAGCCGATTATTGCGTAACCAGTTTTAGAGATACTAAAATACAGATGATACATATCATAATAAGAGAAAATGAAGGTTATTACAATGGAAGATATGTCAAAGATAATAAGGAGAATTTTTTGGGAGGTCCAAGTTTGGTTATGTCACTAAGCAGTGCCAGACAGTTACTTGATGCTTTAGTACTGCATTATTTCCCGGAAAACGTAAAAGCTACTAGTAGTTCAAGATTTGGGGTGTCGTTGGTTGGTCATAGTATTCAAAATGATCTTGTTTGGCTTAATAAATTAGGCGTTTATTTCCCAAAGTATGTCTTCAATAGAAAATATATGCTTTTGGATACTTCTGATCTTTGGAAAGCCAGCTTTGGCGAAAAATATGGATCATTAGGAAAACTTTTAACTTTTATGGCTATTCCAAATGCATTTCTCCATAATGGTGGTAATGATAGTTATTTTACTATTCTTTTGTTAATGGTACTTTGTGACCCGGGTATCAGAGAATCTATGTTTTTGGATTGCATTAACTCGAGCCATTTACCAGATGCTGCTTTTGTTCAGTTGAAAAAGAAAGGATACAATGTCTTCCGTGGATTCACAAAGAATGATTACTTGGATAATGTGACATTCAATCATCGCCTTGAAAATAACGAAGCTGAATATAATACATGGACAGATTATCAGAGTCATCTTATAAATAAATCAGACTATCAATCGTTGCTTGTAGATTACGCTGATAATAGTATTATTAGTAATAGTAACATCGCTGCAAATAGATATACGAACAGCCTTAACGATGCAATAGAATTCATCTTTTGTGATTTTGTAATGCACAAGAATTACGGTGATGATTAAAAGATTTTAGGTAAGGTTATAAAAAAAAAAATAGAATAAACTAATAGTATACTGGTCATTTAATTTTATTTTACAAGTAACATTTTCTATTTTTTTTTTTTAGTTTACTAGTTATTAATGATTCACAAAAGGTGTAAGCAGCATATATTAGATTTTTAATTCTAATCATTGCACAATGGATTCATCTAAATACTTTGGTAATTGACAATCAATGAAGCTGGTCTAGAAGAGGAGGCACTCTTATCTGTTAACAAATTTTTATAATCAATCATAGATGTGTCAATTCCAGAGAAATGTCTAGCAACTTCTGTGATTCTCCAAGGCAACGCTCTAAACAAAGGTAAGAAATTACCATAGAATGGTAGTTTTATCTCTCCACGTCTACCAATAGATATAGAATCTATTATAGTTCTTGCCACAATAGCTGGATCTAACTCAGGTGCAAGAAACTTTGATGGGGTTTTAACGCCATTAAACATTGCTGTTCTCAATTGGCCAGGGGCTATGAGTAATGTCTTGACACCTTTTGGACTTATGGAAGGTGGGCCTAATTCATAAGTCAATGATTCATGAAGAGCTATAACACCTGATTTTGAAGCTCCGTATGCACTAAGCCATGCCGGCGACATGTAACCTAGCACAGAGGCAATAGTGACTATGTAGCCTCTTCTACATTCTAGCATTTCTGGTAGGAATATTTTATTTAAATAAAAATTAGACAAAAGGTTCACTTTGATGGTATTTTCAATTTCCGAAAATTCAAGCTCTGTTAATGGTTTTCCTTTCATATATCCTGCATTGTTGATTAACACAGTTACGGGCGTATTTGCAAAATCGACATCTATTTCTGCCTTTGTGTTTAAAAGATCGTCTATGCTGCCCACATCACATCTGTAGTAAGTTACGTTATTATATGGTGCCGCTACTTCCTCTTCTAATGGGATATTGATATCTAATACAATGACTCTTGCACCTTGTTTGGCGAGCTGAGTGACCAATTCCTTTCCTAATCCTGAACATCCACCAGTGACTAATACTAAATCTTTCTTGACATCGAACACGTGGCCAATAAAGGTATCAGACAATTGTCTGAAAAGCTTATTTGTACGCAATAGTACAATAGGAAAAGTCATGTTGCAGAACGCGAGAAAGAAAGCAGAATACTTTTTATTTTCTGATATTGTTTTTTGTCTATTATTAACTCAAGGTAAATAACTAGCACCAAAGGTAAAATAAAATTCAAAAGAACATGTATTGAAATCGTGTTGGATTTCCGTTAGCTAATAGTCTTTTTTAAAAAAGAAAAGTATCTACTAGCCTCACATAAAAAATTCCATAATCAAAAACATGAATAGTTGATCAGACCAGAATAACTGAGAGCAAAAGTATTAGCTTGAGAGTTACAAATATGAGTTAACCGCCGAGGCTCACTAATTAGACCTTTTTAGGTATAATTGAATGATTATCCCTTTTTGCACATCACGAAAATTATGACGTCATATGTGTCAAGTCCGTACATTGATATATAACAGCCATTTGGGGGTTAACTTTTTTCTGGCCCATCGCTTCAAATACTTCGCAAGTAAAATCACCATATTCTTAAAATTTCAGAAACTGCATATATAAAATATTTCTAAGTCACTTCATATTTGCATATTGCGAATTATCTTCTGTTCGTTCGAGAAAATATATACATTCATAAACTTTTATTTTTCTTTCTTCAATCATAATCACTGATATATAAAAACAATTACTATTATTTAAATTGCAAAATGGTTAGCATTCCGAACATTGTCAGAATCAAAAGAAAAATAACTGAAGACGCTTTGCAAACGTTGGTGTTGCAGAATAATACCAATGTGAGACGGTTCAAAAAATTCAAATCATCCAAATGTGTTTTCCAACTTAAAAGGACAGATACATCTGAATATTTTGAAATTTCCCAAACTTCATCAATTCTACAAAAAGATGAAGGCAATTCCGGTTCATTTATCATACCACATTCAGTAACGTCCCGAAAGAAGCCCATGAAAGACAAGGAATTAAATAAAGAAGAAGATTTCAAAGATGTACACCCTGAGTTAGCCGATATGGTGTTGGAATATCTTAATTTAGAAAAGAAGGATTCAGAAAATAAAGACAGGCAATCAGTAGCAAAGGATCCAAACTATGTATATGACGTATATTTCAGAACTAGCAATCGAAATACAGACAAGCTTTTAGGAGATGAAAATAACGTTGGGTTTATTAAGTTCGCAGATGAAGATTTAGAATTTTTGGACGATGAAGAAAACTCAAATGATTCAGATTTTGAACAGTTATCGGATGATGAAGATTCTAATGCCGAAGATTTCTATCGAAATGATTATCCAGAGAATGAAGATGACGATAAAGGGATTGTCATTGCTGATGACGAGGAAGAATGGTACGAACATGATCAAAACGCATACGATATGAACAATCGCATCAAGAACTCATTTGTTTATGGAGATGATCAGGAGGAAGTTGAGGAAGTCGAACACAATAGTGAAGAGAATGATGACGCTTTTGATTATTATGGTGAGAAAGACAATGAAAATGATATTGAAAATAGACTTCAGCGAAGATTTCAGGATGAAGAATATTATGATGAATTACGAAAAAAAAATAAAGCCTTTGGTCAACTATCTATGGATGAAGTAGATTATTTGTATAATGAATTTTATAATAATGAAAATAAGAAAAGTATGATAAATGATGGTGACCATGATGAATAGATCGACTTTAAGATAACTTAGTTTAAAATTATTTTATGTATATAATAGTTTAGTATTAGCTTTATGATAAAAATAGTGAAATTAGCCAATCCAGATCGTACTTAAGAAAATGTGTCAAAATGCTGCTAACTCAATCAATCTAGAATGTAAGGATGTCGAAGCAATTTTGAGTGAAAAATATATGTATAATCTTATATAAACCGCAAAACCAGACAAATAATAGGAGCTTCGCTCACGAAAAATCCCAAAAAAAAAAAAAAATCAAATAATAAAAATTTCTTGCTTTTTTTGTGTTTTCCTGAGGAAATATCATCAGATTGCAATCCGATAAACATCTATGGATAACGAAAAATTGCTTGATCCGACACTTAAAGGAATAGTAAATCAAGGGAATGTTCAATAATTTTGCGAATAGGATCCTCTCTGGGAATCCCGTTGAAGCCCTGCCAGTTCTACCAGCAGAGATTAAAAGAATAGATGAACCTGAGGTAGTTCAATGGCAACAAAAATTTAAAACTAGTATTGAGAAATTGAAATTTATAGAGAGAGATTGTCTTGATTATGCAACTTATTGGTCAGTGTTTTTTGACAATCAAATCACTGGTATTAATGACGAAAACATGAACAATGGGATTATTGAAGAAGAGATGGATTATGATGCAGGTGAATACACCAAACAGATCAATACAATCAAGGCCAACACTAACAAAAAATTGATAAATTTTAAAAAAAAAATTGAATGTAGAGTTAATGAAATGAAAGCTTATTTGGAATCCATGGAAAAACTCGTTCATAAAAGGGCTGATAAGAAAGTAGAAATTGGAAAAAATGAATATTTTTACAACCTTTATCAAACAAAGGCAGAAAAAGCAGTTGGGGACGAAATGCAATTAACTACCAAAGAGAATCAAGAATTTGAGAATTTGAAGACTCAAATTAGAAGAAACAATAAATTATTGATTAATTTAGAAACGCAAATGGTGGAAACTTTTCCGGCTTCCATTAGTATGTTTAATGAATTTGTTGACAATATCTCAGATGTGGTTTACTATGATTTAATGGATGTTTATAATTATGTTGATGAATCTTTTCAATCATATCAACTAAAGAATGATCTTCCTAAAAATATTATTGAGAAATACAATGCTGGTTTACAGTCATTAAAGAAGCACGTTTCATTGTTGGAGACCAAAAGATTTTCATCAAATATTAACAACAGCACTTCAAGTAATGAAAGTGTGGAAAATATCACAGATGTCACTAATGGTAGTGCATCGAAGAAATTAGGAACAAGAACATTGCACTTAGACAAGAAAAACAAGAGCCGAATGGGAGGACTCGGTATTCAGTCAGAAAAATTATCAGCGCTGCAGCAACCTTCGCCAATAAACAGAAGACGTCAATCATACACATATGATGACGTAGATTCGTTGTTATCATTAGAAGATGAGGACACACTTTCTACTGCTGGAGGGTCGCCTTCAATGTCACCGATGAGATCTAAGAGAAACAGTATGTTATCCGTAGACTCCGACATTAATACTAATAGATTAAGTATGGGATCCGTTGATCCCAACAGATTCAGCTTATTTGGTAAATACAAAAGAAATATGAAACTTACACCAAACATTTCACCCAATCCTAACAGCGTTAACCAAGATATTATGAATCAGATTGCCAGCAAAACATTGGATGAAGAATACAGGAAAAAGGTGGTTGTCTCACACTCCTTGGCCTCCCAAATTTATTTGAACTTCAGCAAGTATTACAAAGCTGATCTACATGAAAAGCAAACGCAATTCAATTATAACAAGTTACAAGAATCATTCGAAGCTGGATCTTCCAATGGTAAACTCGCCGGTAATAATTACAAGAAATTGAAAGCTGTCTCTCAATACACCGGGAAAAGTATAGGAGATTTGAGTTTCAACAAACATGACCAATTATATTTGATTTCAGACAACTTTGAGTATGTGACAGCAGATGGTGAAACGAAACAAGAGCACGGATCATGGTGGATAGGTAAGACCTCAGATGGTAGAATCGGAAAGTTTCCTGCTAATTTGGTGGAATTAGTTTAAATAGTATTAATTATGTGTTTGGCATGCGTTAGATAAATATAAATAAATAAGTTTGGGTTTATTTTATATATATATATATATTATCAATATTCCGTTTCGGTTCGTTTTGAATATACTTATTGTGTATTGTAGCTGGCGCTAACGATGGGTTCTGTTTACTTGTTTACATTTATTTATAGCCTCTGCGTGATTCTTGCGTTATGTGCACACTCAACGGGCGGAATTTCGTGACCGTTCTCCGATAAACAATGCCAAAAATAAACGATGCGTTTTATCCTCATTAATTACACTGCACGTTTCTACACCCAAAAACGTTTCTTTTTTTTTATGATTTTTGGAGTTCTTCTCCACCTCATCTTAGTTTAAAAAATGCCATATATAAACCCTTGTAATCTTCAACAAATTTTTGATATCTTCGTACTCCAGGGCTGATTTTCTACAAACTACTATTTGCCAAACAACTTACTATTTATTTGGACTCATAGAACAATTTAATTCGTCTATATACATAGCGTTTGTTTGAAGTTACAAAAGAATTTATAGCATGGATTCCACTAGTTCTTCAACATCCACCTCATCGAGCAGTCTTTCCGATATGAATCCAGTTTTCAGGAAATCTGAGGAGTTGCGACTTCCAAACAAAATCTCCAATAGAAAAATCAACGGAGAGCGTGACTTTATTATATGTAAAAATAGTAAAGGTGATGAAGTGTATATTCCTGTACTTAAAGGTCCCGAGTCGCCAATGGCCTACGCACGCTATAAATAAGAGGATGAAAGCCCCGTGGGGTCTTATGACTTGCTAATAATCTTCTCTTAAGATCTTTTTAACCATTTACTAGTGATATTTGTTAACGATCTTTACTTTCTTTTTTCTTCCTTGTACCTTATTTAATTGGATTGATATTTTATAGTACCATTATTTTATTTCACACTTACACATATTTAAATTAATATACGCCAAACTGTGTTCAAATTTTATTGATTTGAGAAAAAAAGAAGATAAGCAAACGAATGCGGAATAGATACATCACCCTTTCAATGGCTGCTAAGCCACGAGAAAGTATCTTGCATAACGGAATCATAAAGGCTAACCACTTCATTTAACAATTGATGTTTCCCCCTGCTAGTCTTGATAAATGTGATATCAGCAGTAGGCTTAAGCTGTTTCACCAAATGAACATATTTTTCACTGGAATCAACGTCGTTAATACCGTCTTCATCCCCGTGAATTATAAATACTGGCGGCATCCCATCAAGGTATGATCTAATGTATTTTGGATCCAATAATTGCATACCACGATCCAACATATCTCTTAACAACATCAAAGTACCGGTAGGGCTAACCACAGGTGTCTGAACGAGCCAATGACAGAATTCTTCATCACTGGAAAGATATTCAACTTTTAAATCAGGCTTGTAAATCATATTTGGTAAAACGTAACAAACGCCTTTCAAGACTTGGTATAGCATTGGATTTGGACGCGTTTTTGGATGGACTCTGACCAACGGACCCGTTGTCATGATACCATCAAGTTTGTTTCTATATTTGCCAGTAAGACTGTAATTCAAACAAATGCCGCCACCCATGGAATGACCAAGTAGATATAACTTCTCACCTGGTTTCAAATCTTCGGAAACCATTTCTATGAAATGGTTCAAATCACCAAACGTTTGCTCATTAGTGGTCCTCCCCAATGTTTTTGGATACGATGTGTAACCTGATCCTCTTTGATCATAACAGAAACATTCATAACCCTTTTTAGCAAGATCATCCATTGCTCTATAATAGCACTGGAATGACTCACCAAAACCATGAACAATCAATATCGACCCTTTTTTGGCGGAATTTTCAGCTACTTTGAATTTCACGGTATGAAATTTTGCATTGTTGAAATCAATTATATCCCTTATTGGAGTGAGCTCAACTTTGTAAGGAACGGTAACAGGATACCTTTCCTGGAGGTCAACAGTTTCTTTTTGGATCAGCATTTTTTATTATTAAAAATCCCAAGTAGACAGTGTGGTGATTTGGGTACACTAAATTTGTTATTATTACAAACAAATTTCAACGAACTTGATAGTAATTAAATATAAAATAATTAAACAATAAACTGATCACCAAACATGGTGGATAAGTTGCTACAATTCTGTACCATTATGCTTCTTCCCTTTTTTTTTGATTTTTTTTCTCGTTTGTTTGTTTGTCGGTAAACTTTCTTTCAGTTTTCAGTTGCGCACTCAAATCAACTTGACTTTTGTCGTGAGACCCAACGGAAATTCTTTTCATTTTGGGGTTTAGGATTCTGAATTTCTTGACGGAATATGCAGTCATTCTTCGATACATCGTATTCTGTGAACAATAAAGTAAAAAAAATCAGATATATCTTTTTGCATCATAACTAATGTTGTAACCTGTTAAATCAGTTTTCAGGTCAAAATATTTAAAGTTCAATATTAAGGATTTATTTTATTCACTTCTACCTGAGAAAAAGGTGGTGACCTCCTCACCTCCAGAATACACCATTTTTCTACTAACTTTACTCAAAGCTATTCCATTCTCGTATTTTTTCTTATCCCAAAAATCCAATTTCTTAGATAAAACCTCTCTGGCTCTTGCCAAGTTCTTTCTTGTTTCTATATCATAAGTGCATGGATTTGGCGGCAAACCATTATCAATAAATTGGACTTCATTTTTGATTTTCTTAATCTTTCGCGTGATCTCTTTATCGATGAGCTGTAACTGTCTTAAATCTTTGGTTACTTTGGTACCATCTTTTGCGGATATCATTGATCGCGAATCGATATTGGCAGTGTCGTATGCATTTCCGCTGGGTGATAGAATCAACGGTGAACTAACAGGGGTTCCCTTCTGCAAAACCTTGAACTGCATATTAGCAATTTTGAGCTTAGTTATATTTTTATTATTATTATTAGCGGAGGCAACGGCGACGTCGATGTCAACGTCAGGAGTAGCCGAACTGCCATCATCATTATCTTCAGCTTCCTTTTTGGCGAAGCTGGTAGTGAATGGATTTTCTTTTGATTTATCATGATCATTAATGGATACATCATCGTTAACGAGTTTATCTAAAGTCAGCGATTTAGAAATGCTGTGGACGGATTTAGCCAGTATTGTTTTGCCAGTATCAGCTTCCGTTGCTAGAGATGTCAGAATCGTGTCTAAAATATGATCATCAGAAAAAGTAGTAGTCGGAGACAAAGCGTCATCACGTGATAATTCTATAGAATTTTGTGAGATGTTTTTGATATCAGATATTGATTGGTTAAATGTCAATTTCTTTGGTGCAAAACTGGTATCAGGATCATACTGTCTGGTGTCACTGTGAGCTGGACTTTGGTTAGGTTTATTTATTCTAAATCTTCTGACTGGCATATTTTCATCATCTTTGATATCTAGACCTTTCTTGATCTTGTCTTGTAACGCCTTAATATTATTACTGACAGATATTTGATCTTTCTTCTTGTAAGCTTGGCTACTGCCATTATTAAAGGAATTGTTCGAACTTTCAAATATGTTATCAATAGTATTCTTTGTCCTACTTTTTGATATCAAACTGCCGAGGGAAGTATTTGCATCATCAGCAGATGCATTTGAAAGAAATGTTAAATTACCATCTTCTTCTTCGTAACTTTCGGGAACTGGTTTCCTGTTCATGGAAACTTCATTAATCTCTAACGACATTTTCTGTATAAGTTTCACCTGAAATTTAGTTGTGTAGTACTGTGTAGTTGAATTCAATAGAATATATAAAATAAGAAGAAACGAAGAATTATTCAAAGAAAAATTTATTTCTCAATATGCTATCAATTCTTTGCCTGTTTTTTTTTTACATTTTTTTTTGTTATGGATCTGTTTTTCTAAATGACTTTTTTTTTTTTTTTGTTAACACGCATCTGTAGAAAAACTCCTTTTCACTTAACTTTGATTTGTATTTTATCACATGGCAGACAATTAACTTGTTACAATAATTCAACATGCAGATAGCTGAATACGGAATGCAATCCGTGGCGATCCGTTAAGTCTCGACAGTTGTCAAATAGTAAATGTTAATTTAAAGCATTTTCTGGAAATGCGATTTGAAATAATATTGTAAAAAAATAAAGAATAATAATGGAAAAATGAAAAATAACAATTTACATGAATGAGGTAACACGAATAATCTCCGTGGTAAAAATACTATGATAGCTGTAAATGGTCTCATATAGCATATCGTCAGGGTCATCCAAGGTTTGGTAGTAAAATAAACAAGTTTCTGTTTCATCTATATCTGTCAAGTAGTCGTTCAAGCCGTCGTAAGGGGTTAAACTATTGCTAGTACTGATTATACTGGAAATCATTGTATTTCCTGCATTTATTGGTATAATCGACGCGGTAGTTATAGTCGATGAAGCAGCAGATGGCTGCAGATATGAAGGAATAATGGGATGATTTATGTCCTCTACCACTGGGTTTGATACAGTGGATACGGTGGTCACTGCTGGTTGGAGAACATTACGAGGGGTTGACAGCTCTGGGACACCAGGATAATTATATGTTGATGTTAGGTATTTTGTAGTATCATAGTAATGGCTTGTCTCAGTAACCATGATTGTTGTCGAATAACTCGTGTATGTTGTTGTCAGGTATGGATTCTGTGAGACTAACACTTCAGTCAAAACAGAAGTGAACGTATATTTTTGCGGCAAAGCACTGATGGCTACAATTAAATAACAAAAACTGATAACAACGAATAGATAGTCCATTAGCATTATATATTAGAAACCAGCGTTTTCTTGATTATCAGCAGAGGTAGATTTAAAAAATATTGGTTGATCTTCGTAGAAGTACAAAGCCAAAATATACCATCAAGAAAAATGAAGGATGTTTAGCTTCATTTATACCACATTTTAAAATAAACAAGTAAAAATGATAATTAGAATAAAAAAATGCTTTCAGAAGGTTAATCTTTCTAATGAGTGCTGGATAAAAGCAATACAGAAAATAGGAATCGTCTATGCCTCAAAACACTGGTACAACTATCGATATGTCCCAGTCACATCGTGACTAACAATAAATTGAAGATTTTGAAAAAATAAAAATAAAAATTAAAAGATTAAAACAAAACTTTATTGCTACTATTGATCGACAAAACAATGACTCAGTATAAGAAAAAGGGTATTACAAATATGATTTTTTATACTAGCTCCCATCAATCGAGATCTTTGCACAAATGATTTATCTATTTGCGATCTAGCAGGTTTCGTTGCATGTTGACTAGCTCTAGACGAGATGAATAGACTGCACGATGACGCCTGCACCCAAAGCCGCCCTTAGTATGCTCGGAAATTTTGTGCGATGTCGCTGTGTATACACCTATCTTTGTGAACAACAGCACATGCGCGTAGGCGCCTAATCTGTTTTGAGATGCGAAAGTGGTCGACGATTACAATTATCTGGTCGTTTCGGGTTTGGTCAGTCAAATCGAAAGATCTTCTGAAAAATATGAAGTGAGGTCTAAGTACTGAATCAAAGAATGTACCGTTGACCAGCAAGCAATTATTTGTAATCTATTCTATTCTGATGTCCTGATCCGCCGCCATTCAAAATAGCAAAAAAAAGAAATAATAATAGTTGCAAAAAAAAAAAGTGGAACACTATGTATAGGGTAATATTCAAGAAACTAGCTAAACAAGCTGATCTATTTGTTAATACCGATTTTTATAGAAGAATAATGTATAATGATTCATTCTGTGCATAACATTTCGAATAACGTTGATATCTATATCACGTGCATCGATATTCTTAATCTAAATAGAAATTAATAATAGCTATTCTGCAACATTAAATCTGCATTAATTCTCGGCTTATCTAACTACTTTTCATTTATAGAGCAAAGGGAAAATAATTATTGAATCCATCTGAGGGTGTTTGAATCAAAAATCTGGACGGGGACTATCAGGAACGTTTTCTCTCTCTTTTTTTCCTTAAGCGCCCATCTAATTTCGGAATTTTTAAGAAAGTACATCTTTTTCTTCGACGCGATGTTTTTGGTATTTCCTTCTGTTTCTCATTATTTATGTTCAATTAATTTAATTCTGTAATAATTCGTTTGCCAATATAGATTCATAATAATTCGGCACTTAATACTGTTATTCTACCTCTTCTGGCATTCAATTCTTTTTTTTAGCACTGAAATAATGCAGAAGAGAAAGGTGGATGCTAACCCCTCCGATGCGAATAAAAAACAGAATAAAAGGAATCGTGTATTCAATGCTAGACTTATAAGAACCGATACCACTGATACCAGTTTTTTCAAAGATGGCAGGTTAGATGTTCCTACATTTGTCAACTCTAGAAAATTTGAAATAGATCAGTTGGAAAGAAGTCAATTAGGATCCAAGAATTCACAATCTACCAGAGTGTTTCAATCATTACCCAGAAAGTTGCGAAGAAGAAATGCTTCTCATAATGTTAAAAGAATCCCTAAAAGATTGAGAAATCGAGCTATCAGAGAGATGTTATCATCTAAGCTGAAGGATTTGAAATTTAACTCGGATTTAGCTGACGTGAATACCAAAAATTTGACCAATAAAAAGAAAGGCAAATATAATGCAAAATCAATGTATAAGGTAAATCAGAGAAGGACACTATTAAAACTCGCAGCTAAGTGGAAATTAAGAAAATATGTACCTGCAAGTTTGATAGGGTCTGGCTTGAATTTGAGAAAAATGATAAAAGCTTTGAAAGCAGAAATTTCATCTTCGAAAATATCAGATGATTTGAAGAAACATTTAATTCCCGTTACAGGCAGTTATGGTTCTTATGATAACAGTGGTATCAATAAATTAGCCACTCCGTTAGCTCCAAGAATTAAATATTTGAAAAGATCAAAGAATTTTTCATGGTTATCAACTCATATTTGGCATGCTAAGAGATTCCATATGCTCAAAAGATGGGGTTGGAATATCCCATACAAGCCAACACAAAAATGTTTTAGATTAGTGCATAGAAATTTGAAAAATACCGGTGGTTTAGTTATTGATACAAGTTATGAATCTAAAATTATTATTAAAAATGATATAAAAGACTATGAGGCAGTGATAAAATGTTTGGAAGAGAAACTAATTCATAAAAAAATAAAAAAGTCCACAACGTACTACCAAGGAAACTTTTATAAAGGTGATGAAATTCTTACGAAAGGTCTTTTATTTATAAATGTTTACGAAAATAGTTTTTCAGCACTACTCCAATTCCATTCTGCAGATTTCCAAAACGTTTGGTCTTATTTAAACTATGAATTCAAAGAGTTTGTCAATGATATTATTGATTGTAGATACTCTTTAGGTAGTATTGATTTATTAGGGCCCAAATCTTTGGAATCATTAGTATCTTCATTATATCCTACCGACAAATCTATTATAAATAAATGGGGTAACCTTAATAAAATATCAGATATCCATTCTTTTGGCAAAAAATCAGTGATATCATTTAATATTACCGATCCGAGGTATTTCAAAAGAAAAATTAATAGAAGGAATAATAAGTTTAATAATAATGATTTATTAGATTTAATTATTGACATAAAAAATAAAAAATGGTACTCCAAAGAAATTGTGCATGAACTTTTTAGCAGTGAAGGAAGAACTGCTAGTTATAAATATCAGTACACAACCAGAGAAATTAACAGAATGATGAAAAGGCTTCCTTCTCCAGATATTATCAATTTATTAAAAGCGTCGGAATTGAATGAAAATACCAAAAAAGGATACAAACCCTTGGTTAATACAAAAATACCAATAATGATTGTATTTTTGGAAGATAGATATAAACTTATTGCACCTTGGTTCTGGATCACTCCAATTTGGCAAAAATTGGTTAAGATTCCAAAAATGTTTCCGGCAGGTTACATTCAACTACAGCAGGCGTCCATGGAGAGTAGGCAACCATTTTATCCAAATGATTATCCTACAAGTTTAACAGGTTATATAGAAAACGAAATTTCTGGGATTACATCTTTGGAATCTTGGAAGAAAAAGCCTAAGAGTAAAAAGGTAAGTTATGATAATGTAATAATTTGTACTTATGATTATATGCACCACAAATATAAAGGCGAAATAGGTGATTGGAATATCTGTGATTGGGAATTTTTAAGATCATTAATTATTTTACGCAATATTACAGCCAAATTTGTATCTGGTGATATAAAGACAAACTTTGAAGTTCACCTTGAAATGGCAAAAAAGAATAATTTGAAATGCTTAGAAAATATTCACTCAGATAAAAATATATTAGTTGATATTAGAATGTTAAACAATATGCAACTTGAGCTAATGAAAAATAATAACAAAAAAAATTCTGAATTTTTGAAAATTCCTATTATTGATTATACTGAATGTGCTGCTCAAAGTTTCAATGATACAATACTCACCAAGATCATCAATAGTCATGAATATTTCCAGATTAGGAACTTGAGATTACCAGTACAGCGTATTAGAATTACAACATTAAAAAATGGTAAGATTAAGGAAAACTGTAGAATATATCATATTCCGGAAACCATGTTGAAAAAAATTAAACAGCATCCAAATGATCCAGAGATTATCAATCTTGATTGTCCAAGCTTTGTTAACTTGTGGGGTTTTGTAACAAGCAGCTTCTTAGATCTAACGCTGAGTACTTATGTTGGATTTGGGTGTATTGCAGCTACTCAAAATGGTTTTGCTAGGAAAGATAATCATTGTATTTTGAGAAATGTTGGAAGTAAAACATGCTATATTGGATGTATTGAAAGTTTCAGATAAATAGATATTCAAATGCTTTTATTTTTCAATATTTTTTCTGCATAAAGTAGCTTTATAATAAGTATTTTACTGAACTATTTGGCAGACATTTTTCATAAAATTCATTTATTGAGAATTTGATGGAAAAAAAACGAAACAGTTCATGTTGAAAAACATACATAATTTCTTAGCGTGCTTGTAGAACTATCATTTGAATATCCTTTAGCTAATCATGAAAAATTCCCCAACTAAAATAATCAAAATTAATACTAAATAATCGAAGATTGGATACAGATTAGCAATACAATGTTGTTGAGTTCTAAAAATGTTCATTTCTAAATTGTAGCCGAAGTAATATCCAATAATATCATTAAAATTGTATAAAATAAAATATTTTACTCATGACGTCGTCATTAACTTGGTTCGAGTTGGCCGAATTTGATGATTTTTTGAGTGCATCTCTTATAGATCCTTTATTCTATTGGTCGGAAATCAGAAAAGCTTACAAGCATACAAATTTACCTCAAAACGAAATTTTATCAACAGATGAGTCTTTGAAGTTGATTAGAAACTACTTGATTTTTCCGGTAGGCAAAGTGTCAACCCTTCCACCAGCTAAAAGATTAAATTATCTAATAGAAGAATTCTTAGGCCTCAATAAAGTAAGGAACTTTCTTAGGCGGTATCCCTACAATATCATGATAAAAGAATTTATCAGACATGCAAAAAGATATTTCCTGATTTATCAAAAAGATTGTGGATTTGACATTTGTGCAACCGATCGTTACATTCAACGATCGAATAAGTTAGAAGCGTGCGTCATAGCAAGAAAAACGTACAACGAAAATGATGAAATCAAGTATTTATATGGATGTTTGTCAGAGCTATCTGAAGAAGAATTAGACTCGCTAGATCAAAATGATTTTAGTGTCATTAATATATCATCTAGAGGAAATTCATGTTTGATGTTGGGGCCAACAAGATTTATTAATCATGATTGTAATGGTAACGCAAAGTTTTGGTCTACCAGAAATGGAATGACAATTAGAGCTACTAGAAAAATACTAATAGGAGAAGAAATCACGGTTCCATATTCTCCTGACTATTTTGGTAAAAGAAATAGAGATTGTTTATGCGCAACATGTGAGCGTGATTTATTAGGAAGTTACTCAGTTGATCCTGATGCAGACGTATCAAAAGAATTAATTATTCCTCCTTTGGAAGATGAATATTCGGAGACAGAGGTGATAGTAATAGCAAGTTCAGATGAAACAGGAAGTAAAAATCAATCTGATATTGAAGAAATTCCATTAAAAGATATGAAAGAAAGCAAAACACCAACCCCGAGTTCTGATAGTCCCGTTGTTCAAGATTCTTCATCGGAAATAACAAAAGCTGAAGCGATTAGAAAGAAAAGAAAAATGACACCAACAAGTATGGATGACGATCATGCTAATAAATCGAGGAAATTACGCCCAAGAAGAAAGAAAAAGACAAACAGTAGTATTTCAACAATAAAGAGCTTTCCATTTGATAATTCTCCAGACTCGTTGAGATCATTGATGGTTAAAATCTATGGTGCTAGTAGTAAGAAGTTAAAATGCAAAGAATTGAAACAAAGAAAAATTTTACGAACATTTCAGAGATTGTACAATACTCGATATTTTGATAGAGATTATCAAATTTCACACGACATATATGATTGCTATAACTGTGGGTGTTATTTTGAGTTTAATAAAGAAAATTTCAAGTCAAAGCATTATGATATTTCTTTACCAGAAGCATTGGAAATTTATAATTCACGAATAGAAGGTGATATAGATTATCTTTACTGCTCGAAATGCTTGAGACATTACCAAATGTACAAACTAGCCTGGCCATTCACCGAGGCCCAAATTCCAAATAAGATCGATTTGGAAATCCTCAGACAATTCTTGATATTTTGGCCGGATGATAGAGATAGAGTAGAATTAATTGAAACCCCTCGTTATCCATACCTTAAAAAAAAGGAAGCTGATATTGTTTCGGAGAGTTTTACTTCAATTGAAAAAGGGATTCGAAATACAAAAAGGTTCAATTATTATGATCTTAATAATTATGTTGCACAGAATTCATATGAGCTGGAACCTAAGGGTTTAAACTACATAGAATGTATAATCTACACAATGCCTGAAATCGAACAAATCTTTGACGACATGAAGGATATGAGTTTCTGTATTAGACAACATGCCGCTAATGATATGAAATCAAGAGATAATATGGACATTCCATTAAGAATCTCACAACTTCCAATCGATATTTTAGAGAAATTGGTGCAAGAATGGACAAGAGTTTTTGAAGTTTATCTACATTTAACAGCGATTAATCAAATGAATGCTTCTTATTCTAAAGAATCATCTGTTACCGAGCGTTCAAGATCTAATACTCCTGTTATTCTGCGTTTACGTTCCGTACATCTGGTTTCTGAATCTTCCATTATTGCTAAGAAGATAAAGAGTAAAGATTTAAAAGAGAATTTGAAGAAAAATAATGAAGCAGTCGACTACAAAGAGAATGGTTCCAAGAAACCTTCAACTATTAAAATAGAAAAGGTTGATATGAAAATCGAGATTCCACTTCGTAAAAATCAAAGCAATTCAATGCAGCTTAGTATGCTAGATTTGTTTCAACAGAGAAAGAAATGGCAATTGAATACACATTTCATGCACAAGAAAAAAATTCCTTTTTGGAATCATAAGTCAGCAGCCACTGAATTTAATCATCCTGTTGATATATCATCATCATCATCACCAAAAAGAGAAAGATTTGATAACGCGTCGCTGGAAGTAAGTCTTTATAGAAAAGATTCGAATAAACGGATAACCACAAACTTTTTCCCCTCGAAAAAAGATATGCAATCCAAATTACAGAAGGTAAAGTCCGTTAGAGATGCAAATATCACAATGATTCCACCTGAATCAATGCCTCAAATTGACATTAATAGCTTCCAATTCAATCAACCTAAGATGAAAATTACGCTGTTTGAAAGCGATAGTAGTGGTAGTAGCAGTGGTTCTGATGTTGAGATTTTAGGCGTCGTTTCTCGTCTGCAGCAGAACAAATCAAACGGAAACATAAAAAATACTACTGACGAATTTCAGTTAGATTCGCAAAGATCCATGAATCAATCTTATCTACCAGTTGCAAAAATTCCATTCACTACAGGTATTCACTCCATTGATCATTCTGATTCGAGTTCTAGTGATGATGATATTGTGTTTTATGACAATTATCCAGGGGCAAACACATATGTTTGACATTTTGAGAAATTGGCTCCTGAACAAGTAATTCATTAGTTTTTTTTTTTTTATTAATAGAACCTTCTCTTTATACATTAAATAAATTCTGGTTAATATTTCTATTGTTTATACATGATATTCAACTATCAGAGAAAGCTTTTGATGAGTTGTTCAAACTAACTTTTTTCATACATATTAGTATGATTTCTTCCAGTAATTTTTGTAGTGTTAGCGGAAATATAAAATGCAAAAATCAATGAGAAAAAAATGTATAATAAAACAAACAAAAAAAAAAAAAAAAAAAAACATTGATAGATTCACAGATTCACAGATTCACAGATTATTATTAATGTATATAAAGCAGTAAAGTTTTGGTTTATTGAAAGATAATAGATCAGGCAAGCAAAGCCGTTGAAGAAAACGCTCAAAGATTCTTGAAACTAATCAGAAAAATTACGCGGATTTCTATCAAACTGGTTCAATACTACAATAATTTTCTTATCTGTTTTAAAAACGTCGTCTCTCACAGTTTCTATTTTGAAAAAAGTCCAAATAAGGACATTTGTGAAAAGAAGTTACAGCATAAACAAAACCTTGATCAAAAAGCCACAATCAAGAAAATATAAAATGTTTGAAAGAACTTCTATTTTACCTGTCAAGGTTGACTCCATTTGCTTTGAATCAAGACAGCTGGGTGTTCCGAAAATTTCCGATTCGCAGTCTTTGAAGAACATGAGTATTGCAGCTACTGAAATTTCCTCTACCTCCAATGTCGTTGGATTTCCGACAGAGACTGTCTATGGACTTGGAGGATCGGCTATCAATGATGAATCTGTCAAAAATATTTTTGCTGCAAAGAATAGACCATCCGATAATCCATTAATTGTGCATATATCATCAATTGAGCAACTTGAAAGATTGATAAACGAAAATACGATGGATCAAACAAAATCAAGGATTCCTGAAGTTTATCTTCCATTGATCGAGAAATTTTGGCCAGGTCCATTGAGTATCTTGATTCCTATAGATGTTGATTTGAGTAAAAAGAAAAATAGCGGATACCGATTATCTAAATTTGTTACCAATAATTTGGATACTGTAGCTATTCGTTTCCCATCTGATTTGGTGGCCAGACTGTTGATAGCATTATCTGATACGCCTATCGCCGCACCAAGTGCCAATACTTCTACTAAGCCATCGCCTACCACTGCGCAACATGTTTATCATGATTTACATGGAAAGATTCCTATGATTTTAGACGGAGGTAATTGTAATATTGGGTTGGAAAGCACGGTTGTCAATGGCTTAGTGAATCCTCCACGATTATTAAGACCTGGCGGACTACTGGTGAAAGAGATCAAAAAAGTGAAAGGATTTGAAAATTTGATTACTGAAGTGAGTCCAACCAATCAAGCTGATAATGATGAACCTGTGAGAACACCAGGCATGAAATACAAACATTACTCACCAAGTGGGAAAGTCATATTGATTTTTAATAAACAGAACAATTCCAAATTATTAGAAAATGAAGATTTTCAAGAAAAGTTTAATGTTGGATTCTCTCTGACCCAACCAAGCAAAATGAAGATGGCTATCATTAGTCAACCGACTATTCCTGAAGGACTTAAAAATCATGAAAAGGAGATAGTGTTTCGTCAAATAGGTAATAGCGTAGAAGAGATTCAGAAAAACATGTTTGGTTTGTTAAGAGAAATGGATGAAAAGAAAGTGGAAAAAATACTTATAATTGTTAATCAAAGTACAATGTACGATGACGACGGATTAGCTATTATAAATAGATTATCTAAAGCAGCAACTCAATGTATATCGATGTGAGCATATAGAGTGAGTAAATCATTCGTTTGAAAATGGCTTATAATTATTTTCTTACAATCCCTCCTTTTTTTTATAGATTAGTTAAATATTGATTGATTCAAAATTAATGATAAATTTTTAAAAAAGCACTGCTTTTATCCACAATGATTTTCGTTAAAGATACATAAACATAAAGAGAACAAACACTAGTTAAATTAATCAAATAAACCGAAACCCATATCGTCATCGGACTCTTCTTCTTCTTCAGCTGGGGCTTCTTCTTCAGCAGCATCGGCAGTAGCAGTAGCAGCAGAGGAGGAAGTAGTAGCAGCATAAGCATCAGGGTTAGCGATTCTGTCCTTGATTTCTTCAGATCCTTCGAATGTGTAGTCAGTAGCAACAGAGACAGCCAACAAATTTTTGTAAGCATTAACAATGGAATGAGACACAGCTGGTAAAGTTGGGTAGTCAATGGCTAAAGAAATAGCAGCAATGTTGCTGATAGCAGTAATGAAGTGACTAACTAATTCTTCATCTGAGATATCCAAGATAGAAGATGGGAAAACTTGACCATCATCGTAAACTTGAGAAACAGTTAAACCAAAAGTGAATGGAGAAATGTTCAACATATTAAGTAAGGTAGCTTCAGAAGCACCAACCTTGTGGCCAGCCTCAACAACCTTGATATCAGAGATAATTTCAATAGTACCTCTGGTAATCTTAGTTGGGACACCAATAGCTTGGAAGAAAGAAGTTTTACCTGGTTCGAAAGAAGTTTGTTGAGCTGGAATAAGAACATCAACATCGGACATAGCACCGGCTTTGGCTGGAGCTTGAACCTTGTTGGAAATAATTTCCTCTCTGATGGTCTTCAAGTCATCATTAGTGAAAATGAAACCAACATTACCCTTAATGACAGGCAAAAGTTTTTCAAATTGTGGTAAATCAGATAAGAAACCTCTGATGGCTCTTCTGATCATGGTGTTCTTACCCATCAAAACGACAGCTTTACCACGTAAAGACTTTCTGACTTCATGCATTTGTTGGGAAGAAACATTGTCAACACCAACGACGAAGATAGATTTGTAAGTTTCTAATAATTCCTTTAATTTAAGGAAATATTCAGCTTTGCTTTCACGAGAACCTCCCATTTCGACTCTTTTTATTTATTTATGTAATATAATAATATAACCTGAGGATAGGATTTTTAAAGTGATCTCAATAGTATAATGATAAGTTATTTTCAAAAAAAAAGAAAGTAAATTAAATTCTAAATAAAACAAAGGAGAAAAGTTGAAATGAAACAGTATCAAGTATATTGAATTTTCCAACACATTATTCAGGTAAAAAAAAAAAAAAAAACTATCAAAGAGAAAGAAATTTTTCTATTTAATGTTAAGGATGTTTCATTGTTCAGTTTTCAAGGCTTGCAGATGTTTCTTATGTATGTATATTTGTCATTAAAAATAAATTGTTGTCTTCACCATTCATTTCTCGCAAGAAAATTGCTCAGTTCTCGCAATACAACAAAAAGAAAAATGTTCAAATATAGAGAAAATATAAAGAAAACACAATATTGACTAAAATTAAGATAAAAATAAAAAATAGTTATGCCCTCCATATACACATGTGACATAGTCTTTTTTTTTTAACTTCTTGTTACTTTTTTTTTTTTTTGATATTTTAAGCTATCTTTGAGCCGGAAAAAAAAAATAAAAGTAACGGCAAGGTGATGTAAATAAAACTATAGATTGAATCATCCAGAACATATATATTTCATTATCGATAATCTCACAACTAATCGCTAGACACAAGAGCAGCGAAAGGAATTTTCCTTAATCAAATACTTAATAATGGAAAAATAGAATATCTAACGTTTGATTGGAACAAGTGGTACTATTTTTATTTTGTTTATTTACATGTCACTCATTTGGCCTGATCTAAACATGAACAATAATGGCAATAATGCTTCCGCTATAACCACAACCTACCTCTCCAATAATGTAACTATTTCAGCATCAACTGCAAAGAAACGGAGAAGACAGAACCCAATTCCGTTTTATAAAAGACTTCAAGTCCACAAAGACTATCAAATTGCCGTTGACGCCCTAAATTTTGCAACAGATGATAAAATTCATCAATTTTTCCTAAGTCATTTCCATGCTGATCATTACATTGGGATTTGTAAATCTTGGAGTAAAGGTACTATATTTGCTAGTAATACCACTATAAACTTGATCAAATTGAAGTTTAAGACCGATCAGAACAGACTTGTAGGAATGAAAACAAATTTAACATATTATGTTGAAAGAGGGCAGAGGAGAGAAGAGGAAGCGGAGGATGAAATTGATAATGGTGGATATTTTGTAACACTAATAGATGCGAATCATTGTCCAGGAGCTGTGCTTTTTCTATTTGAAAGTATTCTTAATGCAACAACAAAAGATAACAATGAGCAACCGACGAGACACCAAATTTGGAAAGTGGTCAGCAAGAATAAAGATAATAGCAAGCATTCAACTTACAGAAAGTATATCAAAAGTTGCGAAAATCACGGTTATATAATTCATCGAATATTACATACTGGAGATTTCCGAGCTAGCGGAGCTATGTTGAAAAATCCAATCCTTGGAAATGTGAAACTTGATAAATTATACTTAGACACCACTTACTTCAATCCATTATACTCTTTTCCTGCTCAAAAAAGAGTAGTTTCTGGATTTTCTGAGTTTGTTAAGGTCATGGTTATCGATGATTGTTTTTCTGAAATGATTGACTCTTTAACGAAGCATAAAAATGGGGGAGGTACAAAAAAGAAATATCAACAAAGGATTACGCAATTTGTTAAAAATGATCGAGCAAGTAATGACATTGGCGACCATATATTAATAGATTTAACCACTGATTTGGTTAAAAGAAAACATTTAATATGTGTGGGAAGCTACACTATTGGAAAAGAAAAACTAGTTATTGAAATTGCAAAATTATTAAATGTTAAGATTTATTGCGATTCGAGAAAACGTAAAATTTTTCAATGTTTTTCAATAGACGATGATGTTTACAATACATTTTATTCAATGATAACAGATGATCCGTATAGTACCAATTTGCATCTTGTCAGCATGAGAGAATTACAAGATTTAGAAAAATATTTCAGACCCTTTCAAAATACGTTTAGAAATATAGTGGGGATAAGGCCTACGGGATGGAGCTATAACAGAATAACTTCAGGTAATTCCTATATTAACGGGAAAAAAGTTGTTAGCACTAATAAAGATGGCTTGAGCACTATGGAGGATCTGATAAGAAGACAGCAAATAATAGTACAACGTATATCTGAATTTTGGCAAAGCAGCAAAGATTTCAACGTAACAGAAAGCTTCGCCAGGCAGTTCAAAAATGATAAGGTATCTCAAGTTTATGAGCTACCATATAGTGAACATTCGAGTTTTGCTGAGCTCTGCATGTTTTTAGTGTTAGCGGATTGCAAAGAAGTGATTCCTACAGTAAACTTACATAATTTGGACAGCATCAAAGAAATGAAGCTTTGGATGGATGCTTGCGAATCATTGAGAGATAGCCGGTTTGGAAATGTTGTGGTCAAAAATGATTTTTGATTATTGAGCAACGTTATTGTTGGGCAAGCGAAACAGCAGGCTGTGTTTGTGAACAGAATAAGATGTTGGCTGAATATTAGGAAAGATTTACCAAAAAAGAAAGGAAAAACGAAAAAGGGAAAAAAGAAAGAAAGAAAGAAAAAAAAAATTGTCCACAGACACTACTACAGTCGGTATACTATTAATGACAAAAAAAAGTGTGTTTAGAAAGATTAATATAATAATAAATCACTGCAGCAGATGTATATCTTGAAATTGCATATCAAAACAGAATCATTCATAGGTTTGAATGAACATATTCGAATTCAACGACTGATAAATGTATTGATCAAAAAAGAAATTCAAAAAGACAAAGACGCTAACGCACAAGCAATTATAACTAGAATTTTTCTTTTTATTTTGTATTGGCAGGCTACATTCAGTTATTTTAAGAAAAGTAACATATTATGTATGCTCAGCCGGAAAAAGGTTAAAAAGAAAAATTTTACAGCAGAAAAAATCATATCATAAGACGCCTGGGCAAAACAGAAAAATATGCAAACGTTAAAAAAAGAAAAGACATGCAGAAACATTAACAACATCGAATTAAGTGAATTCAGGCTGTACAAGAAATCTGAAAGTCTATATATACCTTATTATTGTGAGAATGTATATATATATAATACATTATGGTATATGATATACTAAATAAGTAAGCAAAGAAGCGTATTTTAAATATGATAGCCGAGGATTGTTTTAGCTGTAAGTGATTTTCCTCTTGCTGTAAATTCTCAATGGAACTGATCTGCATTAAAGTTTCGTACTAGTCAAATGTCCTGGAAACAGCTGTGAATACTATGGGTAAGAAAATGTTGTCTAGATGGCTGTAACGGCTATTTCACACATATTATCTCCTAAGGGTATTAAACTGTATTGTTGTATTTGCCCCTCTGTTTGTTATTATGATAGACCCAAAATATTCGCGAACGCGCGCGTCTCAGAACGTATTTGGAAAAGAGACTAGGATTATTGTATTTATTGCAATATTGTCATACAAATAAATGTCTATTGTGCAAGCACTTAATTACAGCTAACCCATTTGTAATATCTTGCGATGTTCTCTGATTCATACAGCAACCTGTATTTAATAACATATATATATAATTATATTCCCACTTACTTACTCCACTCACCATGTTATCCATAATATTCTCCTTCACCATAATCAATGCTGTATCACAAAATGACTACCAATCACAATCTCCCTTCATTTCTAACTGACCCGCTAGCACCTAACAACACGCGCCTTCTAGCGCTTCTCATAACCCACTTATACAATAATAATACCAGCACCAACATCAATGCAAGGTCCCTAACTTGTCTTTCCAGAAAGTTGAATCATTTATTGTATATGACTAGTGTTCTGACTGTCTCTATTATTAATGCATTGAGATTTTACAAGTTAGTTGTCACCACAGTTAATAGCAATGCCTCTCGCCAGCGAACAAGTAATAATATTGATGTGAATACAGCTTCCACGCTTCCGCGAGCCAATAGTTTGCGAACTATTGCACCACTTGCTCACTTCATAGCCTGTCTAGCTATATCCAACAAAACATATGATGATTCCTCATTTACAAATTCTACTTGGTCTCAACTTTCTAAAATTCTGCTTCAAAAAATTAACTCACTTGAGCTTTCTCACTTAAAGATTCTCAATTATAATGTTTTTCTGTGTTGTTTTAATACCGTTGATTACTCAAATTGGATCAACTATCTTGATAAAATGCACGTTTTTTTAAATGTGACCTATTTCGATTTGTTAAATGTTAAAAGTGCAATAAAGAAGAAAAATAGCAGTTCAAAGAAGCTTATCACTTCGCCAAAGAGAAAATTATCTACTTTTACTAATAGCCAAAATTTATTATTGACTCCTCCTTACTTCAATGCTAATAATTCCTATCTGAAAAACCTCCAATTTCCTCCACTTTTGTCTACTGTTTCAGATGAGAGTACCACGCAAGATTATCATAATATCTTGACAATTTCTCCAGAAAGTTCCACTAATACAGCAAATTTTAGTAATGCAAGTAACGACAATATTTATGTCTCTCCAGATTTATACCGACTCCTTGGTCATGAGAATTTTTCAAATAATGCATCCATGCAAAATAATTACAATTACGAGAATAATTTTAATAATGGTAATAGATCTAGCGTCGAAGGTTTCCATAACTATAATCTCTCAGTGCGGTCTATTTATCCAAACAAAATGGTTTTTTATGAACAGCAAGCTCAACAACAGATACAGCAAGTTATTTATATGCAACCTCAACCTCAACCTCAAATAATGTTACCACCACTTCAAAGTTGCAATAATAACAAGGTGTTACACAACTTGGTATATTATCAAAGTAGTACGATTGCTCCTACTATTCCACCTGCGTCGACCGTTAATGCAGCTTCTTCTTACAATGATAAAAGTTCTGGTAACTTGAATAATTTTGACAATTTTAACATTGGTTTTAGTACGAGTATGGGATGCATCACAGGCAATTCCGATTTAGCGATTTCAGGGTTGGCGAGTACTACTACCCACTTCTAGCTAACCACATTGGATATTGGTAAAGTTTGTGAAGGGGCATGTGTCACTCTCTAAAATGCGCATTGATATATATCAGTTGCCCATTTTCATTTATCTTTTTTTCTTTTGTATCATTTGCTTTACTGATAGATTTACTTAATTCGATTTTATTCAATCTTTTATACTAGATTCATATTTCTCTTACTAAAATTTCTCTTTTGTGTTTGTTTATCAATATTATTATTCAATACTTCGAAAGTATAAAATATTTGGCAATTGAATGTACAAATATAGTTAGCATCCCCATTCAATTGATCTAGCATATGCATATGCCTGTAAGTCGACTTTCAGCAAAAACAAATAAGGACATTTGATTCAGCTTCAATAAAACTGCATTTATTCAATTTTTGTTCAACAATTTTTACAAAACGACAAATCAAGTAACTGCTCTCCTTTCTCCAATTTCAGTAAATCAATTTGAATTAATGATTATGCTACAACGATATACATGTATCATTTAAGTTCGTAGCGCGCTTTCTAATATCTAACGCCCTCACAACGAAACATATAGTATTACCAATGAACATTCGACGACCAATTCATAATCAATTCAAATCAATTCATATTAAATAAAAATGATGACCATGTTCAATATAGAATTCCGCAGTTCATACTCATTTCTTTTCCTTTCTTTTTCTCCTCTCGTTTATGGTAATAAAGAGATACGCTGTAATACGCTCACATATAAAAGAAAAAAAAAAGGTCCAGGTCCTTCGAGACTGGAGTGCGTATAATTATAAATGATGTATTTGCATGCTTCCATAAACCTGTCAAGCTTAAGATAATATATAATATAAAGAGACACACAATAAAGAACAACTAAAAAGAAAGAAAGATTCTGGAAAAAAAATTCAGCATGCATAACGTCGCATATAGCTGACTATAGTGAAATTTTCATCGATATAATATATGGCCTCCTTTTCTTTTTAGCTTTATACTTCTTTTCTTTTTCTTTTGCCTTTTTAATTACAAGACTATTCGCAATTTTGTAAACACAGTAAATAGATTTTCTAAACAATATTTGGCATGGTTAATGAAATTGCTAGAAATGTTTTTGCGATTGTTTCTTTTTGTAGTCTCCTTAATTGTACTGTTTCTTTTGTTTTGTTGTTTCTTTCTTTTTCCACTTGATTTAACTTATTGTTTAATGTTGTGAGATCTAGTGTTCATGGTCAGCATCACTATCGAAAAACAAGAGTTTAATTCGTAGGATTCGGATTTTTTTTAAGATGTGAAAGATATTTTGCTAGTGGTAGACGGTAATGACAACCGGAAGTCCACATAAATCAAAAAGAAACAGCATAAATTTGAAAGTTAATTCTTAATATCGTTTACTATAATACTCGTTTTATTTATTTCTTTTTTAAGGAAAGAGTCGGTTTCATCAATCAAACAAATTATTATAAATAGGAGCAAGGTTATCCACTCTAAGTCTCACAAATTCAAGCCAAGCAATATTAAAATTCCGTTAATACGTTGATCAAATACCTTCTTTCTTTTTTATTCCCTCTTTAAAGCATTTAGACACTATAATTTATTACTAAAATTTCAAATATGTCAACCACAGCTACAATTTTTACCACTCTTTTATGTTTATTGTCCCTCAATTATCCCGCCTTAACTAGGGCGGAAATCGAAATTGGTGAACACCATAAACATCAACATCCACTCTTTCAACTTGAAGACCACAAGAAACGTGGATCCGGCACCTGCCAATTCCCAACCAATTTAGGACTCGTGGCAGTTAACAAAGGTGGAACAGGTGGTGGTTGGGCCATTTCCATGGACCAAACATGTAGCGCCAACTCTTGGTGTCCGTATGCATGTCCGCCAGGTTACCTTTCTGCTCAATGGGACCCCTCTGCTACTTCTTACACATATCCACAATCCCAATACGGTGGACTTCGTTGCAACTCAGATGGTACTTTGTCTAAACCTTTCCTGAATAAAGATTATTGTGTTAAGGGCAAAGGTGGGCTCAGTGTGGATAATAAAGTTGGATCAAATGTTGCATTTTGCCAAACTATTTTGCCAGGAAATGAAGAAATGTTGATTCCTACAAACATTGGAGGAAACAGTAATGCTGACTTGGCAGTTCCCGGTACAGATTACTGGGCTTCAACTGCAGCTCATTATTATATTAACACTCCAGGCGTCTCTGTTGACGATGGATGCACTTGGGGAACCAATGCTAAAGCTCAAGGAAATTGGGCTCCGTACGTCGCAGGTGCTAACCAAGATGGTAATGGAAACACTTTCGTGAAGATTGGTTGGAATCCAATATATCTTGAATCTTTCAGTTCTGTAACTCCTAACTTTGGAGTCAAGATTACATGTCCTGATGAATCAAAATGTAATGGTTTGAAATGTGAAATTGATCCAACTCAGGGAGTTAACAAAATACAAGGATCTAGCTCCACCGGTGCTGGTGGTGCTACTTTTTGTGTCGTTACTGTTCTGAAGGGTGGTTCAGCACTGATTGAAGTTGTCAGCAGTGGTAGTGGTTCATCTTCTGATAGCAATCAACAAGTTCTTGCTCAAAATAAAAAAAGAAGCATTGATGAGAATAGCATAGTTGCTGAAAAAACTAATGGTTCTAATTACACAGCAACTACCGCTCTTACTTCTGGTAATTCCACTTCCAACGGTACATTTCCTTACGTGAGTACTACCAGCATAGGTTCATCTTTGAGCACTTCTGCTATTATTAGTCTTGTCACTGTAACCGTGTCAGTTGTTGTCACTTCAACCGGTTACATTTAAATGTTAAATCATATATATATATGTATAATACTTACAAAAAAAAAAGAAAGGCAAAAAAATGTATTTCTAGTTCGGTTTTTATAATAAATATTCGTAACAACTATTTCAGTTTCTTAAGCGGTGATCTTATTTGTTGACTCAGATTCCTGTTCGGCAGCAGGATTATTTGCAGTTTCTTCATCTACAAAATTAGGCAATGAATTGGACTCACCAGGTAAATAACTAGGCAATCCCATCCCTTCTTGCTCTTGATCATATAATACCTCATCGCCTAAGGCCTCCAATTCAGCATCTAACTCAGATTCGCTGACTTCTTCAGGTAAATTATAACTACTTCCCAACATTTCTTGTATTTCGTTGCCTTTATCAATCAAATCAAGCATTTCATCCTGTAAATCCTCGATCTTATCAACGTTGATTTTCCCATATGTCTTTTTCAATTCTTTATTTGTTTGCTTAAGCGTATCCACAGTGACCATGGTATTCTTCAAATTATCAGCAGTCATTTGAGCTTGTGACATATTCCAAGATTGATTCTCCAACAAATCTTTTTGTTGTTCGATTTGTTTCTTCTGCATTAAAAGTTTCATTGCTCTTTGTTTCAACGATTTCTTTCCTGGGCCATCTCTCATTCTTGAAAGCTTCTGCTGGTATGTCACTAGCTCAGCGTTAATTTTGGATAATTTCACATCAAGCCCAGATACTCGATCTTCAATTCCTGATAATGCTTCGTTTAATGTCGCTTTAGGCTTTGTGCTCTTGCTCCCAAACAACCTATTCATTGTAAATTTTGTGGATATTGTATTGTTCTTTCCTTATTTTTGATGGAATAACTCAAAAAAGTAGTGGTGTTCTTATTATATAGTTTAAGCCTTATGACTAAATTACAAGTTTTTGTCTGTTGATAAAGAAGGAATTAGCACCGTCCTTGTTCGTACTTCTATCAAGCAAAAAAAAATTATTATCATTGCATTCATTTTGTTTATTAGCATTCCCTGATAAAAAAATTGGAAACACGTGACCTTCACGTGAATAAATTTGTTCATTGACAATACGTCACTCCTTTTCAATTTTTTTCATTTAACATTACATATATATATTAACTGTCAAAATTCAATGAATCGTTTATTTTTTTTATCAATAATTAGTATGCAATTTATTTACCATAATTTCTTGCGATACCCAGAATGCCCTCTTCAATTTCTGCACCACTCTCATCGAAATCATCATCATTGACATAATCACTGCCCAACCCAGTCCACTGTCTGTCCTGTAAATGCATAGCTGATGTAGAAACTTCGCCGCTTATGACAACTTGTGCCGAAAGTTTCTCAATTAATTGATTCTCATTGCTATTGTTTTTCTTGTTAGATGCAGCTTTTTGTTTTCCAAGCTCGATTTGTAAATGCTTGACTTGTCTTAATGGTCGAGAATTAGATATATATTTCCCTGTAACGGCGCTGAATTCTGGTGCATATGCATCATCAGAATCATCGTCTTCTGATATTTGTTGTTTTTCCTCTTCATCGTTTATTTTGAGGATATCATTGAAATCAGTTACCCATTTACCTGTCCAACTAACTTCTGGACTCAATGCTAAATGTAGCTCATACGGAGTCACTATAGGTTTATAATACTCATTATCTTCATCTACAATAATGCCGCCTTGTCCACATCCCAAGACACACCAACAATCAATCACGTCAAAGTTTGCCAATTTTGCAACATTAGGCTTTCCCACTACAAACAAATAATACTTCTTGTCGGCATCTTTTATCCATTTGGCAACAATATCGGATAAAATCTTGGTATTATTTAACGATAATGTGTTCACCAAAATACCGATGGTACCTGCTGTTCTACAGACATGCATATATCTGTATCTACGCATCAATGATGAAAATGGTCCTATGTTAATACTATAATCTATAGGATCATACACTGTTATTGATGAAAACTTTGTGCTCAAGAAGAGTAATTTAGGTGATTGTGGCATAGTTATATGGAATAAATTATAATCTTGCATTAACGTGTCTATATTTTCTTCATGCTGTTTTTTTTCTTCTTCATTCAGACCTATTATATATCTTTTACAATCCTTGATATAACATTTGGAATTGAAATAAACTGTTGGGGTTGTTTGATAACCAATAATTTTACCTCTTGATGATTCATCATCATCCTTGATGTCGCTGTAAATCAAATTCTTGAAACCTTCTTTCCTTAATAAATTATGAAAATCCCTTAAGCAATATGTATAACATGTATCTGCCATCAACATGATTTTTTCATCTTTTGAAGTGTATCGCTCCATAAATTTATTCTTTAAAAGTGTCAAATCAATAAATGGTTTCCCAAAAACAAATATCGAAGGTAACTTATTAATCTTATTTAAACAAGAATCTCCAAAATGTATAACAACATCGGCACCTACATGTTCTGCAGCTACTTCATCGATACAGCAGGAACTATATGAAGTATCTGCCAAAATCCAAACTTCATAATCATTGCTATTCACGTGATGGTTATTAGTGTTTTTATTGCAACTACAACTAGAGTTACAATTTTTATTCTTGATTTCTTTTTGACAGCCTTCGATATCATTTTCCTTTTCATCAACAGTGGTGGAATCTTCAGATTTCAACCCTTCTTGTAACATTTGTACTATATAACTGGAATCACAAATCAACAGATCAGGAAACTGCAAGGTAATTTTCTTCAATTCCGAGTGCCTTTTAATGTATTTTATAAGTTCTTCAATGGAATAATATTCTCTCAAAAGTTCAATGATAGTGTCACGATCATTACGATCATGAGAAGGTAAATATTGACGCTTTTTGATATGGTCCACCTTAAGTCTATCAAACTCGAAGATATCTTCTCCTTGGGCAGTGGAGAGAGCTGGGGCAACCTCTACTGGCATATTTCTGATATTTTACTTATTTTGATCCTATATGTAAATGTTTAAATGTTTGCTATAAAATGTTTCATAAATATAAAAGACTGATTTTCATATATATATACATATATATTTTCTCCGGTTTGCGCATCTCATGTCATTTATGTAGACAGAAAAACTAAAAAAGAAAATGCAATAAATTTTACCAGAGAAAAAAAAAAAAAATTGATGGTGAAAAAAAAACAAGGAATTCTGAAATTGATATTGATGACTAATGACTCCTGTTACTATGATCTGAAAAAAAATTTTTCAATAACATGAAAAGATTCCTCGCAACAACAGTATCCAAAATGTCAGTTACGAGAAAGTTTAACTTGGGATCTCCTGCAGATTTGCATGTGCATTTACGTGATGGAAAAACGATGGATTTGGTCACCCCAACCATTCGTGAAGGTGGTGTATCTGTTGTTTATGTCATGCCAAACTTGGTTCCTCCGATCACTACTATTGAAAAGGTAGTTGAATATAAACAAAAGCTAGATGAATTGGCTCCAAAAACAACTTTCTTGATGTCCTTCTACTTATGCAAGGAACTCACCCCTGAATTAGTTGAAAAGGCTGCCAGGTTAGGTGCTATTAACGGTATCAAATGTTATCCTGCTGGTGTCACTACAAACTCTTCTAGCGGTGTAGATCCTAATGATTTTACTGCTTTTTATGCTATTTTTGAAGTCATGCAAAAATACAACTTGATTTTGAATTTACATGGTGAAAAGCCGTCAACTCACAAGCATGGTGACGAAGAAAATGCTGATGAGGAGCCTATCCATATTTTAAATGCGGAATCCAAATTTTTACCAGCATTAGCAAAGTTACATAATGATTTTCCTAAATTAAAAATTGTGTTGGAACATTGTACTACAAAAGCCGCTATTGATGCTGTTGAACAAATTAATTCTACTAGAAAACCTGGTGAACCTGTCACTGTTGCAGCCACCATCACAGCGCACCATTTATTTATTACTATTGATGATGTTTGCGGTAACCCAATAAACTTCTGCAAGCCAGTAGCAAAACTCCCTAATGATCGTAAAGCATTGATTAATGCTGCCACTTCTGGAAAAGAATACTTTTTTTTCGGATCAGATTCGGCTCCGCACGTCTACCATAACAAGGCTAGAAACATTGGCGTTTGTGCCGGTGTTTATGTTCAAAACAATGCGATTGCATATGTTGCTGAAGTATTTAATAAATATAAAAAGTTGGATGATTTGAAAAAGTTCGTTACTGATAATGGTAGAAAATTTTATGATATTACTGATGACAAACTCAGATGTCTCGATGAAGTTGAATTGATCGAAAAAAAGCATGAAATTCCTGAATTTATTGGTGAACAAGGAACTGAATTTATCTTTCAACCGTTCATGCCAAAAGAAAAATTATCATGGGACGTTCAATGGGTTAAGAAATCTACGTAATTGAATGGTATAATTAGTGAAGACCTGCGCAGAAAGTGAACACTCCCTCGACTTTATATATAATCTGAGTATCGTTATTAATATATAGAGCAAGAAGAAAAAGAGTTTCGTAGTCTTAATCCTCGGGAAAAAAAAAATTTCGAACTTGAAGATTTGATAAACAATTCAATTATTTTGAGTTGAGACAAACAGTTGATTCATTGATTGAGTTAAAAATCCACAGATAATATCTGCTACTAATGTATTATAGTTAACTAGCCCGTTTGGACTTATAGGTAAACTCAATTTTTCTGCATCTTCTTTTTTGCATTTTACAGTCCCGTAAAAATTATGATCTGCATCCTTAACAAATATTAGTTTATTGACTTTTTTTAAAGCTCTGTCAAACTTATGTGCATCGCTGATTTCAACCTTATCATCTTTCTCACCAAAAATTGTCAACACATCGTAAAAGCTTGAATCATTCAATAACAGTAAATCCCATTCGCCTGTATACGATTGTTTCGATACCATTAAAGTTTCTTCTTTTGAAATCAATAATTTCTGATTGAATTGTTTATCTTTATAAATTAAAATTTCATTCCCTTCCACATTTGGCCAATGGGGAATATTTTTTTTTGCCCAGGTTAATATATCTTCACCTGTAAATCTTCCGGAGACATTAACTAAGTTTTTTATCAATATGGCATTTTTGTTGCCTCGTATATGTTCTTTCCATTGCAATATGCTCCATTTAAACATCGCTGTAGTTCCTCTGGAATGCGAAATAATGGAATCTATTTGAAATTCAATATTCAATAGCATCCTTATAGTATCCCTATCGAAAAAGAACCTAATAACCGTATCGAGATCTTCTATGTCTGACTCAATATCTCTAATAGTTTCTTCATGATCAATCGAATCGCCGCATCCTCTAAAATCAAATCTGAACAGACTTATCCCATTGGTCTCTGCCAATTTATGTGCTGTCTTTTTCAAAAAGGTGTAATTTTTATGTCCACCCATTCCATGAGTTAAAATTGATAATTTATTTGTCTTTATTTCACCATTTGGTATTGTAAGAATGCCCACGATTCCTCGGTTAAGATGTTTCTTCTTTGATGACAGGAGTGGAATACTCAACACTCTTTCATGGGATAATGGCTTGAGAATTGTGTAATCTGACGTTAAATCCATTCAATACTTATCAGCTTATGAAATATTCTTTGATTTAATAAAGTTCACTATGTTTTGCTAATTTATGTCACGGAGATCTAATCGACTTCTGGTTAATTATTTCTTTACTAGATTTCTGTAATTAGAAGGTATTTTGGAGAGCGTCACATTTCATAAGCGCAGGAAATTCTCATTTAAATAAATAACAATAAAAATAAAAATAAAAAAAAATAAAAAACTTATCTCATCAAGTATTTTATGCCATTTTTGCACAACAGTAAATAATATCAAAACGTATCAAAAGAAATCTATCAATCAATTAAGTAATAAATAAAAAAATGCCGATTAATCAACCTATGTCCCAAATTAGACTTACAAACGTGTCGTTAGTAAGATTAAAAAAAGGGAAAAAGAGATTCGAGATTGCTTGCTATCAAAACAAAGTTCAAGATTGGAGATCAGGGGTTGAAAAAGATTTAGATGAAGTTTTACAAATTCCTAGAATTTTCCTCAATGTTTCTAAAGGAATCGTTGCGCTGAATGACGATCTTCAAAAAGCTTTCAATACAATCGATAATAATAAAATTATCTTAGAAATTTTACAAAAAGGAGAAATTCAATTAGGTGAAAAGGAAAGACAATTAAACAGCGACAGTATCAACAGAGAAATCTTGACAATTGTGTCTACCAAATGTATTAATCCTCGTACAAAGAAAAGATATCCACCATCCATCATTCAAAAAGTATTAAATGATTTGAATTATAATGTGTCACCAAATAAACCTGCAAAATCACAAGCTTTAGAAATCATCAAGTTACTCGTGAATAAACAGATTATACCCATTGCCAGAGCTCAAATGAAGATTAAGATCACTTGGAATAGTAAAGACGGAAAGAAATTCAGTGAGCCACTTAAAACCTTGTTTGGCGTACTAGAAAATGAAAATTTCTTCGGAGATGAATGGGAAATCTATGCAGTTATAGATCCTGTAAATTATAAGCAAATCTTGGAGATTGTTGGAGGTGAAAAAATTAAACATAAAGGTTCTGTTGAAGTTTTGGAAATGGCTGTCATGAATGAAAGTAACAGCATTCACTAAGTGTTTTTCTATTAATAAATATGGTTAGGGGGCGATTCTCCTTATATTTATGTCAATAAATTTCTTAATTATTGAATGTCTATATCAAAACTTTTAATGATGTAGAAAGTAGATGTTAATCAATATATGCAGAATCATATCAGTCAACAATGTAAAGAGGATGCATGCTAGCCGAGTCGGTCACATCAATTTTCTCTTACAATATTTAAAAGTACTTGTTCAGGGTTCTTATAGAATGAAATATTATGTAATTGTCTAAAAAGTTTACAATCCTTATATTCAATACAATTCTTTCTTTAGTGAAAAATAAAACATTCTACTTGAATTGTGCTAAAAACGCTGACAGCACGCGTCTCTTTTCTTCTTTTTTTTTTTCTTTCTTGCTTTATTTCTTTTCTCCAAGAAAGAAAGGCATACATTTATTGTTTAGTTTCCAAACCAACTGGCAATTATACCTTTATGACAGCTGAAATAATCATTATGAAAGAAAGCTTCAATTAGATCAATATTTTTAAGACACCGAAATAAAACCGTAAATGATATGAAATTGCGAGACAGAGTTCATACAAACTATTCTTTTACAGATGATGATTATAAGGCCAGAGCAAACGATCCTATAAATATCTTATTAGCAAATACACGTCAAAGAATGAGGAAACTCGGCAATAGAACAGCGACCAATGGAAGAGCTGATTTAGCCAGCAATAAAAGAGAATCCAAGAAAATTCAACACATTGTTTTAGAAAAACTCACACCAGAACAGAATAGCAATGAGATTGATGACAGCAATAGTTTTGATTTTAAGTTCATTAAATCGATTCAAAGTAATCATGATAGCAAAAAAATAAACGGCATCATAATTAATATTAATTCAAAAAATAAAAAGGATATGAATCACTGTAATAAAAGTAACGAAGATTGTTATATAGATTTAAGTTATGATGAATCTGGAGATCAAGATACACAAACGACAACACATAGAGAAGTGCTGCTGCATCCTTCAAGGAAAAGAAAGCGCAATAAGAAAAAACATAAACCTGTTTTTAGAAATTTAAGAAGAAGGATGAATGACAGCGGAGAAGATATTGGTGGTTTAGAAGTAATTCAGTTAAACTATGATAACATCAGCGATATTATTGGAGATCAAGATGATAACGAGATTAGAAACCACATAATTACAAAAATTATGTTTAACTCACAAGAGAAGCTCCAAAATCATGACTCGGTGGGTAAAGAAAATACAAATGAAAGACAGCGAACTTCACCAGTGGTAAAACTCATACCTAAGGGAGTGAATAATGAAGATGTCCAGTCAGAGATAAAGAAATATATAAAAGAGCATCAAAATAGGTCCAGAAAAATGATCAATCGAGAGGAAGTAACAGAGTTGTCCAAAAATAATAATAGCAATGCCGTGAAACGATATCTTCGATCGTGTTCTAAGCAGCTGAATTCTTTTCAAAATAATAAAGAAACAGCGAATGTCATTGATCTTTCCTTGGATATTGATGATGCTAATGATAAAAAAAAATTACAAGCAGGCAAGAATAAATCAGTTAAAAGAATGGAAAAATCCTCGGAAGAAGAAACTGTAGATTTTCATTTATTAAATGCAGGAATACAAGACGATGGTGATAAATTGGATGATGTGATCTGTTTATCCAGTGACAGCGAGGATTATGATTATATCAAGGTGAGAAAATTCATCGCGAAAGATATATTGGACAAAAAAACATTGCAAGAAGAATCAAATGATCAGAAGTCCACGAAACTGCAAATCAAAGAAGATCATGAGCTGCTATTGAATGGAATTGAAATTCTAAAAACAAATGATATTTCACAAATTAAAATGGATAGCAGTAGTGGTGATATTGCTAAGGTCTTTAATATTAATGACAATGTGGTAGATAGGTTCTCTAACGAGCTTATAGCGCGACATGAACTTCTATGTGGTAGTATTCATGAAAAACCAGTTTTAAACACTGCATTTTTACAGCAGTATCACAATTTCAAGCCTAGATATAATTTAGACATGGATTCACCACCAGCATCACCGCCTTCGTCTGTGGATTTTACCGTGTCTGAAGTGTACACTGGTGTCACATTAGCTAATGCGGGCAACCAACATTATCATTATGAAAATTTTAGGCAATGTGGAGGAAATAGAATGGCTTCTGAATCTGAAAATGGAGATAATAAAAATCAGCAATTTTGTAATTCTTGCTGTATTGTACAAGAAATGGACGATTGTGATACATTGAATAGTAATGGATTCAATGCCGTTAATAAAGAATTTTCTTGCTGGAATCCAGATAATATTACTAATTATATTCCTTTTCCATATCAAATATTTCAGAAAAATATCAATACCTATGATGTTAATAAGAATGAAAATGATTATAACAACGGTGCATATAAACAGGACGCACTTAATGAATATATTCCATTCAGTTCTTTTAGTAGAACAATCCACGTGAATACCATGATGTTGAATCATAAAAACAATAGCGATAATGACCTTATGGATAATACTAGTAGCGATAAATGGAATTTTGACAAAAATTTTAGAAAAGAGCAATCACGTTGTGGCGAATGTCAAATGATGTACAATCCTAAAAATAATAAAGATAAAACATTACATAAAGAATATCATGAAAAATCTGTAAATGGGATGATTTGGAAAAGTGAATGGGCAAAACCGAACTATTCTTCGATGGCAGTCAACAATTCCGGAAATTATTTTCAAATGCACAAAATCGATAAGAATAATATGATGCAAAGGGATGGTCTTTTAAGAGAAGTTGATCTTAGTAAGAAAAATGCATTGAAAATAATTTGTGGTTTCCTAGTGATGATTAATAAGGAATTAGGAGACGCGCCTGAAGATTGGTTAACTGAAGCATATAGAAAAGTCAATGAGACAACAAATAATATAACTTCGAACACTTTGAGAAATTTTGTGAGTTCATTAGGAAAGGTGTTTGTTTTTGTTTTTAGGAATAGAATCGTGGGGCTTGTCAGCTTTGAAAAAATAACTACTGAGCATAGAAGGAATAATAGGGTTAATAAGATCATGGATGTTAGAACTGAAGAAGTTTTTGAATTACTAAGCAATGATGATGGCAAGTATGATTTTGAAGGTGGATTAGATTTGAAGAGTTTACCTGAGGTTTATGGTGTGTCACGAGTGTTTGTTTTGAAAAAGTTTAGAAGACAAGGAGTAGGGCTTATGATGTTGAATAGCGCCGCTCATAAGTTGGTTTATGGGAGACGTTTGAGTAGATTTGAGATATGTTGGTCGCAGACAAGCTTCAGTGGAATGAAACTTGCGAAAAGTTTTAATTTGATTAGAAGTGAAAATAGCAAAAAAATGTATTTAAGAGTATATATTTAATTATCTGTTTGTTTCATGTTTATTTGCAATAATATAGAAACGATATTTGTTTGAATTGAGACCTAGGATATAGGTTTTTTTATTAAAGGCAAAATTTACATTGAGGAATCTAAGATATATACTTTTTCATTGAAGGTAAGCCTCTTTCACCAACTTCAAGAGAAACATCATCATATTAAAATCATTATTCTTATTAGGATCCTGGTTATTTTTACTACTACGAAAAAAATTCGAGCTGATATTCAACAAGATATCTCTGGATTCAAACTTATTCACAGACACCAAGAGAACCATTATCTGACTGGCCAAGACCCGTAGCTTCGCGTTTTCAACACTTTGTCTACCCCCTGTAATTCCAGAGAGACACACGACATCGATGTCTGCAGAAGAGACCATTTGCAGTTTACCGATACCATGTCTCTGGTCATAATCCTGGATTTCTTTAGAATCGAATGCGGAATTTTGAGAGATAATATTAGAAAGGTACGTTCTATCAGAGAGCGGCACGCGAAAGGTTGTGTCTAGTTCGCCGTTGTAGCGTATCTGCAATATCAACGTGTTTTTAAAGTGAATCAACTGGATTTCTGCTACGGGATTACACGGGGAGTTCACCAAGAGCGGAATGACCTTGGAGACGCGACTGGTTGAATGTTGGAAGCTATCCTGATTGTTGCTGTTCTCGGCTATTTGTGTGGACATCATGTCTGCAGCATGAAGAGCTTATATGAATAATAAGTACTAGTGATTGTTCTTAGATCCTGTTCTACCCCGGAGAAAAAAGTTTCAAAAAGTTTTAATTGAACCCTTCTTACTTTCTGATAGGTGAGTCTGTATATAGCTGAATTAACAGAGTGTAGGATACATACAAACATCAACCAATCTCCAATCTTGTTTCGATATTTCTTGCCTGTTCAAAAAGCCCGACACAGCGGGCAGGGCTGCTAACATAGCATCGCCGGTTTCCCAATGGAAGCGTTCCTGTCATTAGTCATGCTTGGTATGAATAATTTATCGCTACATGCTGTGTTGGCTACCGCTGACGATTGTTTGTGTGTAGCTTTTTTTAAGGAGGCCTCAAGAGCATCAGAGGCATGACTGTCGTGTGCCGTCTCCATTTGGGTTTGTCCTTTTTGCAGATCCTGCAGGTTGTGCGGCAGCACGAGATTCAGCTGTTGGAGGACGATGCAGTAATTGCATGCTCTCTCCGGGCCCTAGTATCTGCTAGTTTGTGTTTTTTTGCTAAATTGCTTGCCAACGGGAATAGTTAGGCCATGGACGATACCATCGCTGTTGCATATTTGTTGTTATTCCCTTTTCTTTGTGAAACATCGCGAAATACTGAATGTGATTTTGCTGTTTTAGCTGCATATTTTATCGATACTGTCGCTTTTGCTGAAAAAGACGATTAACAGAAGCACAATTGGCTAATAATTTGTTAGATCCACAGGGCTGTTGGTTGCTGATGTTTGACATTGTTTTGTTGTTGTTGCTGCCAGCGGGTAGTCTAAGACGAGACAATAAGATTATTAGACGATGTCAAGTACTCCGCTGCTATTGCTACTACTGTCACCATTGCTCACTAGCATTATTGCTCACTAGCATTATTGCTGCTACAATGTTGTTGACCTTTCCCGGAAGAGCATCACTGTTTTTTAAGAAGAAAAAACAATATTTGATAGAGAACTTCGTTATGGTATGGAACTGTTTTAGAGTTTCCTTTCGTTGAGATCGAGGATCGGTACGAAATAGTAAGCAAGAGATACGTTTTATGCAAAAATCAGTATCCTCAGATACGCAATGAACGTAACAGAAAAAAGAGCGCCAGCGTTTAGCAAAAACAAAAAAAAAAAAAAAAAAGACAAGACAAGACAACACCGCACAGAAAATTAGGAAATACTGAAAGTCTGGCAAATCTTGATTTCGATATTGACGTGGTTGATAAACTCGCAAATAAGTATAGCTGAACTTTCATATCCATATATTCTATTTTAGTTTACTATTGTTGAGCCTTACTTTTTCTGCTGCCGCTGATTTGGAATTACAATCGAAAAGAATTGAAGTAACGTTATATTGCACACATTTATATTACAAGTCAGATCGACATAACACAGCACAAAACAGTTTTCACCGGCACCAGCATCCCTCCATCCTTCACTGTATTTTATCCTCTCTTGATTCTTCTTTCCTGATTATATTTTGTCTTGATCGTATCACTTAAAAGAATCAAAAAAAGAACAGACAGCCAAACATGCCTCCCCCTTCTGCAAGCTCCACGTCTTCTTCGAAGCTTCACCAGCTAGAGCCAGGCGCAAAGCTAAAGGTCGGCAACCATGAGTGCACAATAATATCCCATCTATCGGAGGGTGGGTTTGCCCACATTTACAAGGTGCAGATATACCCACTGGAAAAGCACAGTGGTATCGCTTGTTTGAAACGTGTCTTGGTTAAGGACAAATCGGGTTTGGCTCAGCTAAGAAACGAGGTTCGTGTCATGCAAAAATTGATTGGCTGCCCCAACATTGTGCAATACTATGATTCCCACGCCTCGCGGTTGACCTCGTCCAACGATTTGATGGCTTATGAAGTCTTGGTGTTAATGGAGCTTTGTCCGAATCGATCTTTGTTGGATTTCATGAATTCTCGTCTCAAGACAAAACTATCGGAGTTAGAAATATTGAAAATTATGTACGATATTTCTTTGGCCGTTGCTCAACTTCATTATTTGCCAAAACCCTTGATTCATAGAGATATCAAGATTGAAAATGTTCTTCTTGATGCGAACCACAATTTCAAGCTTTGTGATTTTGGTTCAACCACATACGTGATTCCAGCTCCCGGTAACGTGAAACAATTGCAACATTTGTATAACGACATCATGAAACATACCACCCCACAATACAGGTCCCCAGAAATGGTTGATCTTAATAGAGGATTGCCCATCAATGAAAAATCTGATATTTGGGCTCTTGGTGTTTTTCTTTACAAATTATGTTATTATATTACTCCCTTTGAGACGCGTGGTGTTCAAGCTATTCTCTCTGCTAATGTACAATTTCCAATGATGCCTCAATATTCGGATCCTTTAAGAAACTTGATTCTTATTATGCTTCATATCAATCCAAACTTCAGACCTAACATCTTTCAGATTATAGATATTGTTTGTAAGTTGGGTAACATGTACAATCCATTGAAGGATATTTACAAACAAGGATCATACTATGGATTTGAGCAGCTTGGTACATTGAATACAAATACAAATACAAATCATCAATATCAACAATATGGTGCAAGCAATGATAATTATAGTATTGATAGTAATAATAATTCGCAATCTGTCAATGTGGTTGCTAGTCCAACATCTTCTGTCCCATCCTCGTCTGCTCCATCAGCTCATCCTTCATCCAATAAGCCTCAAGTATATCCAGTAGCAGGGTCTAGTACTCTGCAATCACATCAACAACAGTCACAGCCTTCACAACAACCACACTCTCCACAGCAAACACAAAAGCTTCAGCCTTCCCAATTTCTGACTAAACAGCAGAACGAAAGTGTGATCTCATTATTGCAAAAGACAAATCAGATGATTGAAGATTCTCATCTTTCACCTCAACAAAGTCAACAACAACAACAACAGCAGCAGCCACAACAATATAATTATTACAAACAGCAACAACAACAACCATATGTGGAAGATGGTTTGGTGGCCCAAGATGATCACTATAATACTCTTGATAATTATTACAACATTAATAAACAAAACGATGATTTCCTTACTGCTGCAGACGTTGTTAACGGAGATTCCAGTTCCGCTATATCTGAAGATTATTATTTCACCGATGTTGCTTCTCCATCCCAGAATAACAAAGACTCGATGAAGACGGAAGGTACTAAAGTCTCGAATGAAGATCGTCCTGTATTACCATTACTGAACAATTCTACAAGCAACATTGTTCAAAAGAAGCAGTATAACGGTAGCAACAGTAATACGCCCCAAAAATTGAGTTTACAAACCACACATACTCCAAAGAAATCAATGAGTGTGTTTGACGATGATGAATTAGATTTACAGTTTTGTTCCTCAGCTATGGATATCACCGCTGATGATATTGAATCCCCTATGATGATAGCAGCTTCTGCTCGTCAAAGAGCGTATTCCAATCATAGTGGTGGCACTAATCCTGGAAGAAATGGTTCGTTTCTGAAACCCAATACTGTAGCGTCTCCATATCGTGGTGTTTTCAAACATACCCCACCGTTATCTGTGGATGAAGGAATTCAATTTGAGATTCCTCAAATTTCTTTAAATCCTGGTAGTGACTACAAGAGCCTAGATTTCGATGAAAATGGACAGGATTCCAATCAATATCATCAGACTCACGATCTTGACTTTCTGGCTGATGATATGAATGGTATGCAGATTGGAAACAGCATGACCAATAATAAGAATATTCAAAAATCTGTCCAGCTGAATCAAGTAAACCCTTTCGCTAAAGCCATGAATTTTGACACCTCCATCCCTTCAAAAAATCTCAAACTTGATACCGTAACAAGTACCACTAGAGCAGCAGCTTCATCATCTGTATCTCCAGAAAATGTTGTTAAACAGGTTTCAAACAATACTGCAACCACAACTGCTCCAGGGAAGAGTTCTGTAAGCAATGGTAACGCATTCTATTCGCCACCACCTTTCTCCCCAGCGAGTGGAACTATGTCATATTCACCCTTTTCTCCACACTCACTGCAACCACCAATTCTACCTCAACAACATCAACAGTCGCAACTTCAAGCACAACTAAAACAACAAAAATCGAAAAATAGTACAAAAAACATAACTGAAAAGGCTAACAATATTCGAAAGTTGGCAACTACTACAGAAGTTGTTATTGATTTCGATAATGATCCCTTATCTGGTTCTTTGTATAATAGCAGCGTGATCGATGTTGAAGAAGACGATGGTGGAAAATATGTTCGATACGCTGCTGCTGTTGCTAATCATAATAATGGAAGAACTAGTAGATTATCTGTGAGTTCATCATCTTCAAATAATACGGGACATAGTCGTGGTTTGAGTAGAAAGAATAGTGATACTAACGATTTGGCACTAACAAAGCGTACTGCATCTGGTCATTCTAGTGCAGGTTCGTCAAGTATGAATTTGACACACACATTGCAGCATGGACAAAGTAATTCTACTGGTGGAAGTACAGACGTTGTTGCTGTTTCACCTGTTAGTACTATTGATCCAGTAGATGCTATTTTTGAAAAACGTGAACAAAGAGGGTTATTTTCCAAGATAGTAAAACTTAGACAGAATTCTGCGTCTGCTACTACAATTGATCAATATTTTCCATCACTTGATGCTGGAAAAGAGATAGATATCCATAGTGGTTTGGATGTTTTTACAAATAGCAACTTTTCACAACCACCAGCATTTAGTGGATATAATAGTAACAGTGGCGGCAATGCATTTGATAGTGAATCAGATAGTGAAGTTATTGAAAAAGCTCCTGCTGCTAGAAGTGAAGAGAAGTTAAGTAGAAGAAGAAAAGTTAAGTCGATGCTAATTGGAAAGCATAATATGCATCATAAATGAAATTGAATAAATAGATTTTATTTGACGTATGTTAGTAAATAGATAGAATAATTATATATTTTTAACAGAATTTATAGCTTTTCGAAAATAGTAGTATATACTTATTTTAAAGAGTAAAAATTCATTAAAAATTATACTTTTTGAAACGAAGGAGTATTTTTTCTGAAAAATAAATATTATAATAAAGTTAAAAAGTAATAATGTTGCTTCATTTATTTTAATAGAGCCTTTAATAAATATTTATAGTAGAAAAAAAATAATAACACTAATAATAAAGAGATGATATCCACATTTCAACTTATATTTGGATATAGATTCTATAGATTGATAATTAGCAAATGATGTGGAAATTAAAGAAAACATATCTGAGACGCGTTTTTTTTCGTATGTGAATTTTTACGCGAAATTAATTATATATAAGGTATATGAATTAACGCGTTGCAGATTTTATTCTATTAATTGATTAAATTGAGAGCTCAATTTTGTGTTATTCTTATTTAAATGTTTTAATTATCGTAGGTCCTTTCAATAATAAACGGATATATACCATCGTGGTGTAGTGAATATAAAGAAATATAGAAATTTTACTAAAAATTACAAAAGAATTAATAATATTTTTTGTTATTTTCTAAAAATGGTATTTTACTATTTTTAAAACTTCTGATTAATTAACAATAATATTTAAATAACTACAAAAAAAAAGACAAAAATCTAACTGTCCAACAATTATCAAATCAAATCTTTTTATTACTACTTTTTCTTAAAAAAAAATGTTAAGTTGAGCAATTTACAAAAAAAAATAATAAATAGCCCCACCCATAATTATCAGCAAATGTTTAAATTAACGTTGAAAAATTAAAATACCTCAATAAACTAAAAGAAATTATTTATCTTATATAAATTTAATGACTAATTTAATATTAAATATATCCAGCTAATATATTACAATTAATGTTTAAAAACAGTCCTTTTAAGCCAACAATTAATCAACTGCTTAAACAATAAAACATACGCGTACGTAATATGTATCGATATTCTAAGATTTCAATACTCTTATCACCATCATAAATTGTATAGATTATTTATTCTATTAAGACTATTATTATAAATTTGAAAAAAATTAAAAAGTGGAATTAGGTTTATTTAAAAAAAGAATAAAGAATGAAAATGTGGAATTGAAATTTGTAAAATAAAATAGAATGCTCGATTGGTTAAACTGAATCAATAATATAAATTTAATTAAAGCATATTTTCTATATATCTTGTGGCGTTCAAATGTTTGAAATCAATATAATGTAAGTATTTTTCAGACCAGATAGGTAGACAATCATTTTTTATAACCTCAAGTAAATCTTCCCCAGTGACATAAAAGTACAATCTAGCGTATGCAGATAAACATGAAGATGGTAAGTACATTCCAATTCCATAAAGCAAAAATGAAACAAAGACAAACATAATAGAATGCAACACGAATGCTTCGCCTGTGGTCATTAAATAGAATGGTAAATGTATATAGTAAGCCCAATAGATGCGGTCAAGAAGACCGAGGTGTCTTTCATTTTCATTGATCTCGGAATCAATTTCAGATAAGTGCTTGAAAGACATTTTTGACTGATGTTGTTGAGATTGAGGGATAAGATAGGATATGATATCAGTAAGGTTAAGTTTTGATCAAACCAGACCAACTAACCTATAATCGAATAGATATCGTGTCGAGCTTTTTTATAAAGGGGAAATTCACCGAGAAAAAAAAAACAACCTTTCATTAATGGCCCCACATAAAATTCTGGAAGAAAAGAGAGGGAAAAAAAGCCAAAAAAACCAACAAGCATATCCAACATTACGAGCACCGTTGTATCACGTGATGTAGTTATGGTGATTCGGGAATTTCTGGCAAATTCCATGGAATGATTATTTGATTGAATTGAATCATGTAATTGTTGTTAAAAGAAGTATATAAAAACATTAATTTGTTGATTTATTCTATTTTGCTTGATCCATATATGCACTTTCATAATACAGATACTACTACTTTTAATATAACAGTTATACTTTTAATTATGACATATAGCATTACTAATATTTACTAAAAATGATGATGATGATGAAGAATACTACTACTAATAATGACAATGATATACTACTCGGGAGAAAGAGGAAGCTTTCAGATTTTTTAAATGACTTGACTTTGAATGATAATAATAACTCAACGCTTGACGGAGACACCCAAAATTATCATGAGAAACATACCCAGTTTGACAAGAATATGCAACAGCGGCTGCAGAAGGACAAAGATAACATGATCAATAGAAACAAAAAGATGCGGACTGGTATGAAAAAACAAAGAAACGAAAACAATGTCTCAAAGAGCATTGTCCATTCTTCAGATAGTGACAGTGACAGTGACGGTAATGATACTACGGATACCGTCAAGCTAGGAACTAATATGTTTATCGATAAGAAATACATGGATCCGCTAATCGTGATAAACAATGACAATATAAAGGAAGAGAGCAAAAGAATTTATGACAAAATACTAAAAGAGCGGAAAGATCGTCCTAGAAACAATCGGGATACTGAGGTTAATCCCCTATTAGAAGGTGTAATGAGTCTCGCAGAGTTTCAGGCAAAGTTCAGACAAGCCTACGGTGATAATGACGGGGATTTTGAGATGTTTGAAAGACAAGCGACCAAGAATAAAAACAGCCAGGAAGAAGATGTTTCTACTGGCGAAATAATGCAGCGATACTACATCGAAAAAAACTATTCCTTGGTAGTGTGGAGCAAGGAAAAGTTGAACTGTGATAGGGTTGTCTGGGAGCACTGGCAGAGGTGGATGAATAAACAGATAAGGATGAAGAATCTACAAAGGATAGAGGAGATGGACGGCGACGATGAGGATGGAGACATGAGAATGTTTGATGACGAGGACACGGATGTGTTGATCGAGGAGGCTTGAGCTGGCTAGCGACAGCCAACGATGGATATTTTGCGCGGATGCATGTGAATCGGTGTGTGGTACGTAGTGATAGATTGTTAAAGGACGAGGCGTGTACGCTCCTGGTCTGCATTGCTGAATGTCGAAAAGTTGCTATCAGATGATACAAGATGGGGCTTTTGCCCTTGGGATAGCCCGTCTTCATTATTGTTATTATTTTTAACGAGGTGGCTGAATACATGTGATAAAACAACTGAATAAGCAGCAGAGAGTGTGCATCGCCAAACATGTACTATAAGTTTATGATATCACGTGTAATACACGTGATGTTTTTTTTCTGGATTATTTGCCAATAGTAGTAATCGGACTCAGATGCAGCATCTGTCTGCTAAGTGACTCTTTTTGCTTTTTTATTTTATTTTTTTATGCAATATTTTTTATGCCGTGTATTTTTTTCCATTTGCGATAAACAACAGATAAATAAAAATTAGTCATTGTCTTGCTAAAGCATACATAACTCTGCGAGGAAATGACTCAGTAAGAAATTGTTAAAAAGAACGAATGTACAATAAAAAATTTACTCTTGCACCAGTAATTCTCAGCACTACAAAAAAAAATATTAGCTTTTTAAATATTGCCCTGCTATAAATACTAGGCCAAATCTGCCCCTACCCTTTTCTACTTTGTTCATATAGCAAGTTTTATCCCTTATTCTGCTAACACTACAATTCACTGATAAATCTACTACAGATTAACACTACTACCGCCACTAGTTATTATTAAACACCACACATAAAATGTCAAAAGGTAAGGTTTGCTTGGCTTATTCCGGTGGCTTGGACACCAGTATCATTCTTGCCTGGTTGCTTGAACAAGGCTACGAGGTCATTGCGTTCATGGCCAATATCGGCCAGGAAGAGGACTTTGAGGCCGCCAAGGCCAAGGCCCTTAAGATCGGTGCCACCAAGTACGTGGTTGTCGATGTCAGAAAAGAGTTCATCGAAAAAGTTCTCTACCCTGCGATCCAAACCAATGCCATTTACGAAAACGTGTATTTATTGGGCACTGCTCTCGCCAGACCGGTTATTGCGAAGGCTCAGATCCAGGTAGCCGAAGAGGAGGGCTGTTTTGCTGTTTCCCACGGTTGCACTGGTAAGGGTAACGACCAGGTCAGATTCGAGTTGTCTTTCTATGCGTTGAAGCCGGATGTCACCGTGATAACTCCATGGAGAGACCCTGAATTCTTCAACAGATTTGCCGGCAGAAAGGATTTGTTGGATTATGCTACTGAAAAGGACATCGAGGTCACACAGACAAAGGCTAAGCCTTGGTCCACCGACGAGAACTTGGCCCATATCTCTTTTGAAGCCGGTATTTTAGAAGACCCAAACACTACTCCGCCAAAGGACATGTGGAAGTTAACTGTTGATCCTGTGTCTGAGGCTCCTAGCGTCCCAGAAAATATTGAGGTTCATTTCAACAAAGGGTTGCCATCTAAATTGATTTACTTTGAAAATGGCGAGCAAAAAGAGGTCAGTGACCCTGTTGACTTGTTCCTCACTGCAAACAAATTAGCTAGAAGAAATGGTGTGGGAAGAATTGATATTGTGGAAAACAGATTTATCGGTATTAAATCCAGAGGCTGTTATGAAACTCCGGGCTTAACTCTTTTAAGATCTGCTCACATTGACTTGGAAGGTTTGACTTTGGACAGAGAAGTTCGTGCATTAAGAGACAACTTCGTCACCGTAAATTACTCTAGAATCTTGTATAATGGCTTGTATTTCACTCCAGAAGGTGAATACGTCAGATCCATGATTGCGCCATCTCAAACAACAGTGAATGGTGTAGTTAGACTTGCTTTATTCAAGGGTAGTATTGTCATCTTAGGTAGATACTCAGACACCGAAAAGCTTTACGATGCTACCGAGTCTTCTATGGATGAATTGACCGGTTTCCAACCTGAAGATGCCACTGGATTCATTAAAGTCCAAGCTATCAGAATTAAGAAGTATGGTGAAAAGTTGAGAGAAGAGAATGGTAACAAACTTGCCGAATTATAAGTATGCTGTTAGATAGATAGATATCATATTTTTCTTTATAAATACATTACAGGTCTTGGACTCGAGTTTGCGAGCTGTAGCAGGAGGACGTTTTACGAGCCGGTGCAGCGAAAACCCTTGTTCTTTCTCTTTCAATCACAAAACAAAACAATTCTTGTGCCTCATTTAATCTAACGGCCGAGAAAATAAGATCTTACATTCGAATTATTCAATGAACACTATGAATAAAAGGTGGACGTCTTAATATCTTGAAAAAATAAACATTGCAGAAAGGCTGTATATCAAAGATGCTAGGATTCTTTGAGGCTTATTATGATTAAGTTTTACGATACACAATTGTGGCACCAGCTCAGAAGAACTCGCGATATCATAATAATACTTATAAATATACGGAAAATCCGGATATTTACAACTTGTGCCAGGGCACACAATATTATTAATAATGATAATTATAATAAACATTTCCTTGTAAGACCAAGAAAATGCAGAAAATTTTTTTTCTTGCATTTTGTAGTGGAGACTCTTTGCATAAGCGTAAAAATAACGACATTTCCTTACAGTGTTACACAATATTTTTGCCCTATGGATGTATTTTTATATTATCCTTTAATATACATCATTAATATTAATACTGGATCTTGTAGAATTTGATTTCTCACAGTTCCTTTTTTTATTTTTATCTTAGATAATTAATAAAGAGCAAAATTCAAGTAAGTGAATACAAAAAATGCCTTCAACCATCCCTACCTTATCTGACGATATCCTTGAGCATATCGGAAACACTCCGTTAGTCAGACTTAACAAAATCCCACAATCATTGAACATCAAGCCAAAGATATTTGCCAAATGTGAATTCTTCAACTCTGGTGGCTCCATCAAGGACAGAATCGCAAAGCGTATGGTTTTGGAAGCCGAAAAAGATGGCAGAATCAAGCCTGGCTACACATTAATCGAACCAACATCTGGTAATACTGGTATTGGCTTGGCTCTTTTAGGTGCTGTCAAGGGTTACAGAACAATCATCACTTTGCCTGAAAAAATGAGCAGTGAAAAAGTCGCCGTTTTGAAAGCTCTTGGTGCTGAGATTGTTCGTACCCCAACTGAAGCTGCCTGGGATAGTGATGAATCTCATATTGGTGTTGCCAAAAAATTAAACAAGGAAATTGAAAATTCCATCATTTTGGATCAGTACGCCAATATCAATAATCCATTGGCCCACTATTACACCACTGGTTATGAAATCTTTGAACAAACTAAGGGTGAAAACTTGCACGCCCTTGTGGCTGGTGCAGGTACAGGGGGTACCATCTCAGGTATTGCCAAATATTTAAAGGAAAAAGACGATACAATCACCGTGGTTGGTGCTGATCCTCTTGGTTCCATTTTGGCCTTACCAGAAGCCTTAAACGGTGCCGGTGTTGGAAGTTATCAAGTCGAAGGTATTGGTTATGATTTTATTCCAGACGTGTTAGATAGAGATTTGGTCGACGTTTGGTATAAGACTGAAGATAAAGAGTCCTTCTATTTTGCTAGAAGATTAATCAAAGAAGAAGGTTTATTGGTTGGAGGTAGTTCTGGTTCCTCTCTCGCTGCTGCTGTAAAATATGCTAGAGATCATCCTGAATTAACTGAAGAAGACAGCATCGTCGTTGTTTTACCAGATTCTATTAGATCATATTTGAGTAAGTTTGTCGATGATGATTGGATGCAATTGAATGGCTTTGATCATTACGAGCCAGAAAAAATCGAAGATAGAGATGACGGATTCGCTGACAAGACTATTGCTGATTTGAAATTGAAACCAGTGGTGAGTGTCTCCGATTCAGTCAAGATCAGCGAAGTTGTTAAAATCCTACAAGATAATGGATTTGACCAATTACCTGTTTTGCATGATAAACAATTGGTTGGATTGATTACGTTGAACAGTTTGTTGAAAAACTTGTCTTTGAAAAAAATAAATTTAAATGATAATATTTCCAATATCTTCTTCGATTTTAGAAAGTTGAAGGATTTTGATAAATCTAAAGATATTAACACCAAATCTAAATTCACGAGAAGAAAATTTCAAAACATTACCTTGTCTACTAAGTTGTCTCAATTGAATAAATTCTTTGAACAAAACTCTGCTGCTGTTGTCACTGATGAAAATATGACTCCTTTACATGTTGTCACCAAAGTTGATTTGTTATCTTTCCTTGCTCAGAAAATGAAGGTGTGAGATTGGTTAGAAGTTTTTGGAATGGCCATTATATACTTTTACAATCTACAGTATGATTAAGAAATATTTACATTTTTTTCCCTATTCGTAATTTTTGTTAGCTTGTATACTATTATTAAATGTTGAAAGTAAGCCGGGATTACAAAACTTACGTGGTTATGTGCACGCTTGATATTAGTCGTGTTTCCAATTTCGTTGTGTTTTTTTTCGCCACTGCTTTTTTAAAGTAAACACTTAACAAAAATAGAGGAAAGAATTTGAAAGTCGAATGAATAAATATTCAAAGGATTGGGGAGGAAAAGTGCAATTCAAGTGAATTAAGTCAATTCGGTCAGATTTTGAGAATTAGCATCGTATTTATTCTTTTTTTGTTCTTTGAGTACCCAAAAATCTTAAGCAGTAACAAATAATGGATCTTTCAAATTTACAAAGAGTGTTTGGTGGCGTGGGTTCCAGCAGATCAGTAGATGCTCCAGTCAGCGATGATAAGGAAACAATATACATTTCAAGTTTAGCTCTTTTAAAAATGTTAAAACATGGTACTGCAGGCGTGCCTATGGAAGTCATGGGATTAATGTTGGGAGAATTTGTTGACGAATACACAGTTCATGTAATTGATGTCTTTGCAATGCCTCAATCAGGTACAGGTGTCTCCGTGGAAGCTGTTGATTCAGTTTTCCAGACTAAAATGATGGATATGTTAAGACAAACAGGCAGAGATGAAACCGTTGTTGGTTGGTATCATTCCCACCCAGGTTTTGGATGTTGGTTATCCAGTGTTGATGTACAGACACAAAAGGCTTTTGAACAGCTAAATCAGAGATCTGTGGCTGTCGTTATTGATCCTATTCAATCTGTTCGTGGGAAAGTTGTCATCGATGCTTTTAGATTGATTAACCCCACCACTTTGATGATGGGCCAAGAACCTAGACAAAGTACCAGTAATATTGGCCATTTGAATAAACCTAACATTCAAGCTTTGATCCATGGCTTAAATAGAAATTATTATTCTTTGAACATCGATTATATGAAGACTGACTTGGAGACCAACATGTTATTGAACTTACATAAACAAAATTGGTCCACTGGATTATTGTTACATGATTATGATAAGAAAGATGAGAAAAATTTACAGGATTTGGAAAGTATGGTCAAGATAGCAAATGCATACTCTGAAAGAATTAAAGAAGAAAAAGAATTAACGGAAGATCAATTAAAAACTAGATATGTCGGCAAGCAGGATCCTAAGAAACATTTAGGGAAAACAGCAGATTCCAGAATCGAAGATAATATTGTGGGTATCTTGACTAGTCAAGTTAATCGTGCCGTTATTCAATAATCAATAAATTAGTAACTTGTTGCCTTTATATACGACTGCATATATATATATATATATATAAAATTAAAAATATAATATTTTCATAGCGAATAATTAATCTAAATATCAATATTTATTTTTTAAAATTCCACATATTTTACCAATCAACGCTTTCATTTGGAACTGTTCCCTAGCTAGACTTCTATACTGTTTCATGAATACTTCTAACAGGATCTTGCCATTATCATGTAATCTAGATAAACAATACATAGTATCATCTAAACTTTTACATTCAGCTACTAATCTATAAAGCTGAGAATGCACCAAAGTTTCACCAACGATAATTTCCAGGATTTCAGGTTCTTGAAACTTCTCTGCTTTTAATAATTCTTGCTGGATTTCACAGATTTTCAGTTTTAAAATTGATTCACTCACTGTGATATCATTATCATAATTTGCTATTTGTGTTTTTTCAAATTGTAACACATTTTGGAATTGTGAGACAATTTCTTGAAATTTGGAAATTTGAGATTCAAATCTAGAATCTGGAAATTCTGTCTGAATCATATTGTTAATCTTATTAATTATCTGCTGTTTCAACTCAGAGGTGGAAGCGGTAGTGTCATAAGAAGTGTTGATCTCTTCACTATCCATTATATCTACAACTTGTGGAACTATAACCTCGGGTTTTTTAACAGCCTGTGCAATTGGAACCGGTGTCCTTACTACTGTTTGATTTGCTTTCTGTGGTAACAGAGGTATATTCTCACTGCTTGTTATTGAATCTTTCCGTGCCTCCGCAGGTTTTGGTGGAAGTCTTGGGGTCTGCTCAGAATTTGACGACGTAGTACCAACATACTCCATATTATGTCCACCATGACCATTCTTATTCAGTGTGGCTTCAGTTTCCTGATTGGAAAATATCGGAAGCTCTTTATTGAAACAATCGGTCAAGGTAAAACAAACTGTGGTCAAATTAAACAGTCTATCCACCCCACCATTCCAATAGCTTAAAATTGGATTATAAAATTTACCATTGACATCTACGAAATTGCTAGGTTTTATAGCCATTGTTTGGGTATTATTCTGCGGGATTCTAATATAGATCATTGGCGGTGTGACAGGGTACAGTTTAGGAATCCATACTTCAACTGGGACTCCATGCTGTGTAGAAGTTATAATAGTTCCATATACTGATAATAATAATTCTTGGTAACCTTGATCGTTAACATGAATCTTGGTTCGAACCTTCAAAGTTGGATATTTCAGAATACAGACAGCTACGTCCTGATATGTGAGATCAACGTATTGGTATTCCTTTAAAAATTAAAGCAAAATGGATAATGTTAGTATTGTTGATAACCATGAATGCATATTTTTGTTCAAATAATTACTCACGGGTTTTAAAACGTTATAAAGCCATTGAAGCCATTCTTTAGGTATTTGGGTAGTATTGTTTGACATTATTGATTCTGTAATTTTCCCAAGTGTATACTTAAAAATAATTGAAAAAGGAATTAACTGTCTTTGTCTAAACAATCAGTTTATTCTGAACCAATTAGTCAACTTTTCGATTATTCAGCCACGTTAAATGTTAAGCATAAGATATTCTTTTCTGTATGTGTGAAGCCCGCGCACCGAAGATAATACTGAGCAGTATTAATATTAATTGATCGATAATGATACAGGGTACAGGTACCCTTTTTTAAGAGACTTTTAATATATTGTAAATTGATTAGTGATAAAAATATTGATAAAAGGAGATATTAATAAAAATATATAATAAAAAGAATTATTGATAATAATAATAAAATAGTAGTATGTAAAAAAAAGTTGGTTAACATAGATAATTGATGATGGATGATACTTGTAGCTCAAAATTGAATCATATTCATAACAAGATCACAGAATAATAACAGTATAGACCTCTTTTATGCAAGAAGCAAAAATAAGGAGTTCATATATGAGATTTATTGAATTATTATTGATGCTATTAGTGATTATCTAATATTTTGCAAAATAAAACCGAATGAGAGTAAACGAATATATTTAACATGTGATGACTGTATAGAGAATGGAAATAGTGTTTTGTAAAGTTAAAAAAAGTGTAATGAAACGGTAAGTCTAAATTGCTTATTTCTTAGATTTCTTTTCTTTCTTCTCCTTCTTATCCTTCTTTTCCTTTTTATCCTTTTTGTCTTTCTTTTCCTTCTTTTCTTTCTTTTCCTTCTTTTCTTTCTTTTCCTTTTTGTCTTTCTTTTCCTTCTTTTCTTTCTTTTCCTTCTTTTCATCTTCAGAACCTTCCATTTCAATATCTTCATTTTCCTCCTCGTTTTCTACGGCAGACAACTTAATTGCTTGACTCATAGCATCAATGTTTTTAATTGGTGCTTTACCAGTATCGTAAAATTCCAATCTTTCTTCAACCTGTTTCTTCAATACTTTACCAAAGTTATTAGTAGGATTGTCTGAATAGTTATCGATTCTTGAAGCAATGGAACATTTGTTAGCCAAATATCTGGAGATTCTACCCTTGTTCTTAGCACTGGCTTTACCAATGAAACCAGAATGGTAAATTAAACCATATTTTGGAGTATTACCCTTTGTTTTCAAAGCTCTGAATAATGCCTTTTCAGCACCAAGAATTTGAACAGTGGAAGCAGCTTGTTTGGATAAACTTGTCAATGAACCAGCATGAGAGATCAATCTAGCACCAATGACTTCACCGATTAATTCAGATAAGTTTGGAGCAACAGTGTGCATCTTGTCAGCGAGGTAACCATACAATTGTTTACGGTACTCGGAAATATTGGCGACACGTTCAGCAAAAGTCATGACGTTGTTCATGTCTTCTTCACTAATGTCTTGACCCATGGAGATTCTAGCAGCATCAATAACTTGTTGTGCAACACCAGAGTCATCATTTGGTAAAATAGCAGCAATTTCATGTAAAGATTCATCACTAATAGAAGACTTATCTCTGATGAATAAAATCAATTTGGCGAAGGTGTAGTTATCTGGGACAATTTTAGCCAATTCTGGGAAATGCCATCCGTACCATTCTTTACATCTCATAGCAAAGGTGTTGATATCTTTGTCTAATTGATCCAATAAGGCAATGGCTTGAATGATGTGGTTATCATTCTTTTGAACAGAAAACTTAACCTTGGCTCTGGAGTAAGCATGACCCAAACCTAATTGGGCTCTTTCTAAATCACCGTCATTCAAATTTTTCAATAATTTGTCGGAGTGAAGTCTGACACCTCTAAGTAAATCTTGAGCAATATCATTAGCAAGACAATCTATGTAGGAGAAATTTTCTTTGATAGAAGGACCCAAGTTCTTGTCAGAGATACCTAAGTTGATTTGTTTTCCCTTTTTACTAGAAGACTTAGGAATGTTCAATTCAATGACGGATTTTAAATAATCGGAGACCAAACCTTCGGAGATATCGTTGGCATTTTCCAAGGCTTGAGCAGCACCCTTGAAAGGAGCAAATGACACCAAAGAAACAATTTTGGAAAACTTGGCCAAATCGTTATACTGGTTTTGGACTTCTTTCAAATCTGCGCTTATATCATCAGGTTGAGTTTTAACCTTGAAAATAGCATAACCAGTTGGCTCTTCGAAAAGAAGGTAATCTATCTTAGCCATTTTTGTAATAATATGTTATATTACTGCTTTGTCTATTGTCGTCTTTTGATAGAAAGATGTTAACTTAAGAAACAAATAATAATATAATGCCAGTTATTTAAAGACCACAATATTTTGTACTAAAATTTTTTCTTTATTCTCTTCTCTTCTCTGTTGAAGGAGATGCAGTTTTTTTTTCTTTTTTTTTTTTTTCAGCATAACATTCAAGGAAATTTCACTAAGCGCTAATTTGAAATCTCTTTTCTCTTTTCTTCAAAAACAAGAAAATTTTTCGTTTTATTTAAGTTAGCACAACAGCCAGAAAATTTTTTTCTTTCTCATCTGCTCTCAATTTTTCTTAAAAAGCCTTCAGGGCTCGAAATAATATCTCTACATACCCTAACACCAGTATAAACCTTGCACAGAAGTGCATACCACATGATAAATACATATCAATGCATATGTTAACATATATTTTCGCTGAGATCTTGGCCAAGAGTCTTCGATGGCCAAACAGTGACAAATAGCGATACTGTTTTAGAAAAAGTTCCAGTAATAATGTAGCACCTGTTTCTTAGCAAATGTATTTTTCCAGCTAATGATAGTCATAGACTGTATTAAGTGCTAATTTACTTGCTAACTAACAACCTTCATAATCATACGCTTATGATAAAAAAAAACATCAATTTTCAAGACATCGGAACTGGGTATTCTCTAATAGTGAGATCATGCTATTATTGATTGATTCATTGATCAGTAATTGTGTCATTATGATAACAGTTCTAAACCGGGAAGATCGTTTCTGACACAGTTATATGTTTGGCATTGTTTCACAAGAAAAAATCTGCAAGGTTTAACTGTCCCTTGGGAGTGGCTATTGCGCAGGGCTCAAACCAAGATGAGCAGCTGCACTAACACAGAGTATAGCGAGTATAGTACAATCAGGTGTTTCATCGGACTCGTTGACTTGCAAAGTCAAAATCATTGCAAAGCAACTATCATGTAATCTTTAAGATCCTCATGAGCAAACTAATCATTGAAAAAAAAAGGACACCCTTAGGGCCCTTTGCTATTGTTCTTTGAAGGAAATGAGATTCTTATCGCTAACAAAGGAGGAGATAAACCAGCATTATTCTATTAATAAAAAGTATCCATGTCAAGAAAACGGCCCCAGCGATATTTTTGGGAAAAAGTCTATCCATCATTCTCGATATATATCCTCATTACAGCTGATTGAAAGCACAGATCCAGCATAAATGTTTTTTCAGAAAAATGCGAAATGTCACTTTTTCGTCTGCGCACCTGAGTTTGTTCGTTCGCTAGTTTATTTTTATAACAATAGTGCAGCAAGAGTCAGCTTAGATGCAGTCAAGAATTGAATTTCTATGGTGCTTTTATTTTTACATGTTGGAGCATAAATCGAATTATTCATTTAATTCACGAGTAGTATGGTAGATGCGCCGGAAGAGAACGGCAACAAGAATTCGCTTGCTCGCTTGCTGATAGAATATCCTACGTTCACATGTATTCTGCCTATTCACCGCGATACCAAACATGTTATTTTGTAAAATAAATTTGCAAAGCCGGTTAGGGGGTGTCAGTCTGCCATTGATATAAGTAAGAAGGAATCAAATAGCCAAAGAGAATATAAAAATACTTCTCTAAATTGCCAACCTCTTATTGAAGATCCGACTCACCAGAAAAACTCCTGTAAAATTTCTTTATCATATATATTAATGTGCGTTAATAAATCAGCCAAACATGGTGTATAAAACAAAGGAGTAAAAAAAAATGCTTAACGAACAAGCAAAAATTTGAAAACAAATATTGTCATGTTGAATTTCTGAAAGTTGCACCTTATTATCTGTTTTCTTTTTGCAAAGCAACCATGCAAGCTCATGCACAATTTTCACGCATGTCAAATGAAACATCCCCGTACAATCGATCAAATTCCCCCCAAAAATAAACATTGCAGATCTACCAAGAGTAAGGCATTTCTTCAGTAGTTATTGTTTATTTCCAACATGACAAATTTATCTTTAGATCAATCAAGGCATCAAGATCCCCTACATGTGTATTTTTGTAACAACATTCCATTCATTTCAGACTTTTTAGCCCCCCCCCGTATGTGTATTATAGGAAAGGTTTTGATTGTACTTCTGTCATTTCAAGTTCATATTAAAGTGATAAATATTCCTTGTCAGTTTCTTTTTTTTCCATTTTTATTTTCTCCGATTCTCTTTACTTGTGTTTCATTAATTTATTTCTTCATAGCCAATCCACCCAACTAAATAATTCACAACCTGCCTCCTCTAACTTACAGTTAACTTCAAAAATGTCTAACAAGGAAGCTCTTGATATCTTTATTAGAAAACACGTCACCACTGAAATGGTTGACTATTTGGTCACTGTCACTCAATCCATAATAAACGTCAAGACCCCAGTTGAAAAGTACCCATCTCCTCCAACTACTCCAGGTAAATATCCGGACGAAAAAAAAGCAGTGTCTTTGAAATCTTTCATCGTAAACTTGATTAGATACTCCAATGTTCAAGTACCAACTTTAATGGCTACATTAGTTTATTTGAACAGATTGAAGCAAATTTTACCATCCGATCAAATTTACGGGATTGAAACTACCCACCACAGAATTTTTGTTGGTTGTTTGATTTTAACGGCTAAATATATCAATGATAGTTCTCCATTGAACAAGCATTGGGCCAGATACAGTAGCGGATTGCTATCCGTCAAAGAATTGAACGTTATAGAAGTTGAAGTTTTGAGTTATTTGGATTGGGATTTAAACATAGCTGAAGAAGATTTACACGAGTCTCTTCAACCATTCTTAATTCCAATTAAAAACAAGTTAAGAATGAAAGAACATGAAGAATTCCTCAAGAAACAAAAAATCCACGAAAAAAACAAACTATCTTTATTATCCAAAAAGCCAAGTATGAAATCTCTCAAGAAATCAGCTTCCTTTTCCTCAATCAAAAGAATGCTCAACCCACCACATTCCGCTACTTCTGTCTCTTCTTACGAGTCAGTTACTCCTACCTCTGCCATGTCTTCAAGCTCATCCATTTCTTCTATCAGTACCGAAGTTTCCCCAATTAAAATGGAAAAAAACCATTCTTCTGTTCCTTCTCTTTCCAACTCCGCATCCACTTATTCTTCGGTGAGCTCTTCAGCTTACTCTTTAAACAACTCTTCATCTTCATCTCTCCAACAGCCATCAGGAGAAGAAGACGATTTCAGTTTTGTTGAGCCTCCAACTAAGGCCATCACTGTGGGAAAATCTTATTCTCCAATGTACTTGGATGCATCAGGCCACACTAAATCAATCTTTTCTTCCCCTAAGAACTTGTTGGCCAAATTAGGTTCCAGATCGTCTTCTCCAAAAATGGCGTCTCCACAATTGTACCGCATAGATTCAAACATTTCTTCCAAAAGTGGCTCTTCAACTAAATTAATGAGCCCAATTGCCAGCTTGAGAAACAAGTTCTCTCTCGGTAAGAAAAACACTAATGCTGCTCATAAAGTTAAAGAACATGAAGCGACTATTGCTGACCTTATGGCTCTTGAAAATGTCAAAAATTCAAGCGTCACATGTTTAGAACAGCCCGCCATGATACACAAAAGTACAGTCAAGCATTCTGTGTCTTCTAACAACTTGAGACATTTCAGCTCTGTCCGTACAATTGTGTAAACCATTATCTTAACGTTCTCTCTATTTTTAACGACTTTCAAAAATAATGGGCTGGATCCCATTCAATTCTTATCAATATTATGATCATGACTTTTATGACTAGTAAATTAGTCTCATTCAATTCTTAACTCTTTTTTTTAATCATCATTAATCTCTCTTTTTAACGCTTTCTTATTTCTTCTTTTACCACAATTTCATTCTACCTATCTCATTCTACCATCTTTAATGCTTTATATCTAAGGGAAATATATTTATTCATATCGCTTTCTGAAATATTTTGTTTGCAAGCATTTCTATTACTACAGCAGTACAAATAACAACCAACAACTGTACATTAAATCTATCAAAAGTTAATAGTAAAACAAAAATAACATATAAAGTAAAACAATTAGCTCCTTATTTCTCTTTCACAAAAAAAATAAGTAAAACATTCTATTCGTCACGCTCTGCTTCCTCCTCCAAAGAATTATAAACGTTCTTTGACAAGATTCTCTCCAATTCATTCTTGATAAATTGAACCTTGTCAGCGCTCACTACAAGATGTGTATCATCTATATCCTCTACTATTATATCATGCCTCTTGGAGTCTATATCTATTATAAGAGCCTTGATTGATGGATCGCTAAACATTATCAATAGTTAATATGCGTTCATTTCATTTATATGATCTAATGAAGATAGCTGAACACGGATCGAAAACTTACCATTTTACAAGAGTACCTTTGAAAGCTCTCACCATTATCTGCAGTTTCTATTGAAATTATTCTTAAGGAAAAATCAGAGCTTCTTGGAAGTGTCACAAGAACTTTTCGAGTGTGCATTTAATAAAGGCATATCGAATCAATCAGTTAGTGAATGTTTTGAGCTTTTTGCCGGCTAAAATTGACAACTTTAGTGATTTTTTTTTCTCACTAGTCTCATGCTTCATTTTTTGATTTTTTTTTTTGGAAGATTACAACATAGTAGCGCATTAAATTTAGAAATGTCACTTTGAATTTTCACATAGAAGATATCCTCCATTTCCTACTTGAAACTTTACTCATAACAAATAAAAATATGTGTACTCATTATTATATAACTAACTTAGAAACATATATCACCTCATTCAAAATTGATTCCATTACCTGGGTTCCATGTTTTGGGAAGTTTATTGCTCTTGTCATCTTTGCTAATGGAAGTATTAATTTCAGTTTCCAAATCTCTTGCTTCAAGTCTTCTTTCATCTATATATTTATCAATCATGGTGATTGTACTGTTACACTTCACTAAGAAACTATTGTAAAAAGTAACTGCTTGATCCAAATTATTAACGAGTTTGATAAAATCATCATAATTATTTTGTAATTTTGTAAGAAATTCTTCGTTTAAATTTCCACTTTTAATTTGCGAAATATTTTTAAGGGATATGAATTCGTTGAATGTCGTTTCTAATTTATTCTCTAGACTTTGTTGTTTTATTTTTTCATTTTGAACTACTCCCAAATCTGATTTAAATTCAGAGATATGTTCTTCATAAATTTTTTCGAAGAATGGTTGACAAGTAGAATCAATTATTTTGTTTTGTTTACTTAAAACTTTATATTCTTCTATGATTTTTGGTAAAACGGCCATTCTTGTTGATTTGATATCTATAATAGATAAAAAATTCTTTCTTTCTTCCTTAAGATTTTCTGATTCTAAGATAAGATCTTTTAACTGTGAAATCTTCGAATGCAATTCTCTGTTTTCATCAAGATTTAGATCACGTAAATTGCTGTTAATTTTGTTATTTTCTTTCATCATCTTAGATAGATCCTCAGCGGTCAGATGACTCAACAATTTGAGAGAATCTTTGATTTTAATATAACTGTTCTCAATTACCAAATCTCCATGCTTCGCCAGCATTAAATAGTTATCCAATTTTTGAATTTCATCAATCAATGATCTACCAACCAAATTAGAAGGCTGCCTAGTCCAGTAAATAGTACCGTATCTTTCTCTTAATAAGTTATCCTCATTGAATTCCAATTCCAATCTGTGCTTACAACCATCAACGTATTTGTATGATTGATTCTTTAAATTATCAATGTCATGTATGGTACTTTCAATTCTTTGAATACCTCCTAAATTTTTAATTTCTTCTAACTTCCCAACAAAACTATGCGGTAACGACGAATTATCTTCCAATGAATCAATGCAAGCTGGTAAATTACGAGAGCTGAGAAACTTGTCTAATCCTAAATTTAATTTATTAATTATATCATTAAAGGATTCTTTCACATAAAATTCCTGTCGTTCTCTAAATGCCTGTGATGTTTGAATCACGTAAAACGGCAATAAATCTTGAAACAATGGTCTTATGGATTTATTTGGTGTTTCCAATTCTTCAAGAATAATAGGTTTAACCATGGGTGCCGGCGGAATCGGTTCAAGAGTCTCAAATGGCGGAACAAGTGTCAAGTAAATTAAATCGTTTTCTTTCTCAGATGAATCTAATGTACCTTTTAACACAGAATTGAATTCATAGATATCTTTGGATAAACCAGGATCACACAACTTCAAAAATTTTAAAGATTTATTAGACAATACAAGACTTTGTCTTAGCCTTGAAACCTCATCACCATGTTTTTGTTCAGAACTACACACTAATGCATATCTATATTGCGATACTGCTTCAAAATGAAATTTTTTAACATGGACATAATTATAATAACTAGTCTTGAAAATATTTAATTTCTCTGCAATGTTCATAGAATTTTCATAATAAATCGATGCCTGTTTACTCAATCTAGCCAATATACTATCTTTCATTGAGTTTCTATTAGCTTTGACCCATATAAGTTCTTGAGCTTGTGCTAACATCAACCATTTTAAAAAATTGATACATTCAATATCAATATCGGATGGCAAATGTGGAATTAAATCATTATACTTCATGAGTAATCGAGCAGTATATTCAAAACATCCAGATGAGATTTGAAGATTGTTGCAATTCTTCTTAATATTTTCATCAGTGTCATTCTTGGACATACTAATCTGAGAGTATGCAGCAGCTATATTGAATGCCATATTTATCAATTCAAATTTTAAAGATTTGAAACGGATAGGTTGATTCTCATTAGAATATGTTAAATCATTACCATACCAAGTAGCAGTGAACAAATCATTCGGAAATTTGGGGATTAAGCAACTCCGTAAACTTAACATATAATCTTTTAAAGTCTGTAACTGCATTTGGTTGGTGATTATATCATTTGTTACGCTGTATATTTTGAATCTTAAGATTTTCAAATATTCAATATCATGTTGAAAGATTGTAGCTGTTTGATAGTACTCTTGTGAGATAATATTATTTAAAATAACTTCTAGATCAAGTTTATCTGTAGATCGGTAACTTATAGATATGAAGCTTGGGCTCATAGTTATTTTGAATTAGATCTGTAAAAAAGAAGTAAACCAACCAAATATTTAATTTATTGATACATACACCTTGAAATGTATGAAAGTTGCTATGATATTAGTAATAGTACGTCTCAGTAATGTATAATCAAAGTATTAATAATGTGCAAAAGGATTTGTAAATAATAGAAGAGTGTTTTTTTAATAATTTTCTTTTTGACTGATTTTAGATTACAGGATAGCGGAAGAAAATGCAATATCAGGCACGTGACCAACAATTGTAACGCTACTAACTTAAGATTAGATTATTGATGAAATACATTCTGAAATACGTTTTAGTTAGTAAAAGCTTATAGTTAAGCATTTTAAAAAAAAGGAAATTTTTTTCTTTCAAACTGTTCTACATAATCATAATTATGAAGATTTATTTGTAATTGGCCAGCTTATTAATTTATTTTTTATGGTATATTTTTCAAATATTTGACTCACATAAAACATGCTGCTTGTGCAGGACCAAATTTGGTGGCCATTTCAACAGCAGCAGCACCCCAATCACAGCCATGGTTATGAGAGCCTTTGATAAGACCAGCTCTTTCAGAAGCTTGCTCCAATGTGAAACACGTCAAAATACCAAAGATGATTGGAACATCCAATTCCTTTTGCAAACCCATCAATTCTTTGGTGGATGAATCTGCAATGTATTCAAAATGGGCGGTGGATCCCTTGATTAAAACACCTATGGAAATCACAGCATCTAAGGGTTTATCCAGGAATTTGCATTGTTCAATCAATCTCTTAGTGGCAAAAGGTAATTCGAATGCACCTGGCACACTTTGTATAATTATGTTCTCCTTGTTAACTTTAAACTCTTCCAATTTTTCCAAAGCACCTTCTACTAATGAATCAATGATTTCTTTATTCCAGCGAGCATGGACGATACCGATACGTAACCGAGATCCGTTGTAAACTTTATCAACAGCACCTAAGCCTTCTGCGACCATTTTTTTTTTTTGTTATTGATGATATTTATTAATCTACTGATAGGATATGTAGTACAATTATCCAAACTTTACTATTATTACTACTAGCAAGATCAAAGTTGGAAAAAATTAGTTAAAATTGCCAAAATTGATGTGAAATACTTTGGCTTTTAACAGTTACTTCGGTCGAGGTCTCCAATTTTTTTCAGAGTTCGACATTTATTCTTGTTACTAAGAAAAATCACGCGCACCCAAATTATTACTAATAAAAGAACTGTGCAGAAGTTGAGTAATGTTGCATGATTTGAGAACTGAATTTCTCAACATGAAAGTTTAATCCCGAATATGACAATCAGGGTACAGTAAAAGCCATTCATTTTAAACTTATAAACTAACATGGTGAAAATTATTTGTGCCAGAGACTTTAGAGAAGTGAGATAATTTTGCAGATGGAAATATCAGTGGGGGAGGTTTTTTTTTTTTTTTTGCTATTTTTTTTGACACCACCAGTCGACAGCTACAGTAGGTTTATTTATAGTTTTTTATTTTTCATCATGTATTCTTTTTTTTTTGTTAAGCTTTACATTTCTACAAACTATGCCTCTTCAAAATCAAAAGGTTTATTAGATACTTCAACCCAGGAATAGTGCAGTCAGACTCAAAGCAATATCCTTGCAATGCTGGAAAGAACATTTATAACTAATAGTATTACTCTCTCTGTTTGCACATTCAACGGACATAATCAGTATTCTAGAAAGGACGAAGGTGAATTTCCCGCACTCAAGGGATACTGGTTCTGAAGAAGAGAAGAGCCCACCCAAGTATCAGAAAATAAGCGTTGATGGTAAACAGGGCATACCGTTCCCTCAAAGCTGCAATAAAATGGCCAATTGTCTGCATAATACATGTAAAAACAATGATTCAGCTATCAATAATCGCAGATCAAATCCAAGTTATAACTATTCTTTGTATGTGGGGCATTTTTCAGCAGTTATTGTCAAGGGTAAGGCAGGAAAACTGAAATTGTTAACCATGGCGGAATTGAAGACAAAAGAAAAGTCAGGGATCAATATGAAGCTTCGGCAGCTGATACATTTCCAATCTCTGAAAGATTCATCAAATTCCTCTTGATTAAATTCAGGTTTTTCAATTCGTCATGTATATAGTTGTCTTTTGGTATTGGCTTCGCTTTTGTATCCGCGAAACTTTTTCGTTCAACTTCTCGCGCATATTGAACCATGACTAGTGTGAAATGTCTAGAAAATATTTGTCTTATCGATGTTTGATACGTATTTTTCTTGTTCTATATTCATCATATATTATTTTCGCAAGTCCTTTGTTTACTATTTTTTCTAATACTGTATTCTAAATCAAAATCTCAAAAGTATATCTTACAATTGATATGTTTAATGGCTTTTATAATAATGTATTATCAAAATAAATGTTTCTTCACAAAAAAAAAAGTATTAAAGAACGATACAAATGAACAGAAAAGCTATTTGATATCTTCATTTCAAAACCCAATCCAATCAACTTAATTTACTTCTTCTTCGTCCTCGTCCTCCTCGTCATCATCATCGTCTTCTTCAATAGCTTCTTCATCATCATCGTCATCATCATCGTCGTCATCATCAGAACCCAAAGCACTGAAAGCATTAAACGTATTGTTACGAACGTCAGCGGCCGCTTCTCTTGAATCAGCAGCGGCTCTGGTACCAATGCGTTTAGTGTTTGGCTTGGCCTTGATAAGACTGGCAGCCTTATGGTTTTCTTTGAAATCATCACGAACCTCTGAATCATCATCATTACTAACAGATTTCTTGTTACCTGCCTTGTTGTAAGTGACCCAACCATCAGCATCAACTTTAGGTTGTTCATGTTTTCTGTGGTTTTTCTTGGCGAACTGTGGTCTGTTTTCGTGACGAGAAGAACGTCTTCTGAATGTAAATTTGTTTTCGCCTTCTGCGGTGTGTTTCTTTTCGATCTTTTCTTTTAATTCAGCGATCATGCTGGTGAAAGTGACAATGTCAAATTCTTTTGGAGCTTGAGCATTTGGCTTTAATTCCAATAATTGTTCAGTAGTGTAGACTTGCATTTCGTGAAAAGATGTGGAAAAATTTTGTTTACTTAAAAATAAAGTGGATTGCCAGATTCGGATTATTTGTAGTTAGTTGATAGGTTTATAGATGTTGAATGTTTTTGGTTGATATCTGTAGATGATGGTGGAAAAATATTTGAATTTTCCTTTATTTTTCTTTTATATTTTTTTCACGTCGACTGACCAAAAACTCTGTAGGAAATGGTTGGTGTCCAGATGTTACAGAATAGATTCAATGTCCGGGTGGCATCTCATCTATAGCTTCAAATTTGTGTTTGTCCCATTTAATAAAATATTTCATTTGACTATTTTTAAAAACTGTAAAACTTCTCATTTTTGATCAACTGTGAAAATCTATTGATAGCTTAAAGTGATTGATATTAATTAAGGTGAAAAAAAAAGAACAGTACAAGCTACAAAGTTATAAAATATGCCTACCGGAAAAAGTCTATTGAAAGTATCCAGACAGCTGAAGAAGTCTAGCGGACCAGGATTCGCTGTTCATCCGAAGAGTCGTAAATTTGGAAAGTTGAACAAGGCCAGTTTGAGAGAAAGTAAAGTAGAAAAGAAGAAGAACTTGCATTTAGAAAGAAGAGAGCATGAATTAAAAAGATTACTTTTTTTCCAAGAAGCCGTCGAAAACAGAGTCAATGATGTTAAAATAAGTTTTACCATGGATGAAGTTAAAGTGTTTATCGAAGCCTACATCTCCAGATTCGACGAAGAACTAAACGCATTAATCAAACAGCGAAGACCAGGTAGACCAGCTACCAAGAGACAAGATTTGTTGGAGGATCAGAAATCAAAGAATGTCCATGAGTATGCTACCGGGTTCAATGTTCCAGCTTTGAATGATCCTATCAATGTTGAGAACTTGATTAAGTGGAATGGTACCATTGGGGGTGTTACAAATATTAAGTTCCATCATTTGGCAATTGACGCCACTAGTTTTCCAGAACAGAATAAGACTGACACCGTAATGTCATCTTGAATATATAGCACGATAAATATCTATCTAATAAATGAAAAAAAATGTCCTTATTTTTTTTTTCTCAAATATTTTTTCCAGTGAAACAAATGTTAAGTGCCAGAAGTTTAAACGTTGAAAACAAGCATTTATAATTATGGTCATTGTATATACATCGCTAACGATCTCTTTAAAAGATTTTCTGTAGCCTGGTAAGGAAATGCGTAAATTGAATTATTTACTTGATAAAGTGGCCCAGTTGGTTTGATGCCGATTCTTGAAGAAGAGCTTGCCAATAATGTGTGTATCGTAGTGCGTACTACCCTCCACATACAATTTCAATTTCAAATTCAACACCCAGAAGATTTAAGTATAGAGGAAAAGAAAAAAAAGATCTCAGAAATCTACATATGAGAAAAAGGTTGTTCAAAATCAAGCTGCAACCATTAGAGTAACTTATAGAATTCTTACAACTGTGCCTATTATTACATCGACAAAGTAATATTCAAACAACGAATTGGGTTTAAAATGCTTAGTATTAGAAGAGGTATTCATTCAACTGCAAGTCGGTTATTCGCCACGTCGGCAGTGAGATCTGCTGTGATTGAAAATCAACTTAAGACAGAGACAAACAAATTAGAAAAGACCCTTACCAAGTTCTGGGATAAGATACATGTTGAAAGTAATGACAAGGAGGTCATGATAAAGTTGGACAACAAATGCATCAGAACTCCGTTGGGTTATGATTTAAGATTACCTAAGGAAAAGCAATTATTAGCACAATTAATTGCGTTGGAATGGAGATCATTACCTAATTTACTGATGAAACCACATCAACTCCCATTAACATCTTTAGCTGCTAGAGCTTTAGATTTTCAGTTGTCAGAAGGATCTACTGATGCACAAGTAAAAGCCAAGATTGGTGATCGTGAAATCGTGAATGAAACAATGCTTAGATATTTGGATACTGATACGTTGTTAATCTTTGCCCCACTTGAAGAATTTGAGGGTAAATTAAGACAAGAACAAGAAGAATTATACAAACCTTTGATAGCAGATGTTGAGAAATTCTTGAGTAAATACCATCCAACACATGAAAAAATTAAATTAAACTATCTTGATGTGGAGCTTCATGGCATTAGCTCCAACAGACAAACTGAAGCTACCAAGATTGCAGCCACTAATTTTTTAAACTCTTTAAATGTTTGGCAATTTATAGCTTTTGAAAAAGCTGTGTTGAGTAGTAAGAGTTTCATCTGTGGTATCTATACTATTATGTTATTAGCCAAAGATGCCGATATCGCAAAAATCCCGTTAGAGAAAATTATCAGAGCTTTCCACTTAGAAACTATTCATCAAACTGGCAGATGGGGTGAAGTCGAAGATACGCATGATGTTGAAAATGAAGATATGAGAAGAAACTTGTCATCCTCCGCCTTGATTGCTTACAAATAAAAGGAATTATTTCTGTAAATAATGAAAAAAAAATTAAATATTCCTTTTTTTTTTTTTTTTTTTTTTTAAAAAATTCATACTTTATAATATAGAGATGTTATATTTGCTGAAACCTGTAGCATTAAAGCCGTGATACTTCACGTTTATTAGTTTATAGGACAAAGAAAATATCTATAAATCGAGATATAAACATATATTTGAGGGTTAAGGAGGATAGAAAAAGAAAAATCTAAGAGATAACGTTATTGAAAGAACCTTCTGTTTCCTTGGTCTCCCAAAACAAAGGACCGACATCATGGTTACCGTAATATTTCCAACCTTGTTCAGTGACGTGGTATAAGTTGATGGAACCACCGGAGTACGCATCTCTATGTGTAGCAGCCAAAATACTTCTCTTACCTAACTGTAAAGCTTCCTCCACCGTAAGATCCCAGTGCCAATTAGAATCCAAGACACCATAAGCAAAAGTTTGACCGGATCCAACACAGAAAATATCACCTTTCAATCTTGTACCATCGGAATCCACATAGTAAATAGTTGGACCCTCTTTCTTGGTATATCCACAGACCATTGTACCCATGGATAAGCCCATTCCCTTGTAATTGTAAACCAAGTTACCCAAGATCTTAGAGGCCGAGGCCACGGATATTCTTTCTTTGTTTCTCAATTCGTGCAAACGACATTGTGTACCCAACCAGGTCTCCCAGTATTGGCAATCGGCGGCACCGCCAGCCATGGTACCCAACAAAAACGGATTGATTTCAATGACCTTTTTCACGGTCTGGGAAGCAATCCAGCTGCCGGCAGTGGCACGAGAATCAACAGCGACAACGATCCCCTCTTTGAACCTGAAGGCCATTGTTGTCGTACCGTGGGCGATCTTGATCTTACAGTCTGGGTTTGTGGCGTCATCAGTGTGGGCTCTCAAGAAAGCGGTTGGCTTTGATATCGGAGGAAGGGCCAACGACGGGGTGATCGACGTCAAGCTGTGCGGATTCAGCAACAAGTTGTGGCGTAAGTTGTCTTCACGACTCTCTGATAGTTTATTGGCAATTGCGTTCATTTTCGCGATATGTTGCAGTACTGTGTGTAATAAGGCAGTTTGCGTGGAGCAGAAGCAATATGGTCAATTGGTCTGTATTCGAATAATGATAGCTTTTGGATAAACACACCGTCTACTAGCTGATTATTTGCAAGACGAGTGGCGGTAATATCATGTTAAATCATTCAAACTACACCTTTCAACGTATGCGAGGAGGCAAAAGCATTTTTTTTTCCTCCTGTTACTGGGCCGGGCTCGTCAAATCCAGAACGTTACGAGCGATGCAAGATCCGGCACGGTTTTGAGCGATGCTAAACGAATAAATGAGCACGTGATGCACGTGCTCATTTATTGTTTTATTGTTTTCTATTTCTCTCTTCTCCCCAATTCTTTCTTGCTTCTCCTCATTCCTGAATACTGTAAAGAACAACAACAAAAAAAGCAGTCAGTCTCCTTCCTCTGTCATACTGCGAATTAGAAATTTCCGGTGTAAAAAAGAATCCGACTATGTAATTTAATTTTGTGCGGTTTTGAGTTCTTGCAGCTGCTAGAAAAAAGGATCCTCTCTAAAAAGAAACTCAGACAAACTAGAAACCAAAAGAAATAAAGCCTAATCATTGCGGAAATCAGCTTTGGCTACCAAAACAATCATCACCATACATACCGACAATTCATCTCATCCCATTGGAACACGTCAGATTCAAAAAGATAAGCTTGAATAGCATTGCGTTATTCACCGCCTGATACAGACATATTTCATTCCTTTCCTCTTACCTGCCGATATCAAAGACGCAATACAGAACTTCTTGACCGCCCCTGATTTCGTACGCCGTCTCAATTATGTACAATGCCACCATCAGATCCTTCTCCAGCTCCTAATAAGAAAGACCAAAGACAAAAAAACAGACCAATAAACATTACCGAGAGCCAGGCTTTGTGCTCAAATACTAACGCTACCTCGACTCCCTACACGTCCGCTATAAAAAACTCGTTGATAAACTATGATTTCTTTCCAACAGACACTCTAGTGGACATGGACCCAAACTTCTGCCCGAACAACAATTCGACTTCTTCTGGCAGCCACCATCCGAGATCCCACACCCGTGGGGCGTCCTCTTCCTCATCCGGCAATCTCATGCACATCAACAGCAGCAGTGCCAGGATGCCTGTTTCTCATACTAACAAAAATAACAAGCCTGCAAGACCAACCTTGATAACTGGATACAACTTCTCCAATAACTTTGTAGAGTCTCCAACCAGCCTTTTTTTTTCAACCGGAAGTTCGCAATCGGCTTCCAATAGCAATCTGGTAACAGACACCCCAATCACCCAAATAAACAAGCGCATCCAGAAACTACAAAAAACAATTCCTGATAATAGTGATTCCAGTACAAGCAATCTAGACGTTCTAAACAATAGCAGTTTCTCCAACATATTTCCAGCTGCTGCAAGAGACGCAACAGAATATAGAACACAACCAAATTCATTTAATGACTCTTCAGTCGATATTTCCAAACTTCGCTCTTCTATCCTTGTCAATCAGCTGCAGTTTTCTAAAAAACAGACACACAACGAACATCTCCCTATATCCGATTCTTTATATGATATAATAGATGACGATGATGATGAAGTGGACCAAGAAGACAAAAAAGTTGAAACTAAACCACTCTCCAAGAATGATAAGAAATCATTTATCAATACCAACAAGCACTCTGAAATCGTCGGCATAGATACCGCACAAAGTGACTCACAGCTCAATCAGGAAAATGTACTGGATGAAGATAATTCTTTTATGCACAACAGATCCACGCTTTTGGAACGTGACTTCCCTGCAGAAATATTACCTTTTGAACTCTTGGATAAGAAAGATGGAGATTATTATATCAATAACGATAGGGCTGCTTCCTTGTATTACAATGACAACTATGGGTCTTTAACAAATGAACTCTTTGATGATATTATTAATCCGTTAGAAGATACGCGATTAATGAGAGTCAGGACAGAGAAGAAAATATCAGCGCTTCCCAACAATGATGCAAGTACCCGAGGTGGTCCCTCTGATTATTTGTTGAAGTCTGAAAACAAAAAAGAGCATAAGATGAGACCACGTACGTATTCCGAATCTGAAACAGCCAACTTTTCTACGGTTACTGGGGAGCGCTTATATTATGATAATAAACATAGACCATTTTACAGTTTACATGCCAATCATGAAAAATTGCAAGATGATTCTATTCATTCTACAAAGAACAATAGTGCCATCAGTGTTAATAAAAGTAAAAAATCTTTGCATTCTAAAAAAAAATCGGTGAAAAATAATGGGAAATTGTTGAAGGAGAAATCAGCCATCGAGGATTCTTACAGTGGTTTAAATGTAAACTCTCAATCTGACATCAATGTTAACGAACCTCACAATACGCTTGTTAAATTTAATAATTATAACAGTTCTTTAGATTTGGCTGAGAAATTGGCGATCCCAACCAATATTACTCTTCATGGTGGTACCATTGTCCCTGATGAAAATTACAAGCCCGTGTTTATGCATAAAACTTCTTATAATAAATCACTTGAGTTATCAAAGACGCATCAATTGGCCACGTCTACGATGGCATTACTAAATAACAATAGCAATAACAATAACCGTTTAAGATTGCATCCTAACGTTACAATATATCATAATTTTGAAAGTTTGTTAGGCTGCGAGGATGAATATATTTCAGGTTTGGATTTCAAAACAAGTATTGGTCAGTGGTTTCTAGATGATAAGGATTATGATCGTTTTTACAAATTGCAAGTCATTTCTAGTCATATCCACGATACATCTAAAGATGACGAAACTAAAGTGTTGGTCACTATTCACAGTTTACAAAATATCAAACATATTGATGAAGACCATGATGAATTGACTGCTGATATGCCTAATCATGATGATGATCCACACTTATCTGATGCTCCTCATGATTACTCGTTCAAACATGTCACAAATTCAGAAGCTGACACATATGGTAAATCTGAGAAAGTTGACGCTATTGATAAAACTAAAATAATATCCAATGATATTCTTGATAATACCAATAGCAGCGTGATTTATGATTCTGGTTCGGAATTAAAGTTGTTAAGAAATGAAAACTTGAAGAATTATTCCAAGAGTATCTTAAATATTCATGACACAGATTATAATAATTTTACAGGTGGACATTCAAAATTGAAAGAGATTCCTGAGTTCATCATAAATAAATCCAAGAGTACAACCACGAATTTGAACAATAAAGTGAAGAAGACTTCGCCAGTTCAACTCGGAGATACTGTTGGGAACACATCTTTGAGAATACAACTGCCAAGGGAATCACCAAAGAAATTGTTTAAACAAGAGCTGCAAAGATTAACGACTCATCATGATAAGAAAGTTTCTCCTACCATGTCTACCACTAAGCACGTTAGTAAAGGATTAGCTATTGGACGCACGACTGTTTTACCCGCACCATCCGTTAAGGTGTCCACTACTGATATTATGAGTAAACTGTCGACTCTTCATCATGAAGATGAACATCATCGTGGCTATGCAAATTTGGAACACGGGACGGTTGTTGTTGATAATAGTCTTTCATCTAGCACCAGCTCCTCAGCTAATTCTTCACCTTTAGTAATTAATGAATTGAAAAGGAAATTATCTAGTTTAGTGTCACCTATCGAGGAGGCAGAAAAGAAAAGTAGTATTATTTCCACTATTCCTGAAAAGAAATTAGAAGTAAAACACGATTTGAAAAATGGTAATTCTACAAAAACTGTTGAAACTTTAACACAGTCTTCAGTTATTAAGAAATTATCCACTGATGATAAATCAAAGCGAAGTAATGAGGTGAGCGATGAATCTTTTGTTGATTATGATGCTATAATTAATAAGCTTCCGAACAACTTTGTTCAATTATCATTTACTAAAAGAAGAAACATTTTACTTGAGCTTGTTCCAAAGAACACCAAGCTGTTAGATTCGAAACTATTGTTGCACAAAATTAAGCAAAGATTCTCCAATAATCCTCAGCAGAGTAAAACTGTCAACAAAAAATCATTGCACCCTAGCGCTGCAACAATGTTTTTATCTCGCGCCAGCAAAGCTGCAACCAAAGTTGCACCTCCAACTAAACAAAATATTGACGTGAAGGGCTCAGTTGTGATGCATCACGAATTGGGAAAAATCATCGGGTATGGGTCTTGGGGTATCGTCAGGGAATGCTTCAGTTTGAATCCAGAAGATAATACGGATGCAGTAAACACAAGTGATGCATCTCATAGATTGATTAGAGCTATTAAAATTGTGAAAACTAAGAATGAGTTGGTCAAAAAATGTTTCCAGAAGGAGATTCGCATTTGGAAGTTACTTAATCATAGAAGGTTGTTACCATTATTGTTTGTAAAAGAAACAAGCTATGCTATTTTCTGCATTACTCCTAGAATTTATGGCGGTACTTTGTTTGATATTGTATCGAACTGGGGTGAATACAATGATCCTAATTCACCTATAGTTATTTCCAAGAGATTGTTATTGATTAGAAAGTTTGCGTTCGAGATTTTGGATGGCCTCAGTTATATGCATTACAATGGTATTGTTCACGGTGATTTAAAGCTTGAGAATTGTTTAATTGATGAGATTCGTAATCCTTCAACAAACAAAGTGGAGAACCACATCTTAGTTTGTGACTTTGGTATGAGTACTTTTTATATCGATCCTGAAAGAACAAAAAACAACGTGACCTCTTCGGCTAGAGCATCATATACGATGTTGAATGAACGTAACCATGTAACCTCATCATTATCAACAACTTCATCAGAGACTCATGCAAGCAGACCGTTGATTCCACGATCTTCTTCGTCTGGCTTTTTGGCTACGAAGAACACACAATTACAAAAAATTGTCTTTGATAGATCTAAAACACATGATGATACACCAATGCATATCACACAAAGACAATATGGACCAGCACCAACTTCCACAAGCTTGAATATCTTACCTATAGTATTCAATTACATTCAAAATGATCAGCCGAGCAATGACAAGACTCCCATGCCACATACACATATTGGTTCACTACCTTACGCATCGCCTGAGATCTTATTGCCTAATCCGCCGCCTCTTGGACCTACTGCTGATATTTGGGCTTTGGGTGTTTTACTTTACACCATGATTGTTGGTAGATTGCCATTCAAGCATAACTTTGAGCCTAGATTGACTGCCATTATTGCCAGAGGTAGATTTGATATTCAATCTTTACAAAATGCAGGGGGTAGTGATCCTGCGTTAGTGGATATTGTGAAAGGCTGTTTGACCAAAGATATAACTCTTAGATGGGATCTAGAAAAAATTGTTGAGGCTTTACAAAGACCTACAATTTGAGAGTATTTGTAGACCTGAATGAGAACTAAAATGACTAAGGGCTAGATTTTCATTGTTTCAATTCACATCATATGTTATTATTATGATTGTTTTATTAGTTTATTATTGTTTTTTTTATCCTTTACTTTTCTTTCTGTGTTGGTTTGTTATTGCTAGTGATCATTCATTTTCTGATCTTTTGTTTTTACTTTTTTTCTTTCTGTTATATTTTCTTTTTAATTGCTCCTAAATTCTTTTCTCAACTGATTATTATTATTTATATATTATTCATCATTTATACGTTAATTTTTATAGCATAGGCTACATTTGTTTCAATAAGATGGCTGGCCAGTCAGATGTAGAGATGCAACAAAAAAAACTTTTGACGTGCTTTTAGTTCCAATTTAGGTCACGTTTTTCATGCACTCTTTGTTGTCTTTTCTGTTCCGTTCACACTAATGGAGAAGGCCACCGAAGTTTGTGGTCTGGTCTCAAAACGAAACGAACATTATAAAAAAAAAAGATTTTTACAATTATATAAAAATCACGAATGGCACATGATTTGGTCTTTTTTTTTTTGTTTATTTTCTTTCTTGCTACAAACCTTGTATACTAACAGTTATTCTTCTCAAGTCACGAGGACACTATTATTTCAACATCCAACAATATCGAAGTTACCCTTTTTGACAGCAAATAAGCCAGTGGGTTGTAACATCTACCATATATTAAAGTATTATTAAAGCCAGAGATTTTCTTTTGATAATATTGAACCAGAATTCACAAACAAAAAAAAAATTTTTTCAAGGGAAAACCTTTTGCTCAAATATCTATATTAATCCCTTAGCCGCCAGCCAATATGAGTTCCACACAAAAAAGATCAGCTGAAGATTTACAATCTGACAAGTCCAGTAAGATTAGTAAAGTTTCTGAAGAACAAGTGATAGATTCTGAGTTGTTATCTCACGACTCTAATGCCAAAATTAAGATAGAAAAAATTACGGCTGAAAGAGCCGCCGAAAATACATCCAAAAAATCAGACACAGCATCGAAGGACTCTGATAACCTTGATGACTTAAGAACCAAGAAGACATCTTTGGATTATCAAACAATGTTGACAAAGCAAGCTGAGAGTGATCACAATTCCGAAAAGGCAAGCGCTTCTGACTCTGCTTCAGAGTCCAGCCCTACTTATACTGCTGATGCTTCTGCCACTGAGCCAGCTGCTGCGGCGCCAGAAGTTAAGTCACGTAGTAAGAAAGAGGATAGTTTGGATGTTGGCACAAAACCAGTCAAACCAGTTCTATCGACTGATGATTCACAGAGACAAAGAAAAGAAAGTCATAAGGTAGTGGAGAAAAAGAGAAGAGACAATATAAACAGAGGAATTAATCAATTAGCTGCTTTATTGCCATCTGCTGAAAGCAACAAGTCACAAATATTACAAAGAGCTGTTGAACTTATTAAAAGATTGCAAGAAAGCGCTACGAACAACATGGAAAAATGGACTTTTGAAAAATTATTAACTGACCAAGCCATTGCTGAATTATCTGCATCCAATGAAAAATTGAAGGAAGAATTGGAGAGAACATATAGAGAATTAGAGTATATTAAAAAACGTTTCAATGATGAGAAACCCGAAAAATAAGTGTTGTCTTTTATGATATTACTTAGTTTTCGTAGTATTATTGACCATATGTTACAGTCTGCTTTTTGATATATATTTATGAATATATTGATTTGTTTTTACTTTTTATTGGTCAGAAGGAGTTTCCCAAGTTATATAAACTTTCCAAAGAAAGAGATACTATATTTTTAGTTTTTTCTTTTGTAATCATGAAATTCTAGGATAAGCACTGATTCACTATAAGATCCTGTAAATTATTTTTGCAATCGAAATATATGGATTGCTGTGGCGGTGCATTTTTCAATGCTCAGTATGAAGTCATGTACCACGTAGGAGGAGTGGATTCAGTAACGGCAATTAATCCTGATCCGGAATCATGAACCATCTGAAACTTAGGTTATACAGATTTTATCCTTTATAACTGCTATATATTTGTATGTATTTATCTGTAATTACAAAAAGTCAGGTACCTTAAAAAAATGGACATAAAATGAGTTTTATGGTACGAAAAAAACTTATAGTTTATGCCACGAACTGATTTCGAAGTTTTTTTATATTCCTCTGTAATGGAGATTATGAGAATATATGTCTCAAGTAGCTTTAAATCTAAAAGCTTTTTCTAGAGTCCTATAGAATGTACATGACATTATAAACTGTTAAAAATATTCATGTTCTTTTAGATACGTGATTACTTGTACTGACGCAAGTGGATGAAAATCAAAACAATTCCGTCTTAATATTATCTAATAATGCATATGCTCGTTAGAATTTGTTGTTTTCTAATGAAATAATTTGGACTGGAATTGCTCAAATGAAGTTCTCAAGGCATATCATTATCATCAAATTGATTTTAAGACGCGTCAAAATGACGCGTTGGACCCAAATTATAATGCCCTGAAAAAAAAAAATATTTATTGAAGTAAGTATAAACATTTAACTTGCGAAGACGAGTGGTCTAAAAGAAATACTATGAAAAAAAAAATTTTTATATTTGTTACATAAAATTTGATTATTTAATTCGACTAATCCAAATTGTTAAATCAACCATAGACATCAAGGTTATTATAAAAAGTAAATATTCAATTATTTTATTATAGCTTGCGAACAATTTAAAAGAGTATTCAAAATTACTTTTGTTAGTTGAAATATTGAGTGAATTTGGAGCAAATACTACATTATTCTCAAGCATAAGACTGAGTAAGCTCGAAAATACAATTCTAATAAGTTGGTGCACAAAAGAATGTCTGGCGAGCTACCAGATATCAAAGAATTAAAACGACTTATAGAATCCTCTCATAATAATGCTGATGATGATAAGTTGCAGGAATTAACTCTTCAAAAATGTTTTGAATATATCTCAAGTATTCCTCCTGAGGATCATCTATTTTGTGATCCAAATTGTTATTATCCAGCAGTGCATTCGTTGATTCTTTTTTCATTTCCTGATTCAGATGCATTAACTTGGTATAAAGGAAAAATCGGAAATTATTTGGATTCTTGCCAAAAATGTATTTACATGTTTAATATGGGGAAAGCGTTATTAAGAAATAAGTTTTTAATTCAAAGAAATCTACAACTCGAAAGTGTAAAAAAGTTTACTGAATTAATTTTACAATGGGAAGCATCAAGATTAGTGCCGATACTTTCAAAGGCATCTCAACTTATTTCGATAGAGAAGAAGGCATTAGCAGTGAATGCATCTTCAATCACACTTGACAAACCAACATTGATGGCAATAATAGAATGTTTAAATGGTCCAGGAATGCTTAGAGTAAATTTGCAACTAAAAAGTGATTTCTTTAATGCGTTTGATTATTTATTGACAAGTAAATCTCCATTTAGATTTACACAAAGTAGACTTCCTTCAACCTCGATTTATTTCTTATTTGAAGGTTCTCAAATCCAAAAACAGTGGGCTACATCAATTATGAAGGAAATGTATGATTCTGTGAAAATGACTCCAGCTGATTTTCATGCATCTTTGGAAGAAGAATATGAACAACATTTTTATAAAATTCAATCCCCAGATTTCTATAATGATTCCAACTGCATCAGTTTTTGGAATAACATGATCCCATTGTTGTCATGTTGTGATAAGGAAGTCATTATTGAAAAGCTTCAAACGCCTGCTAATATGGAGTATATGAAAAAATTTTTGAGCTTCAAATTAGTTTCTTTGGTAACTGTGTTAACTAATCAAATAATGTCATATCAACAAGTTCCTTTGCCTTTTATGTTGAGAGCATTTGACGTTTTACTAACAAAACTCAAGGTCAATTACTGGCAATATATTCAACCATTAATTTTCAAAAATTATCTAGACACAATATTTTCCAATCCTTATTTTCTCCATTATTTGTTAACTTTAAATAATGATACAACATTTGATGATTTTGAACCACATCCTATTTTAAATGATATGCTATCATGGGTCCATCCAATGTTAGGCCTGCTTTTGGGTTCACAAAAACAACAGACTGTTTCTATCATATCAAATTTTTTTATTAAAATGGCAACAGATAATCAAATAACTATACCATCTTTCACAAAAAACTTACTAATTTCGTTATCTTGTGATATGTTGACCAAATTTCTTACCATTGATCATGATTCTTTAACTCTAAATGTCGCCTCTGATTTGCTTGCAAAATTAGAAACTAAAAGCTTGGTAGATAAGCATAGTGACGTTTTTATTAAGTTTGCTTTTGGTGGCATTAACAGTCAGCTGGGGCAACAAGATCTTGAAAATTTCAGTTTCATTCAATCATCTTGTTTAAAGTTAATCATGAAATGTTTCCAGTTTGATATCCTAAATTTTGCTCACTATAGTTTTAACTCTTATTTTCACGTGGAATCGTCCTTAGCACCTTTTTCAAAGCTACTATGGGGAAAGGTCACTAAACAGTCCTTGAAGATGCGCAAAGGTCATCCAAATCAGACTAACTCCATAACTTGGATACTTTCATCGTTGACTAATGTCTCTGGTATTCTCACAAGTAAAAAGGCTAAGCAAGCTACAGAAAAAACTACTGTGATTGATTTAACTGGAAGTCCTAGTATTGAAGATCAATATAATGAAATTATCAGATCTATAAATGCTCTTTTATCTATGTTTTTGGAAGTAGATGCAGGCTATATTAAATCAGCGCTTAAAGACATAAATGCTATGAACGGTTTATGGTCATGCCTTTTATCTGCTGAACAAGAAATTACACAAAATGCTACCTCAATTCTTTATGAAGCTTATGATAGTAATGGGAGGTATGAAGGTATTCAGGCTATCTTGAAAGATCATTTTGAAAATTGTTTATTATCATTAACTGCAGCGTTGAAAAATTTGATTAAGTCAGGTTACTATGAACCTTGTCCTAAAACTGTTAGAATTTTAATGGATGTTATTAATGCATTAAATGATCCAATAGACGGTCTTTTAATCCAGAACGATGAATCTAGCACTAATCGAGTGTTAACTAGGAGAACTTTGCAAGAATTTTGGAATCAGTGCTGGAATTTTTTGGTACACATATATAAGAAAACTATTGATTGGGCATTGCACTATAACGTATCTGATTTGGTTGAATATACAAGAGACACATTAGACTTGTCACATTTGACTTTAAATTCACTTAAAAGTTTTTCTGTTTATATCAATAATGACTCATCTGGAGATTCAGAGTTCACCAAAGAATTATTTCAGAAGATTATGAATTCATTTCAACCTATGATGGTCTGGCTTAGATTAAGTGATACTGCATTACTAACTTTATGTGTCGATTTGATTTTTAGAACTATTGACTTAGCAGCTGAATTAAATTTGAAATTTCCTGATCATGTGGTGGAGTACTTAGTTCGCTACTCCATTGTAGCAAAAAGGTTTAAAAATAAATTGGATACCAATCAAAGAAATGAAATTCTTTCGAGAGCAAGGACACTTAATGAAGAATTGGTGGAAAGAATTTTGGCAGAAGAACAACCACAGCAAGTGGCGATTACTGCGAGCTACAAACGCAGGGATAAATCAGAGGAACCAAAAACTGCCAACGCAATTTCTAAATTAGATCGCCTTAGAAGTGAACTTAAAAGCAGCAGATCATCATCTGTCACTCCTTCCGTTATTCATCCACCTAGTAAATCTGGTTTTCATAGTAGAAGACTTAAACGAGATAGTGATGACGAAAGTGATGAAAGTGATACAGATGAGAAAGGATCGAAGGGATTCGGTGAATTAATGGGAAACAAACAAAAAGATAAAATCACTCTTATGGAAAAAATGTCTATGAAGACATCTATATCTACAAAGAAGATTAATCCGGTAGATGAGCAACGCAGAAAGGAAATCAATATGAGAAAGAGATTAAATGTCAGTATGGATCCTCTTTATAAAACAATTTTGAGTTGGTCGTACACTGGAGAAGGGAATATTCCTTCAGGATTTTCTATGAATGATTACAGAAATGTCGAAGATGTTTTCAAGGATATTCCACAATATCAATCTGTTTTTCTGAACTTGCTTCTTTTGGAGGCATGGCAAGCTATTGTTCAAGCGAGAGAACTTGTATCAAACAAGCCGTTTAGTATTTTGGTAGGTTCTCGTACCTCTGTTGATAGTTTTTTTGATATTTATGCTTCTGTTAAAAAATCTGTTTTGGAAAATCATAAGATTGGTGAGTCAGATTTGCTTGTATTATCTGTATCCATAGATCCTTCTGCTAATGCCGAAGACATAAATCCGAGATCATTAGAAAATAATAATATTAACTGTTTGGCGAAGATTCGAGAAATAAAGTCGGCAAACGCGGAGTTTGCTGATATTACACTCAGAATTTCTCCAAGACAAAATCCAATGATTCCTATTTTGTCTCCGCAGACTGATATTATTGCGATGAAGGTGTTGCAAATGACGACTATAGAGAGAGAATATTCATCAGTTATGGGCTTGTCGTATTATGATATGGCTTCTAGTATTATTAAGGCTAAGCCATCTTATGAGGAAATTGAAGATGAATCTCTTTTCAGTGAATTGATTAAGATTTATAATGTAAATAAATCACAGGCTCGTGCTATTTACGGTTCTGTTAACAACAAAGGATTCTCCTTAATTCAAGGTCCACCAGGTACAGGTAAGACTAAGACGATTCTAGGTATTGTGGGATATCTTTTGACAGATAATAATTCCAATGCTATATCAGTTCCTTCAAATGGTCTGAATTTTGACAAAAAGAAAAAAATATTGATTTGTGCACCAAGTAATGCAGCTGTGGATGAATTGGTTCTTCGTTTACGTTCTTCATCTAGAAATGCTCGTGGAGAAGAATTTAGGCCTAAAGTTGTTCGTTTAGGTAGGTCAGATGCTATTAATAATGCTGTTAAAGATCTTACATTGGAAGAATTGGTTGAAAAGCAGTTAGGTTCAAGAAATGCAGACAAACCTGTCATTGATCATTCTATTAGAGAAAGGCTTAATCAATGTCTTGCTGAGAGGGATAAAATCAGGAAAGAATTGGACTCTGATAGTATTTCCGAGGAGAAAGTCATCAGCTTACAATTCAAATTGCGCGAAATCACCAAAAATAAAAATGATTTGGGTAGAAAGCTTGATGAACAAAGACAAAATGCATCCATTTCTTATCGTAACAAAGAGCTTGACAAAAGAAATATTCAATTCAAAATCTTGAATGAAGCTAACATTATATGTTCCACACTTTCTGGTTCTGCGCACGATTTTGTTAGAAATATGAATATTTCTTGTGATACTGTTATTATTGATGAAGCTTGTCAATGTACAGAATTGTCTGCGATTATTCCTTTGAGATATGGTTTTGAAAGATGCATTATGGTTGGTGATCCTAATCAATTGCCTCCAACTGTTTTATCTCAAACTGCTGCTTCTTTCAAGTATGATCAAAGTTTGTTTGTCAGAATGCAAAAAAATTATCCTGATTCTATATACTTGTTAAATGTCCAATATCGTATGCATCCTCATATTTCCGAATTTCCTAGTGAAGAGTTCTATGATTCTAAGTTAATTGATGGACCAGATATGGAACGTATTAATACACGGTTTTGGCACGAAAAGTATCCATTATCTCCATATAGGTTCTTCAATGTTTCAGGAAAACAAGAATTGAGTTCTAGAACTAAGTCTTTTTTTAACATTTCCGAAGCAAATATTGCACTTGATCTTGTTAAATGTGTGGAAAAGCTTACCTTAAAGAAGAATATATCTTTGGATGGTAAAATTGGTATCATTTCACCTTATAAGGAACAAGTTTTTAAGTTGAAGAATATTTTTATAAGATATTTTGGTAAACCTATTTTAGATGTGATTGATTTTAATACAATTGATGGTTTTCAAGGCCAAGAAAAAGAAATCATTATAATATCGCTAGTTAGAGCAAATGGTGTTGGTTTCTTAAATGATATAAGAAGAATGAATGTGGGTCTTACTCGTGCAAAAACAACTTTATGGATTTTAGGTAATAAGGAATCTTTATATGATAGTAGGGTTTGGAGAGACCTTCTTGATAATGCAGAATCAAGATCTCTTGTGACGAAAGCGTATCCTGGTTTCTTAGATGGTGACTTGGTTGAACCTCCAATGCATCCAGAGAAGAGACAAAAGAAAAGGTATAAAACAGACAAGAAAGAGAAGAAAGACAAGGAAAGAGATGAGAGCCAGAAAACAAAGGACAGATGTGAAACGCCAAAACGATCCGAGGAAATATTGACTCCTAGCAGCTTACCTAATAAACCTGTAGTAGGGGATAGTGAAATAACAGATTCCAAACGAATTGCAAATGATAAAAAGCGCTCTTCGATTTTCAATACGCAGCATAAAGCCAAAAAGCAGAGCAACTTATTTGCTAAAGCCAGAAAGAATGTTAAGAAGCCCAAGCTGATGCCTAGTATTTACAATAATAATAATGACATTGTTCCATTATCTAGTGCGATACCTGTTCCAAAAAGAACTGGAACGATACCTAATCCTACAAATTCTAGTATTGATAATAGTACTTCTGCAGCCGGCAATAAAAACAATGGCGGTAGTAAAATTGGTGTCATATCATCTGGGGGATCAAAGCAACCTGTAGATAATCAGTTTCTGGTTAATCCAAAAAATCCAGGTAATAGATTTTCACAAAACTCCAACCGACTCAATAAAGATTTTAATAATACTGTAAATGGTAATGTGAATAGATTTTCAACAGGTGCTCAAAATAGATTTCTACAAGGTCCTAAAAACAGATTTCAATCGTCTCAACAGAACAGATTTCCATCAGAATTTAACGGAAATAATGATTACCAAAATAATAATAGCTATGCAACAAGTACTAACTTTCAGCAAGACAATCTTAAAAATGATTATCAACAAACTAGATTTTTACAGAATGAAAGAAGCTATGGTAATAACGGTGGTAGCTATAATAATGGCCATGACTACAATAATGGACATGGGAACAACAACAAAAATCACCCAAGTAAAAAAAATACGTCTGGAAAATTCCCATCAAACAATAATTACGACGGAAATTATTATGGGAATTCGAAACACTCGTATTAGTATTGTATAAATTTTCAAGAAATGTATATTTATAGATTTTCTAGATAATAATAGGTTTGAGTTTTCTAACTTATTTACTAACGGTTACCCGCTAATACTTCATTCGTAATTGGTAAAAGACAAATTAGTTAGCGCACTTCATCCTAAAATCAAAGGACAAAAGAAAATAGAGAAAAAAAAAAAGGAGAGAAAAAGGAAGAAACAGAATCACGAAAATATAAACAACTTTCAATTACAAAACGCGTTGACAAAATCTTTGTGAAAACTAACGTTTACAGTTAAGTTCCAATAAATAGTGAATAACAAAAGAAAAATATTGATTTATTTTATCTTGCATTATGAATTCAGATAATCTGCAATCAAATACAGGGGTGTCCGAGTCCATAGATACAACAGGGCAATCAAATACCGTTTCTACTAGTGCAGTCACGCCAGGTAATGCGGATATTATCAGTCAATCTGATGTAGCACAGAAATCCCCAATGGAATCTAATACTGCTGAGTCTAATAGTTCTGAAACCAATGATGCAGATATGCCCTATCAATCTGATCTTTCACAACCAATTCCAATTGAATCTAATTTCACCGAATCCACTAATGCTGAGCATGAGGCCCGTATGTCGCTTCCAGTCAACGACTTATCTGTTCCTTCAGAAATTAAAAAAAGCGAGGTGAAAATATCGGAGAATCTAACTAGTGAAATTCTGTTGATGCCTAATACGAAATTAGGTGGACTTAATTCTCCATCAGCCGAAGCTACTGGTCAAACAGATAAGCCAGATAACTTTGCGAATAGATCAATTGCTGTTACAGATGATTTTAAAAAGATTGAGGAACTTGCACCTCAATCATCTTCAGTAGAGGTCAATAGAGATATGCATGCGGAATCTCATCGAATTATCAAGCTGGCATCCAACAGCATAACCTCTATCACTAAGCCTGGCGTAGCTTTAGGTATTGAAACATCGGTACCAGAGAAGTCTGATGCGAAGCAAATTGAAACCGGATATTTATTTGCGAATAATAAGAAACCTATTCAAACATCAGTTCCAACTGAGAAACTTGGCGAAAATTCAGATATTCAACTAGAACTGTCTCAATTGGAAATGAAGCCATCCTCCGTACCTAGTGAGACTATTCTGCTGACAGGAAATGTTGATAATAAGAAATCAAATAATGATAAAGATATTACCAACATTGAATTCGTACCAACTGTTGCAGATTTAACTACGCAAAAGGAAATTGAAAGCAAAAAGGCTAATAATAATGCCACGAGTAGTATTGTGGATAAAGTGAATACTGAATCGCCTGAAAATAACGAGTTAAGAACAAAGATTCCAAATTCGGCAGAAGTTAGAAGCATATCAAATGCCCCGATGGAGACTAATATAGAGAGCACTGAAAAAATCATTCACAATAAATCTGACAATGATAGCGCAAGTAAAGATGAACAAGAAGATTCTAATGGGCTTACTTCTGTTACAGAAGAGCATGTGGATCCTAAAAAGGATGTTTTGGAAAACGAACAAGACATATTAGAAATGGAAAGTAAGAATGTAATGATGAAAGACACAAATGCTGAAGAGTCTAAAAGTATAAACGTTGAAAACCCCAATGACTCTTTAGTTGAAAAGAGCAATCCGCAAGAATATTCTGATGTGAAACATGATATAGAAAAGGTTCCTCAGCTACATAAAATTGTTCTCCCTTCCTATGCATCATGGTTTTCTCTCAATAAGATAAATGATATCGAAGTTAGAGGTATTCCGGAATTTTTCAACGAATCTAATTCTTCAAAAACACCATTAATTTATGTCTATTACAGAAATTTTATGGTAAATGCTTATAGGTTAAACCCTAATGAATATTTATCACTTACTGCCATTAGAAGGAATTTGGCTGGAGACGTTGGTTGTTTACTAAGAATTCATAGATTTTTGACAAAATGGGGAATTATAAATTACCAAGTAAACCCTGAAAATAAAGTTATGCCAGTATTGCCTCCAGCAATTCCTAATGCAACTATTGGATACGATAATCCGCGTGGTTTATTTCCTTTTGAAAGTTTTACTCTTCCAGTAAAATATGAAAAAGAAAAATTGGCGAAACTCAAGACCATGTTGAACTATCAAAAGAATGATACAACTAAGACAATTAATTTTGATCCTTCAAGAAATCTTGATAATAACAATGGAAATGTCACAGAGAACATTAAAAAAGATGATAGTATAGAAGAGGAGCGTTCTTTGAAAAAGGCAAAAATTATTAACGATTATAATTCAGATTGGAGCAAATTAGAATTGCAAAAGTTATTGATTGCAGTGCAGGAAAATTCTGTTAGTGGCGATCATGGAACCAAATTTGACTGGCTAAGAATTGCCACATTTGTGGGAACAAAATCACCAGATCAATGTATTGCAAGATTTTTACAATTACCTATTGAAGATCCTTTTCTTGATAAAATGGAAAACTTGGGGCCATTAAAATATGCGCCACATTTGCCATATTCACCTACTGATAATCCTGTAATCTCCACCATTACTTACTTGAGTAACTTAGTAGACAAGGATGTCGTAATAGCCGCAAAGGATAGAGCTATTAAAAAAATTGATGAACTTTATTTAAACAAATTGAAAGAATCCATCAAAAGCGGTAAAGATGATGATATTACCTTTGCAGAACTAGAACCTACAGTACCTATTAAATCAGATTTACATGAAAAAAAGGATTCTACTTTTGATGAATCTTTCAAAGAAAACTTATCAGCGTCTATTGCTGGTATAGCAGGTCGCTCTCATTTGTTTGCAACCTACGAAGAAAGACAATTGAATTACATAGTCTCCACAATTATAAATCAATCCATTAACAAGGTTGAATTAAAATTAGAGAAATTATCTGCGGCAGAGATGGAAATCGAGCAACAAAAGAAGACGTTGATGAATTTACAGGATGATGTAATTACACGTAAGCTCAGCATGAGTAAGCGTCAAAAAGACATGTATGAATCATTTGATAAATTGCATTCCAAAATGATAAGAGGTTTAGAATTATTGAAGAATAGTGTTTTTTTTTCCAATTCTAGAAAGACTGATTTGGATTCAAAGTCAAACGAATCTGAACAAGCTACAAGTGCTGCTATTAATGCAACTGAAGGTCAGCAAATTACAAACGAAGTGATGCCTGATACTTCTGCCATTGAGCCAGCAAATGGACAAGCCGTAACTGTTTTTGAAGTTTCTACTACAACACCTACTACTACTGCCTCGATAGCGACAACGACAGCCATGACTGCAGCCACAGCAGTTAGTGAAGGACTGAAATCGGTTCCAAAATCTACTTATAATGATGGCGGGCTTTCCGATGTTGATGTGGGTGCATTACAATTGGAAATCGAGCAAATGGAAGCGTCCATGAAAGAATTAAGAAAAGACCTTAGCTCTTTGACAGATATGAGATTGTTCAAGAAGCCAACAAGTGACTACAATCAGGAAGGCTCTGATGTTGATGACGAAGAGAATTTGAATCCAATTAGTGTAGAAGCACCAAACTCCTACCAATTTTGGTCTGGTTGAGTTTATGAATAACATAATAATGATATATAAGTTTTTCTAAGTTCTTTTGAGATTTAATATAATAGATGATTCTAAACTTAATTTCAACAAGAGATTCGTTGACTGGACTGGGTAGTAGTTGGTAAAGATATTTTTTCCTGTGGTTAGGGGCGCTGATACTGCTCGTATTTTTTTTTCTCTTCTTTATCGCTGCTTTGATTTACGCCCGAAAACAGATCGATCGGTGATTAAAGATAAACAGATAACTCAAATTGAGCTGTATAATATCTAGATTCTAAAAAAAGCAAAGGTTTAACAATCTCAACAAGTAAACAATAATTTGAAAATTACATCTTGATGAGTGCTCTTCTATTTGAAAATGTCTACAAGTTGCGGAAGGTAGCAGAATCTGATGCAAAATCATGTTTTATATGCTATAAGCCAACCGTGACAGTATTAGTGACAAGTAATCAGAAGGACTTCTTTTACATTTGTGATCTGCATTTAAAAACTGATAAGGCGTTCAGTGAGCATATCTATGAAGCTGGTGAGATGCTGGGGCCTTTGAAAGAGTTGAAAGGTAAAGAAGATACAGAAAAGATGATTACCTTTTTCATTAATGAGAAATCGTCTAGTTGGAATAAAATAATGAATTGGGGAGATAGTGGCAATAAAGCTGACTCGGAAGAGAAGAATGCAGATGAAAGTAAGTCAGATATTAGTATCCCGCCAAATCCAGGTTCCCAAAATGGGAAGGAGCTTAGAAGTAAATCATTGAAGGAGTTGCAAGATCAGTTAAAAACAGTGCAAAGGCAACAAACAGAGTTGAAAGTCAAGATTCAAGAAATAGAAAATGGGAACAAGCTTTTCAAGTTGAATAAAGACATTTTTAATATTAGATTAACAAATTACAGAAAAAAAATATACAATCAAAAAAGAACGGAACAGATACAGCTGGGAAATATTTTCCCGTCAGTACCCAAAAATGAAGTTTGAAACATTAGTATAGTTGCTGTACACAAATCAATAAATAATAAATGAGTATAAATTTGTACCTGTAGCTTTTTGTATCCTTTTCTATTCATTTTAGGATTTAGCACGAGATCTCATTAGAACAATAAAATGGTGAGTCGGATAGCTCAACAATCAAATCGGGATTACAATCCTTGTAAGCGCCAAAAAAGGAAAATCCACATAAAAAAAAAAAGCATAATTTTTAGAAGTATTTGAAATCTCCCTTTTGTCTTTCTTATTTAATTTCACAGAAATCAACCGATTCAACCTTATACAGTTGCATCTAGATTAAATTTTACACTATTATCATCAATAAACACCATGTCCTTCTCAAAAACTGCCTTAAAAGCTCTCCTTTTTTTATACCTCCTTAGTTCATATAAGACCCTTCCATTTGCTTACTTTTTTAGATTCTACGGTCAAGCAATCAAAATATTACTTATCCCACAAATCAAAAGAAAGTTTGGTATGAAATTGCAATTAGGACCTTCATTCAAAATCGAAGAAGAAAAGAAATTTGGTGTCTTCAAGCTGCTGTTCTGGAAGACTTATAATTCTCCATTTGAAGTCGACATGTTTTTGCACAAGTCCAATTCCACTTATTTTGAAGAGCTTGATATTGCCAGGACCCACGGTATTTCTACTATTTTCCAAAAGTTTTTAGTCGAATTCAGTAACCGTATTGGTGTCTTCCCATACCTTGCTATCGCTGGTGTCCAATGTAATTTCAGAAAAGAAATCAAGCCATACGAAAAATACAATGTCACTTCTCGGGTCTTGTGTTGGGACGAAAAGGGCCTTTATTATCTATCCAAGTTCACTTTACCATCTCAGAAGAACAGAACAGCGTGCACTTCCCTTGCTAAGTATGTTTTTAAGAACGGAAGACAAACCATCAAGCCTATCGATGCAATTAAATCCACCGGCTTGTATCATCCCGAAATCGAAAAAGTCAATAGTGAAAACTACAGATTGGTCAATACCTTCAATAATGGTAGCGCTGCCTTGGATATTCAGTTAGATCAGCCAGTAGCTGTTTCTATTTCTATTTGAGATGGAAACATCGGGAAGCTTGTTTTTTGGTGGTTTTTTCTTTTCAGCAAAAGCATCAATTACGTCAAAGAATGTAATACATTATTTGTATAACCAAACGAAATCTAATAAACATCCATTATTATTCTTTTCTATTCTACTTATTAATTTAATGGGCCATTATCTTCAATATTACCCTTCGTATAACATTCAGCACAGTGCTGCGAAACCATTTCTGATAGAAACTTGTTATCTGGTGTTCTATTATTTTGTTGTGCGCATTCAAAATTTTGTCAACGAGAACAAGAAAAGAAAAAAAACTCTTTGAAATAGTAGCACGCTGGCGAAATAGATATACCTTACACATATTGAAGTAAGAGAGGCTAGCTCGAACAGCTTCTATATTTTTTATATATTCTCTTTAAAGGCTCATTAATATAAAGCAAAAAAATAACCAAAACTTCGCAGTTGGAAAGATTGTTGATTTTTCAATTGCATATCGGATATTTGTGTTGTAGGTGAAGAAAGCTAGCAGAAATTTAGTAGTAAAAATGTCCTCGTACAGAAGTAGAACGAATCCCAGCAGCACCAGTTCAAGAAGAACCCATAACGAAGGAAATCAACAAGTATTGAAGAATTTGGTCAAGCAGGGTTCAAACACAAGATGTGCAGATTGCAAAACAGCTACAAACCCAAGATGGGCTTCCTGGAATTTGGGAATATATATATGTATAAGATGTTCAGGTATTCATAGATCAATGGGCACACACATCTCCCGAGTGAAGTCGATAGATTTGGATTCTTGGACTGATGAACAAGTACAGTCCATGGTTAGTTGGGGTAATGAAAAGGCAAACACCTATTGGGAGCACAATTTACCTAAGGACTATGTTCCTGAAGACAGTAAAATGCAGAACTTCATTAGAACAAAATACGAGTTGAAAAAATGGGTATCTACAAAAACTGTTCCTGATCCAAGTACCATCAAATGCTCTGGTAGCACTTCCAATGTCCCAAATGTCATGAATAGTATTCCAAAAAACTCCAATGTTAATTCTCAACCTAATGTGATACAAAGTGCCGAGCCTGATGTTTTTGATCTTTTGGGGGGATTAAGTGATTCAAAGACTCTGAAATCTTCGGTATCATCATCTGTTAGTTCAACCACATCCCAACCAGTTAAGAGCAGCCCATCCTCTAATTTATTAGAATTGAATTTTGGATCAAGTGCTCCTTCCTTGTTGAGCGGTAATGCTGCTACTGATACTAGTACTAAAACTGCTGCGTTCAACTCAACGCAATCTGCAATGAATTCTGGTCGTTCTAATAGACCTGATTTAAAAAAATCTATTCTTGCGTTATACTCAAAGCCAACAAACACTAACAAGCCAGTAAGCAATATTTATAATCAACCGCAATTCCAATCAACTGGATCTTTAAATAGCTCGTTGGCTTCATTGAATTTGAATGCAGCACCAAGTTCAAAGTTAGCTGACTCTAATAATGCAAGTGCGGTAGAAAGGAATATATGGAATCATAGTAATCCAAGCTTTTCATCGAATAAATCTCAAAGCAAGACAAATAGTAGTCTTGATGATGACTTATTCAAAAATGTTTGGAAATGACTTTCCACCTCTTTTTTTAAATTAATAAACTTTATACATCATAATATATTGGTTTCAATTACAGGGACAGCCATTTTTTCAAAATATAAGAAAATTCATGCAAAATATACATTTATATTACCAAATAAATACTTTTATATAAACTAAAACTCATATCAAACATAAGCACCATTTGAAAGAGAAACTTATAAGTCCTTCTTAAGAGTACCCATGAAAGCAAACTTTTCAGCTGGAGTTTGGAATCTACCCTTACCAAATTTGGAAGCAGTATCAATCCATTTCAAGTTAACTTGTTCAACAGCTCTTCTAGAGGTATCAACGTATAAGGATTTTCTCAAAGTGATAATTCTCTTCTTGATACCTGGGATAGAACCCTTGACAACAACAAAATCGTTCTTGACTTCACCATATCTGACGAAACCACCCATTGGGTTGATAGTCTTCTTGGTTCTGTCAAATTCAGTGGAACCATTAGATTCATCAGTACCTTTACCGACTCTGTAAACCTTGTGGTTGATGGAAGTTCTGTGATGGTAACCGTTTTGACCAGCACGGGCAACAGTCCATTGAACGTGGGCTGGATGCCAAGCACCAATACAAGCAACCTTTCTTAAACCTCTGTGGGTCTTTCTTGGTAATTTCTTGGTACCATATCTGTGAGTAACACCTTCAAAACCGTGACCCTTGGTAACAGCAATGACATCAATCATTTCGTTTTGTTCGAAAACAGAATCAACAGAAACAGTCTTTTCCAAGTGTTCCTTGATCCAGTTGATTTTGTCAGAAATAGAACCACCGTTCAATTGAATTTCAGCTAAGTGAGCCTTCTTTTGAGATAATGGAGTCTTCTTAACTTGAGTGTGAACTAAAACTCTAACAACAGTGGAGTACTTAATAATTCTGGCGAACTCCTTTTCAGAGTTCTTGGCAAAGTTAGCAGAGTACTTGGTGAAAGCCTTCTTCTTAGACTTGTACCAGTTCTTGTAGAATCTTCTCTTAACTTCGTCAGATAAGTGTTCAGCCCAGACGGTGGTCAAAGATCTTAAACCTCTTGGGGTTTCAACATAACCAACGGCACCGACAACAACAACAGGTGGAGTGTCAACAACGGAAACAGCTTCAACAATTTCCTTTTTGTTCATCTTGGAACCTGGTCTATCCAAATCTCTGACGGTGGTGGTCATACCAGCCTTGTAACCCAAGAAAGCAGTTAAAGAAACTGGCTTAGTTTTGTCATCTTTTGGAAATGACTTTATTTTACCTTGATGTCTAGCGGCTCTCTTCTTTGGCAAGAAACCTAAATGACCGTGACGTGGAGCTTCGTACTTTCTGTGAGACATTATTAATGTGTTATTGTTAATAGAATTGTTAGATATGGAAATGGAAATAAATTAATAAATATTGTTGAAAAGCAGAGAAGGATTTGAGGGAAATCGAAGAGTTAAATAAAAAAAATAAAAAAAATTTTTTCAAGTCAGATGTTATAACAAAATATTGATATGAAATTTTTTTTTTTCACTTTGAATAGAAATAATATTTTTTTTGCGTGCTTTGATGTAAGGGTGTAATATGAAAAAGACAGGGTAATAAACTATTCAACATAAAAACTTGTTACGAGCGCTGATTATTATTTTATTGACTTCCATGATGAAAGCTCTGACACATACTACTGGTTATTAAAATACTAAAGATATTATTATATACTAGGGCATTTAATTCAGTTCATTTGCTCTTCTTTTTCTTATTCATTTTGTTGATTTTGCAAGTATATATTTGGTATTAAAAAATTAACTTGAAAATAAAATTGCTCTTTTCCTTTTTTTTTCTTTCAGATTTATTCAGAATATAAAATACAAAATCCACTATATATTAAATAATAATTAACTTAATTATACAGCACTATAACCGCCTCTGTTAGAACTGCTTCCGGTAAATCTGTCTATAATCTCTCTGATAAATGCTGGAATATTGGATCCAATATCCAATAATTTTCCGCTGACATCTCTATGAATATCAGCAACACTACCACCCTTTTTCAAATATGTAAGTCCAAACATTGCAATATAGATAGCAATCACGATACAAATTAAGTTGAAAATCAAACTGAAAATGAACCCGATCAATCCACCGCTTGGTTTTTTATTATCATCTTCACCATGTTTCTTATCATCATTTGGTTTATCTGAACGTTTTGTGCAGAATGTAGCTGAGACTAAATCAATAGATAATTTAGACTCATCCCATACGGATACCTTAACATTTTCTGTATCATCATTGGTATCTCTTTCACAGATCAATGATAACTTAGTCTCAAGCGTATTTGACCCCCAATTTCCACCGTTAAGTTTTATTTCTACCAAAGAAGTTTCTTCATCATTTTTGTTTGGGTTTTTATAATTTTTATTGACTGTGACTTCTTGAGATAATGAATCAGAAAGAGAAATCACTTCAGTTTTGATTGGTTCCATTCCTGGAATTGAAACATATTTTATACCGCAAATCTGTGAATTTTGTGGGCAGTTACTCAATAATGTTTCATATTCTTTGTTTTCCGAAATATTGATAGATCCACACAAATTGATAAACCAAGTTAGATTGGACACTGAGGGTGGGGTTTCTTTTACTAAGGAGACATGATGAAGACCCTTAATAGAATCAAAATTGAAATCATTAAACTCATTGCTATCACAGTTAAACGCCTGGGAAACATGTGGCAAAGAAAAAAGTAGACCAAAAATTAATTGATTGAACATATTCTATATTTCAATAAAAGAAAAAGAAGTTACTTTAATGTCTGACGAAAACCTTTTGGATTGTAGTTGTATATGAAACACTTGGTAGTATATTCATCAATATGATAGATAATGAGTAATTGATAAGATTACTTAAAAGCTCCGTTTCTTACACTTTTTTTCTGTCCGTCTTTGAAAGTTGCAATTTTGATGTGTTCACTCTTTTCTGTACCCAGCTACAGTCAGCAGTTGTGCACGAGCTCATAATTACTTTTTTTTTTTCTTTTTTTTTTTGAAAGCGCATCGTATACCTTAAAGAGATTCTTTTGTAAAAATAGCATCATCATTCATACAGGTTGAAGGAAAATTGTAGAAAGAATATTCCAACATGCATAACAGATGACATTCACGGCATCAAATATCAAAAATTACTACTTTGAGGGTTTTTCATTGAGATACGAGCCATCTTCTTGAAATTTTAACTTCCTTTTATGGAAACTTCGACAGCATAGTTTTGAAAAGAAGTATAAACTTTTCTCTGTTCCATGGATTCCTTACAATTTTTACAACGTTCTTTTCGAATGGATTGATACTGCCGTGCCATATTTAGATGGACCACCTTCTTTTTGTAAAAACGTTCATTGTAATTGAAATTGCCTTTCTATCTTAAGGAGGGGATTATTTTGTCTAATTATTTTTATTTTACCCCACAGCTTTCCAAATATTATAAATATCATTTGAATTCCTAAAGCAACTCTGCAGTTTTCCCAAATATTGTAAATTGACAAGCAGTAAATGTCTCACTCATTTTTTTTTTGTTAATATTTAAGACCTTGTCCAGTTGATTAGAAAATGCTTTTACAATTGTACACTTTAATACTCTTGCTTGAATCGTGTATGGGTGGTCCTGTGGTAGCTAATAAACAATTAAACTTAGTAGAGAAAGCCCAAACGTTTAATGTCAGTCTAGAACTCCCACAATTTACTGTTCAACATCAAATAAATAATTATTCGGATATCATATACAATCAGCTTTATCTCAATGCTAATATTTCTACTGTTGCATATTGTATCAGTCCTATTTTCCCAAGAGGTTTCAAAAAAGGAAATAAATTGAAGTGTGCTTTGGAGTTTTGTGACGAACAAGAATACCGTTACAGTATACTCGATGTATTTGACAATGATACAAAGGACCGTAAAAAGGACCAAATTTATGGTGCTGCATTTGTAGCTGCAGATTATTTAGAAAGACAAATAGTAGTGTCTTTCAGAGGCACAGCCGATATTAATGATGCCAAACTTGATTTTAACATACTTCCTGAAGAATACCAACCATTAGTTGATACAGATAAGAAATGCGAGGGTTGCCAGGTACATTCTGGATTTTTTGATCATTATAAAGAAAATTATAAATATTTAGCTGCCCTGATTAAGCAATATGTTGAAAATGACTATCATCAATTTAAAGTGGTGATAACTGGACATTCATTGGGCGCAGCATATGCAGTTTTATTGGGTCTTGATTTACAATTACTAGGCCTTGAACCAACTGTTATTACATTTGGTGGTCCAAGAGTTGGCAATAAAAATTTTGCAAACTATATTGATAATTTATTCAATAGTACGGAATTAGATGATATGTTCAGAAATGGAGAAATAACCAAATTAGGGAATGGTTTGTGGAGAGTTATTGCAAAAGATGATTATGTACCGTTATTGCCACCTTCTAAAGAGTATTATCATGGAGGGTTGGAGTTTGAAATAGAAAGTGCGAAACCTGTACCTCAGGCAAAATTGGAAATTAATTACAGTGGGTTGTTCAAGTACGATAGTCTTTTTGCCAACATTGATTGGAATAAGTACATTGGTATTGACTTATTGCATTTATATCAACACTCACATTATTTTGAATTTCAGGGGCAATGTTTAATAGAGTTGGCAAAGAATCCCTTGAACTATATTCCATTTATGTGACCTCACTTTTCAATAATAAATGCTTTATTATTAGGTAGTGACATATGACGAAAAACGCGTCTTTTTTTCTTAAGCATCAAATTAGTGCTTGCATTGCAAATCAGCATATAATTTTCGTGCTGAATATAATTTAAAATTAATACCTAAACTAAACAGCTATTGAAAAATTGCTAGTGAACATTTTAATTTACCTTTTGATTGATTCTATAATCGGCAACAAGTAAATTTTGTAAACCATCCGTAAATCAGTATTAAGGTTTTTTAAACGCTAATGTAGATCAATCCTCGTATCTACTCGTCCGGAGTGCAACATTTAAATATGCCACAATTCCAAACAATAAAAAATGGCAGCTTACGAGGTTACAAAGAAATCTAATTTTGGTAGCGAAAATATGTATTTTGTCTTTTTTTTTTCAATTAAATCTATATAATAAATAAATCTTATCAAGAAAAATAAAATTACAATGTAATAGATAATGAAGTACAAAAAAAACAATGATTTAGCAAAAAAACTGAGTATACTAGCCATGGACCTTGTGTAAATATTATTGACAACTAATTTTTCATTTACAATTGCAGCTGAATAATACATTTTATCTTAAGTTGTCTGTATCCTTTAAAAAAAAAACAATAGTAAAACGGGTTTCTTTTTCTATGCTTTTCCAATGTTGCGAAAACTGTCTTCAGCTATTTAAAATGCGTGCTTTTAGACACTTTTTTTACCTAATTGACTCGGTCCCAAAGGATAAATTATTTAACCTGCCGAAATAGGCTTAACTTTAAATTTTGCAACAATCCACAGGTTTGTTCTTTGCTGATTATCTTCATGCATGTTTTACTTAAAAAGGAATTATTATGCAGGAAAAAAGAAAAACCAATTTTTTAATCAAATACCGGACAAAATTAATGGATGGTATTATCACTTCAAAATTTAATGAATAATTGAAAAAGACACCATAAAGTATATTATTATTTTTAACACAGCTTAAAAAAAAAAAAAAAAAAAAAAGTTAGAAATAAAATAATATTGTAACATAACTTAGGGCAAAGAAATTACACCTCTACATCATTTAGGGTCTTGTAAGTCTTCTATGAAGATACTTTTCATGCCTATGCTTGTTAAACACATTCTTAAATGATTTATCACAAAATCTGCACTGGAACACATCGGATCCATTCTCGTGAATTTTTAAATGTCTTTTTAAAGACCCTGAAGTACTGAAGCCAATGTATTTGTAAAAGCAATTGTTATGATCACATTTATAGGCATTGTTTATCTGCAATTCGTCCAAGTGTTTCGCCAAATCAACCGCCGTGCCAAATATACAGTTGTCATTACACTTGCTTCCACTACATCTGAATCCTCCTTTTTTTTTTTTGTTTCTATTTACCAGATTGTTACTCAATAATGCGGTGGTTAGGGGATATTTTTGTGGATCCAATCGAAACCTTTCACCCATACTCGAATCAGCAATAGGTTTATGACTACCAATATTACTAGTGCCTGATATAGCATTTATATTATTGTATTTTTGTATCTCAGGAAATTGTTTTTGGTCATCATTGAGAAAAACCACAGTATTGCATTGAGCAGGCATATGGATGTTGGTACTGAAACTATGAGGGCGAGCATCGTTCATTGCGTGCTTATGGAGCATCATGAAACTTGTATTTTGTGTAACATTATTATGAACATTTTGAACTTGTAGTGAAAATTGTTCTTGATGATGGACATCAGATTTGGAAACGTCTGTAGGTACGCTGAATCTTCTGCTATTTCCTGCCTGGATCGAGCCTAGCGGAGGAATGGTGTACGGAGTAGTGCTATGGGGGAGATTATATGGATGATGCGGTATCGTGGACCTGCTTATGGTACCAGTAGCAATGTGGTTATCATTAGGATTGTGATTTGCATCGTTGCGATCGGTGAAAGCCAGAGGAGAATAAAGCATCGTAGGCGATAAGGCAGCAGTTGCTGTCGCTGGAGCTAACGACAAAGATATGCTAATTGCATCACTTTCAACAGACAAAAGTGATTGCTGTTGTTGCTTCTGCTTTGAATGTAGAATATTGTCTGTATTATAAGGTGATATAGTATTAATCTGACTATCAAATGTGTTTCCTTGTGAACCGTTTCTACATGCAGCATGTTTAATACTGGGGGTGGTAACTGACTTGGTTCTTGAAAGAGAAGCAAACAGAGCAATTTTCCTTTTTCTAAAAGATGAATCTGAGTTAGGATTCAAAATACTATTTACGCTGCATTTTTTGAATGAATTGTTTTCGTCAATATCATTCACAAAGGAATTGTGATGGTCTTCATTTTCAGCAGCATTTTGCGTTGATGATAAAAGGCTAGAAGTTGGTTTAGAACATGAGGATACATTTTTCGGGGAAGGCGACGAGTACCTGGAACGATTGGTATCAGATTTCATTGGTTTTGTTGTTTTACTGATTCGAATCATACTATGCTATAAGAAATAAAAGGAATAAAAGCTGGTGAAAGCGATGTTAGTAACAGTTGGCAGCTCAAACTTCACTTATATGACCATCTAAAAAATATAGTTTCGCAACGTTTTGGATTGGTGGTTACTATTCGAGCACAAATGATTTTTTTATGAAGCTGTGAGTAACAATATCAACTATGGAAGATGAAGAAATATGTATATATAAATAAGTCAAAAATGGAGTACTTTAAAAAAAATGAAATAAATAGCGATAACGGAAATAACTGAAGCAATCACGTTATCCAAGGATTGACAGATCTATGAGTAAAGTATGATACGTTTAATAAATATACAATACTTTTTGTAAAATATTGGTATTGTGGAACAACCACAAAGAAACAATGAAAAAAATGTTAGAAGATTTGATCGATAACAGCATGGAAATGATGATGTTTATATTTATTCAATCTATCTATCGCTGATAAAGCTGCGGTATATTAAGCAAGACGCATAAAAAAGAAACAAAACGACAGCTACCAAAAGAGAAAAAAGAAGGAAAAAAAGATAATAACACCTAGGCTAGCTTTACAGAAGAATAGCAGCTGTGCATATATATATTTCTATCTGACTAGATATATGTGTACATGATTAAACTGAGATCTCGAAATTGTAAAAGAAGTATCATTCTGAATCTCCTCTGGAAACGCAAGTAGCGCTTTTTATTTCAAGTATGATGTTTGAGGAAGCTACAACATTCGTGGGTTGCAGAGAAACGCTGATTGATCAGCCATAGCTGAACTTGAAGCAAAAGTTTTCGTCTATCCACTTTGATAGCAAGGAAGGCAGGCAGGTATGGGTTCTGTATGCTGCGTGACACAACAATAAATTTGTTCTCTTGCTTGTCCTCCTTGTTCGCCTCATGAGCAGTACCGTGGTCCACGTCATGCAAAAATAACTACACTTAGCCGCCAATGAAGCCTTGTTGAGATTGCTTGCTTGCGTAATGAGCACAATAGGCGCTGCTGAACATTGTTCTTTCTTCGCCATATTCGGCAGGTGTTACGAAGACAGACGGAAGCAGTGTACTGCTACACGTCAGCACTGGTTTTAGCGCCGAAAATCCTCAAATAAAAAATATATTGCTGCATGCATAGTAATCCGATTACATAAGTCTGGTGACCAAATCCCATTGTGAGAACTTTTTCCAGCTTCCTATTCAGGTATTCTGACCCAAAAGAAGCACAGTGAGAGAAGCAAAGAAAAAAAAGAAATAACAGCAACGTCATTTGCGGATGCAAGATATTCGGTACTGGCACCGGGTACCCATGGCAGGCCGGCACACGTCCTAAGAATGCATATTGGCTGAGTAAATGATCCGCTGCTCAGCGTTTGTCGTGTGCCGATCCTGCAAAATTGCATGGACCAATATTTAGCTAAAGAACCTGTTCTATGCAGAGTGGTTGGTACAACACAATAGGACGCAGCAAATGGAGTCGGATTCCCGCAGGTTAAATCAAATGACAGGTTCCACAGGAAAATGTGCTGACAAGTTGCGTGGGAGAGTCGCAATTTTTGTTGTAACCCTGCTGAAAAGTCAGGAGCTTTCTTATCGGCAGGTAGCATCGCGTTATTGCTTAATTTCTCCTGCCTTGCTTCACATATTCTTAGGCGTATTTATTTGCCCTTAACTAATGATGCGTAAATGTGCCGTGCGCGTGCAAGATGCGCATCTTGCACGCGCACGTTACACTGCTACGCAAGCGGTATTATTTTGTTGGTGAGAAACTACGAATAGCCGATGCATCACTTGCGGCGATTGGCTGGAAACAACTCGCATGTCCCTGCAATAAATTGATGGAACATTCTCTTATTTGTCAATGCAAACTTGCGCTTATACAACAAGCATAACAAAAATATAAAAACAAACAAAAAAAGCAGTTCCACGCACGCAACAAAATTTCCAATGTAACGGATCTTTATTTCACTCAGAACGACTTAAATCTACTTAGTTGGACTACTTCTCGTTCTGTCCGGGCAAACAGGATTGGCTATATTTCTTTTTTAGTAGTCTGTATATACACGTGTATACATATGCTAAATTTTCATATGTTAAGTCCGGTCATACACATCGGGCATCTCTAAGTTAAATCGCTATCCTCAAACAACAATAAACAAAATAGTAGTGCCAAACATATATCACACATCACGTGCGGGGTGTATTTTGCAAAAAAAAAAAATCAGAATCAAAATCGAAAAAGGCAGGGCAGGACCGCTCCTCCCATAGGTTGCATGCAGAACAGTGTTTCTTATGATCTTGCGAACCAACCAAGTGCTTCAGTAGTATGATGGACTCCATTCTTTAGTAGTATGATAGATTCAACTTTTGCAATAACTTTTGTGGGCATCCACTTTGGGGCAAAAAATAGTTTGTGTGAAGAAAGAATGCATTTGTTGTCATCATCATGTAGAATAGCTCTTCGATGCCATGGTGGTTATTATTCCTGGAAGAACCGCAGTACTCCACCATAGAGGCCGTTTGAGTCAAAGGTATAAACCCAATTATTTCGAAACTGAGTCCCACATGCACGTATTTTGTGCTCGGTGGTGTCATTGGTACTATATCTCCCTTTGCTGCAATTCTCCAGATCCCCGAGTCCAAGTTCACCAACGTTCCATTTCTATAACGTAAATCCTGTTGCTGGACATTAAACATTGTGTCAATATAGCTGGCAAACTCATTATTTGCAACTTTTGGACTTGCAACTGTTATCACCAAAGGATCATATCCGGCTAGTTGCAATTCCACACCCGCTAGAGTTGCTATCGCACCCCCTAATGAATGGCCCGTCACTAACACTTTATAATCTGGGAACTTTTCTTTCAAAATTTTAATAAAATCTATCGAATATTTTCTTGTGTTTTTCAAAGATTCCATAAACCCGTAGTGTACTTTACAACCTTCACAACCCTTTTCACCGGTCAATAGCGATACAAAAGGCACCTGAGTCATCGCCAAGTCTGTCATCATATCATCAAAATTAATTGTACCTCTAAATATCAAGGCTATTGTTTTACTAGAATGACTTATTGCAACAAATCCAGTACCACTTCCGTTGTATCCATTCAGAGAATCAAAAACTGACACAATTTCATAGTATGGTCTATTGGTCAATTTTATTGGTTGTCTTATATGGTTTTCAAACAATTCTCTAACTTGTATTACTTTTTCATTCAGCCGTACACAATACGCTAATGAAGTCAATTCTGCGGCTGATGTCAACTCATTGAAAATTTTTTCTGTTACTTTACAATAGGAACTTTTTATTAGAACTAGGTAAATAGTTAAAATTAATTTAATGAAAAATATCTGTGCTTTCATGATGTATGTTATGTTTGAAATAAGAGAAAAAAAAAAGAAAAAGGCTTTGTTCTTTGATTTGGATGTTGTTCGTTTCCATTAAATATCTTATATTGGGCTATGTTAGCAATGTTGATACAAAAAAAAAGGAAGTTTTAAATTTCAAAAAGAAAAAAAAAGAATAGCAAATTATTACAAATTTATAGTTTGACATTGAAAGCTCATGAACAATACAGTTTGTACGACGACTTTATTGTCCTTTATCCTCACACGATAGCTCTCCAATATTGTACAACATTACCATGCATGTTGAATTTTTTCTTTGCCTCATTTGGACGGCCTGTACTTTATTTAGCCGGCAAAAAAAAGTTTGAAGAGGCGCTCCCATGCAACACAATAATAGAATAACTACACCGAGTAAGTCAAAAAAGTAGCAGAAATTAACATACACAATCCTTCCTTAGAAAAGTAAAGGTAGTTAATATTGTCGAGCCAGTAATACGTTGTAAGGCTGACTGAACATTACATGAAAGATTGATTAGTTAGTGTCAGGACAAGATATTTACAGATCACGTGTTTTAACTTAGTCTATGCCAAGACAAATCAGTTAAATTAAGCAGGTCACTTAAGATCACTTAATTAATGATAATTGTAGATAAGCAATAAATATTGCTAGTAATACCAATTGAAATATAAGTAGTCCACAATTTCTGAGGTATCTAGAATAATATATTTCAAATGAAAGAAGAAAGAGGATAACGAGAATATAGAATATATAGAAGAATATACATTGTCTTTCTTAAATAAAGTATGGTTATCAATATTGATAGTGATTCTGACAACCAGCCAGAATCTCTGCAAATTCAACAAGATTCTTCGCCTCGACAAATATGGTTGAGTATTACCTGCACTTAAATTCATTAGAATTTCTGTGAGATAGACTAAGATTAATTTAAAAATATTAGACAGAAATTTTTAAAAAATTTTCGCCTTATAAATCACATTTCATAATGATTAATAAATGTAAAATTGTTCTGCTTCCAGACTTAATTAAAAAGTAGGTATTAAGAATTATTAATACTATAGTTTGAAATTTCTGTAATTAAAAGTGTTTATTAAATATTGCTATTTATTCTAAGACTAATTGTTGAGCCAGTAATACGTTGTAAGGCTGACTCAATATTACATAAAAGATTGATTAGTTAAGATTGTCGGAAC